>OX465384.1:17381716-17722389 GCA_950005105.1 Lycophotia porphyrea
TACAATCGTCCTTATTTTGGAGGTCTGAATGATTACTAAAAGTTTGTGCATCTATTTGTATGGGACCATAATTATATACTTTAAGTGTATTAAGTAAGGGTTGCGCCTCATCTAACAGCACGGAATCGCATTTTTATATGCTTCCATTTCTGTAGCTCAGAACACGTCAGAACAGACATTTGCTAGGCGAGAAGTTACACCATATTTCAGCAGTTCTTTGAGCATTGCTAAACATGGCGTAGCTTGGTTCAAAAACTGCATTTTACACAATGAAATTAATACTTACAACTTTGGAACTTAGCTATTTCAACAAAGAATCAATAACGGTTGCCATTGTGTCTAATTGCAATAGATTAAAAACGGCAATTGTATATTTATAGCTCCACATTTTATACCTCTCCGCCTGTAACTTTTATTGGACAACCAAACTTGGTTTTTGCCTTTTATCTTATAAGACTGTCCAATTAGGCGCCATCGTAGTACGTTTGGAAATAAGTACCTACAAATTATGTTTACTGTTTACATTGCTTCTTTGACACTTCAAATAATTATATAGATAATATTAAACTTGTCTTTTAAATATAACGCGTCATTTTTTTATACGTACGTCACTGATTCCAATCTTTCCTTATTTTAAATAGGTATTTTATACGACAAAGACTATCAAGAATAGACAAATTATAACAAAATACGTCAGTCTTTTAGGGCAGATAAATCGCAAAAACGAAACCCTGGAAATTACGAAAAAAATCATTATGGGGAGTCC
This sequence comes from Lycophotia porphyrea, assembly GCA_950005105.1. Taxonomy (NCBI): domain Eukaryota; kingdom Metazoa; phylum Arthropoda; class Insecta; order Lepidoptera; family Noctuidae; genus Lycophotia; species Lycophotia porphyrea. The sequence goes on from OX465384.1 coordinate 17,382,483, forward strand.
CATACCTGGATCCCATAATTTAAAAAAATATGATGTGACTAAGTCTAAGTCAGTCTTACCAAGGGGTATCGTATCACCTAATACTAACTGGGTTGTGGAGGTCAGATAGGCAGTCGCTCCATGTAAAATACTGGTATTCAGCTGCAGCCGGTTAGACTCGAAAGCCGTCGTCAACATAGTTGGAAAGGGCTAGGCAGATGACGAGGATGACGTCAGTTTTTTGTGTCATTATCATCATTTCAGCCGAAAGACGTCCACTGCTGGACATAGGCCTCCTTTTTTGAAGTATTAACTTATTATTGGGGTTGATTTAATCAATCTAGTGCATTCGAACCGTCTCAACTACGGAACCCCCCACTGTACGTAGCCCCAGACGCACTTGGACGTCTTTTTTTAGTTGACGACTCTTAATATGAATGAATTAGAATGGACAGTTGATATAATCTTGATACCTATTTTTGGAAACTGATATGCATATGTAAATATGTTAAAAATATCACATAATATAATGGTTACGTTAAACGGTTACGTTATATTATGTTATTCGGCATGCTATTCTGTCACTTCTGGTGTAGGCCAAGGTACTAATCTAGGTCCCCTGTTTTTTCTTATTGTTGTTAATGATCTACCCAAGTATGTAAAACACTCCACAGTTTTGATGTATGCCGATGATGTCAAAGTTGCACTTCCTATTACTAATTGTAGCGATACAGCCGCACTCGAACTTGACATAGACAACATCCACAAGTGGTGCACTATAAACAACCTTAAACTGAATATTAGTAAATGCGCGATCATGACCTTCTCTAAAGCCACACAACCCATGCTCAATATCTACACGTTGAACAGCGAGGCCCTCAAACGAGTTTCTACCGTACGCGATCTGGGTACTAACTTTGACCCGCACATTACGTTTAACCAACATATAATACAAACCTGCAACAAGTCCCGCAAAAACTTAGGTTTTGTTTTGAGACAAGCTAAAATTTTTAATAACCGGCAAGCCATTACCCTTCTTTACAACTCTTTCGTCCGCAGTTTGCTCGAAACCAACAGTGCAATCTGGAACCCCCATGAAAAGGTCTATAAACTAATAATTGAGAAGGTCCAGAAGTCTTTTATCCGCTACCTCTACTTAAATATATGGGTTTTATTCATATATGTACCCAACGCCATTTGTGCTAGGCATGGTGACATACCAGAGCTTAGAAGTCAGAAGAAATCTTGCTCTCATTAAATATGTCATTCGCCTAATTCGTGGTTCACTTTTCAATACGCTATTATTACAATACGTCTCTCTTTAACATTCCACTACCTATCAGACACACTCTTCGCCCACGCCAACGTCCTCTATTTTCAATTCCTCAAACCAGCACCACAACCCTTAAGACCAGCCCATTATTTCTTGCCCTTACCCATATCAATAACATTTTAATTTATGACCAATCTATGGATATTTTTGCAAGCACGGAACTGAGTCTCCTCAACACCGCATCTCGATACCTAGAGTCCACTGCTGCTCCCAGTACTATCTCCTCTGGGTAAACAAAGTGTATTTTTATTTTTATTGTAATTTCATTTTCTGCATTGTAATTCTATCTACTAAAATTGTTTTATTTACTTTTATTCTTACATCTACCATATTGTTTAATTTCTAATATTATTACTATTTTTGTTTTGTTTTTAATTCCAGTTTTGATTTTGAACTGACTTTAAATTTTATGTAGTTCTACTTAATTTTATGTTCAACTAATAACTTATATGTGTGGTGTAAACTGTTAGCATAAGTTGGTTATAAATAAATAAATAAATAAGTTATATTTTTTCCGTAGCCAGAACACGTGCAAGATATAAAATATCGAAGTAAAAAGGAAATTATTAATGAAAAGTTTTTAGAACAACTTTTTAATGTTCAGTTTCAGTGGTTTCGGCCGTTACTAGAGCTGCTAGTTGTGCTGATCGTTTTGCACAGGATTAGGATAATCTCTTTCTACATGTATATCGATCTATTGTACATATACATAAATGAAATATGTGTGGTGTGACCGTGTGACCGCATTGATCTTTTAAACTATACAGTGTATATTGATGCGGTTTCCACCATCTTTTAGATCAGTTAAAAAATAAATTGTAGCACAGCGTGCGAACTTTTAAAATTTTCGGGATGAAAACTTCCTACTGCTATATTTTGAAGTGAACAAGAACTAGACAAACATATATCATACCTACTGCAAGAAGAAATCTAGTGGGAAAATACAGGATACAATTACAGGCAGCTATCAGTTGACTCAACTGCCTGATAATAAATAAATAAATAATTGATATAACAAACCAGACTCCATATTTTTCGCGTTTGTTATACTTGGGCGTCAGATTATACCATACTTGGGTAGTATAATCTCTCGACAGGATTACTTTAATCTCCAAATATTTCACAAAATAGACGCAACGTTCACAATTTGTGACCCCGTCACTACTTGTTGAACCGTGTAGAGACAACTACGCAGTTCTAGGGACTCACATTTAAACGGGAGAGAAACCATACAAGACAGTAGGTACCTTTGATATCCACGACGGCATTCAATCGATGCGGAATAATACGGTATTAAGTGCCGAATAGAAAGAGCCGGCACTAAGTACCGGTGTGTTACGTCGAGACGTAACTACTTAGGGTGAATTCCACCAAGAAAACGATCACGATCAGCATAAACTGCGTTCAAGAGACGTCAGTGTCATCTTTGCTTTTGAACATTGACACCGGCAGCTATTGAACGTGGTTTAGATGTTCTGATTGCGTTTAGTTTAACGGTGAAATCGGCTCTTTGAGTTACGTTCAGTTCCATTTTTGAAATTCAGGCTTTGTGAGATAGTAAAGGTTGTTTTTTTTTTGTGGTTTCATGACTAAGGTTGCTGTAACGTGCACGAAATGTCTTGTTATGTGATGGTTTAGAGAGACGGTGGATTCGTGGTTATATATAATCCAATAGGTTTTGTGAATGTATAGTCGTATGAGTGAGAAATGACTATCTTTTCGGCTCTGATGTGGAGGTCTTGGAGGTTTCAGGTAGGATGTTTTTTTTTTGTTGAATGTCGTTTCCTTTAAAATATCTAGCTTATGGTTTTGCTTACGCCATAGCAGGCTATATTTATTTTAAAATGCGTAGACGGAAGCCATGTCTAAATTAACATATCTATAATTTGGCCTTCTAAAATAACATTGCGTGCGCGTAACTTAAGTAGATATGTATTATTTTAATATTAAGAATGATAAGACACTGATACGGCCTTCGACTCAAGCTGCAAACCAGAAAATGAATGGATTAAACTATATCTTATACTAGGTGTCTAATTTCGCGCTCATTGTTAGTATACGTTTTGTCTTTCAATCCTTAAGACGTTTTCACAAATAAAAAAACGTAATCAGACTAGATAGTGGCTGGAGCGAGGACCACTGCGGTTCACGGCCTGCCGATATGCACTGGGTGAGATGACTCAATTTCTTATAATATTTTGATTACTTTTCAGAGCACGCTAGTTCATTTCGTAGCTCGTTCAACGGCCGTCCTGTCAAGCGCTCTCCATAAATTCAAGAAAGTTTGAAGTGTTTGTAATCTTTCAATTAGAGCTCTAATTAAGTTAATCAATCACGTCGTAGCTAGTGGAAGTAGTTAGTGATCCGTAACAGGTAGGTATCAGGGAACAAGGCCGCGTGGCCGGCGGCAGGCAGGACCCGGGCTCCGGCAGTCGACGCGGCGAGCTCCAAGCAACACCATGCGGGACGAGGAGCCCCCCCTGCGGCCCCCCTCCCCGACGCCCCCCTCACGCCCCGCGCCCTCGCGCCTTCGCCGCACTCTACACACGCTGCGAACGCCGTTCCGGCCTGGTTCGCCCTTCCACATCGGCTTGATCAAGCGCACAGGCTCCTCCAAATCCGTTGCCTCAGACGGTGAGATCGGCCGCGACGAACGCACGATGCGTAAGCGTAATAAGAAACGTGACGCGGCCAGCGACGCGTCGCGCAGCACCGACAGCTCGCCCAGTGTCGACAAGAAGAAGAAGGAGCCCAGCTTCATGCGCCGCATGGGCAGCTTCGGCAAAAAGAAGGCTGGCGAGTCATCACAACCACAGAAGTCAGAGTCACAAACAACAGAATCTCAGCCAACGACCGCAGAATCAACTATAGAGCATCCCCTAACACCACCCCCCGAAACGGAACCACCTACCCCGGAACAACCTACCCCTGAGCCACCTGCCGTCGAACCCGTGAGTCCCATCGCGGTAGAGCACCCCGTCGCGACGCGCCCGTTCTCCAAGGCCGCGTGGAAGCGTAATAGCGAGCCGGAGATGGAAAAGCCTGTGGAGGACCCCAGCCCGGAGAGTGCACTACGGCGACGCATCGCGTTCGTTGCGCAGGCATCGGCATGCCTGTCGGAGGACCACGACGATGGAGAGAGGGGAGCGGCCGAGGTGGGGTCGTTGGAAGAGGCGGTGGCGCTCGCGCGCGTTCGGCTGGCCGTGCCCGCGCCGCCCTCGCCGGCACAGTCGCGCGACACCGACACGGAAGAGGAGGGGTACACGGACGCGATGCCGGCGTACGGAGACCTGATCGAGCCCGACGGCGCCGGAACCGACGACGCTCCGGTGAGTGTGCGTCTTGCGCCGCGCGCGCTCAGTGGCCGAAGGGTCTCCGAGCGATGCGCGCGCGCCATGACCTTCGAAGAAGCGGGTGACGACTCCTACTTCACAGTGTGCGAGTGCTGCGGCTTCAGCGCCGAGACGGCTGTGTTTGTCCCAGTACGTTACATTTCACGATAGTTTACAGCGGAGACGCGGCGCGATGCCCTTCGTGAGTACGAACAGCTTGCTCGTGTGCGCTTCGCTTTACCAATTGTATCCTTCGTACGGTGTTGTGTTTATACACGTGCACGCATTTTCTTTGTGTTGCAATGGTAGATACAGCGTCTCAGTATAGTTAGACGTCGAAAACAAACAGTACCTAACCTAGCTTACAACATTCGCGTGTACCTAATCAGATTAACATCAACTTTAAACATTTTATTTGTAGAAAAACAAAATTCTAACTTTAGTTTTTCTTTTATAACGATCACATAACTGTTTGTAACTTCCCAAAACCGATTAACGCTACTTTATTTTAAAACGAGTTCTTGTCGAGGCCACATAGATGCCTTGGTACCGACCTACTATGCGTTTTGAATAAAATCAAACGTTTTGATATAATATCTATCGACACTATAGGTTTTATGTAACTTCAGTTGTTTATTTATTGCAGTGGCACAGAAAAGATGCAACAAAATGTATTTATTTAAACACAATTTATTCAGACCATTAGAAGGAAGGTTTTAATGATCTAATTTACATACAAAGCTGTGTTTGACATTTAGATTCTATTTCAAAAATAATTTACAAAATATTTCCAAATGATTTTCATATTGTGTGTGCACCTGTTAAATTAGTACAATTTTAATGATGAAAATTGATACGGTAGCTTTGCAATAATTCATAGAGACCTTAGGTATTATATTTCAGCTAGCGTTTGCATTAATATGAAATTACTGACCTACATACATTTAAATAGCCCATGGCATTATAAAACTAATAATATTATTTTTATTTAACATAGCTCAAAATAAGGTGTGATATTATATCTGCGTTATCAAAAATTGCTCGCGACCTTGATCAGCCTTTAACACACCTTACTGGCCAAAGGTGGTGTTATTTGTGCACAGTTATACCTACACAATCGCCTACCCCTTTGGCTAAAGCAAGCGCAATGCTAGGTTTACATCTATTTTCTGTTCAAATTATCAATGATTCAAATAGAACAACGAATGAACGGATCCTTGTTTTGTAGGCTGATTCAAATTCAGAAGCTTTTTGTTTGAGCAGCCAGTATTTGTTTTTTTAGAAAGTATCCGTTTTGACATCTGAGATTTGACCATAGATTTGTGACAACAACAAAATGACGCAAGTCTGTAAGTATGGATGACCATAGAGTTTCCCCTTCACTAAATAAACCTATTACACTACATTAAGGTTGTTAAACTATCTTTTGTAACGCAAGATAATTCGATAGTTTGACTCTTGACTAAATAATCGATTTCTAGTCAATGACGAAGCCGTAACAACTGGTTTGGTCACATTTTTTTCGGTGATAATAGTTAATTTTGTGTTAATTGAATTTATTGGCTCTAGTAGGTACTGTTATATGCTTGAATAAAAGTAGGGGAAGATCAAAGTTACGATGATTTGTGTTAGAATGGGTACTGACCGTTACTGAAGACAGTTGATGGAGAGGTATGGAGGAATAGGACATAATAGGACCTCTTCAGAGCTGACCTCAAATTAACTGGCGTGAGGCTGGATGATTCTTGAAAATAGGCTTCTAGCTACTTCATTCTTTCTAGCCCTCACGCCTTAATACTGTGAATTTAACATTTACTTAAAAAAGACAGATAATCTATAGACAATACTGCGTTTTATTAATGGAAAAGTTTTGAAAATTGTAACATATCTTACAAGTACTACCTAATAGATACCATTATTAGGCGATTAGCGATGGTGTCATAGATTTTCATATTTATAATAGTTAATTTGTTAGCCGTACAATAATTAACTGCATTATTGCTTATCAAACAGGTTTTTTAATCATTTTTGGAAAAAAAAATCGGAACATTGCACAAAACGAACGATGAAGCGCGGAAAAAAGTCTGCTGTTCCATACATTTATGCACACGTAACTCAATAAAATATATGGAACGCGATTCGCGATTTCTAGCTTCGCCGTCGCCGTCGTAAACGCGCATATATAACTACTTTGATCGAAATCGTTGGAGCCGTTTTCGAGAACGTAGTTACAAATATCTATACAAATAATTATGACAATAGATATTGGTCCCTATTACATCGGACTTTAACAGGAACTGGCGAAATGTGGGTGTACTATTGATACACCTCTCCCTGACGATGTTGTGTTATACAAATCATCAACATCTGCCTAGCCGTTTCCCAACTATGTTGGGGTCGGCTTCCAGTTTTACCGGAATACCAGTATTTGAATACCAGTATTTTACATGGAGCCACTGCCTATCTGACCTCCACAACCCAGTTAGTACTGGGTAATACGATACCCCTTGGTAAGACTGGTTGTCAGACTTTTTGGTCCACTGACTACCTGTAACGACTGTCAAAGATCTACAAATGACAACGGGGACCAACGGCTTACCGTGCTTTCCGAGGCACGGAAGAAACTCGGTATGTAATGGGTGGTCACCCGTCCACAGACCAACCTAGCCAAGCACGGCTTAACCTAAATATCGACCCGAGCGACTGTTATTACTTAGCCACGAGCATTGCTCATATAATAGTTTGGGATAGGATTAGACACTATGCTGTCTACCTTCTCACATATATTTTAACAGTTAAAGCTAGGACTGCGATGCTCTTTGAACTTCAAATCAAATTAATTAAGACACCTAGCAGCTAACCAAATCTAATAATATAAATAACTGCCTAACCAGTTACTATAAGTATTTATAAATATTCTATAACTGAAAAAAACTAAATGAGTTTTGTCGTGCAATTCCTAAAAACGCTTTGACATTTTGTTTTCCCGATATTATGTTCTATTCTATGCTCTAAACTACAAACAATTTATAAACAAACAGTTTATAAATTGTTTGTAGTTTAGAGCTCAAGGAAAACAGCGTGAGGAAACCAGTATGCCTGAGAGATATTTCCCGACGGCATGTAAAGCCAAGTCAGAGGCCCACGGGCGGCATAAAAATTTGACACCAGGTTAGGCACTAACCACACGATAAAGAAAGAGTCTAGAGCTCCTTAGGATTAGCATAATTATAACAAAAGTACTGAGTCATATAAATATAAACAAAAGTATTCATAGATTTATTTAACTAAACATAGTCTCCTCAGTAAATTCAAGGAATTGTATGCGTTTTCTCTAGTTATTTACCTTCCTGTAGAAATTACAGTAATCTTTCAACTATGTTAATATTAAATATACGTATTCTTATTTCGTACTAACTAAATCTACAGCTAGCTTCTGCAGTAGAAGCTAGATTTAGCCAGGGGTCCCGTGACTTCATCCACGTTAAAACACATTATATGGCACTCGGCTTTAAATAAATTAATAATAGATTAAATAAATACATAATATTTATAGTAATAGCTTTAAATAAATAAATAATATTTTATTTGGGGGTATTCCTCAAAGCGTAACTATTTTTGAGCGCAACCAACTAAGCGCAACTAAATTATTCCTCGAAGCGCAACCATTAGTTGCGCTCACAAATCTAAATTGCTCGAATGATTGCGCTTCGAGGAATAATTTAGTTGCGTTTAGGTGCTTGCGTTTAAAAACTAATAGTAAAGTTAGCTTTGAGGAATACCCCTTTATTTTTTTTTATCTATTTAACTAACTAGTATATTACCTAAAACTTGCCGGGAGGTTAGGTTATCTTTAATACAAGCGTGTTTTATTGAAGAAGACTCTTTGCAACCACTTCTTCGACAACCCATAACCATCGTATTGTGCCAATTTGTGTTCTTTTCTTTAATGTTTTTGTATGTACTGATTACCACTGTCTTCTAGTTTAATCCTTTAACTATTGTACTAATATTTGTGAAAACCTGTAATTGGCCATATTGCTGTCACTAAACTATTGTGTCTGCCCAGCTGTAAGATTTTCGAAAATAATAAAATAAAACATATTATGAGATAAGATATGCTAATCTTTCCACATTAAATTAACATTAATTTCGTCATGTTTTGAAATTTGAAATGTAGGTTATTATTGTATTTCGGAATTTTAATATATCTACAGAGTGTTTCTTATAAGGACCGATAAAACTTCTTGAGAGATTGGAGGTTTCATTAGCTAGCACAGAAAATACATACATGTTTTTTTTGGGGTCGGCCTCTAATGAAGAAAAAATCACGTCAAAAATGAAAACAATCAAAGTTTCTTTATTGTCACCTCCAAGCCATCAAGCTTGGAGGTGACAATAAAGAAAATAGGATCTCAGTTACCGTGACATTTAAAAGCTGAGTTCTGGGGATGAAAACTCAGATATGGCACTTTGTTTCAAATTAGATAGCGTTATATTTAAATATTTAGAGACAGGGAATTAATTACGACGAACGCACCGTTATTTCTGAGAAACACATTTACTTTTAATTTCCATATCTACATAGGTAGGTGCTTACTGATTTGAATATGCATTTACTTTTAATTTACATATCTACAAAGGTACTTATTAAAATGAATGAGAGCTCAGAGATGTTGTGACCCTCATCTTACTTCGATGAAGTTTATCTTTAATAGCAGAGCGAACATATAAAGGCTTTGTTCAGCCATAGATCGGCAATGTCTTATGTTGATAACAAACATCGTTTTATTTTTAATAAAAATGCTTCAGTTATAAAGGGTGTAAACGGACTCTTCACGAAGCAGCCAACCAAGAATTCTGTACATCAAACTAAGTAACTTTACGCAAAATGTTTGCTGGGAAACGACTTTTTTTTGGGTGAAACATCACGTTTTACGATAGGACTCACGCATTCAAAACATTGTGCTGATGGATGGATTGACTAGTACAGGGGTCGTGAAGGTGTCTTAAGTAAAAGTATGTATTAAAAAAAAACACTTGTGAAAAAGTTGGAACTTAGACCTCCAATATTTCCGTAACTAGAAGGTTCCCAGGTACGGTCTTGAACAAAAAAATGATCGCAATGACGGGGAGAACAAGTGCCTTTCGGCTTCGTTAAGAGTATTTTTACACCCTTTATAGTGATTAGGTCGTATTATGTAAACGCTTCTATGAAAAATATTTCAGTCATTCATGAATGAAAACCAGTAGACAATAGACATCTGTAACTTATCATAAGAAGAGGTTTATGCAAATGATGATTCATCATCTCTGTCTAGCGTTTTCTAAACTATGTTGGGGTCGGCTTCCAGTCTTACCGAATTCAGCTGAATACCAGTATTTTACATGGAGCGACTGACTATCTGACCTCCACACCCCAGTTAGTACCTACTGGGTATTAAGATAAAATTTTAAAATTATGCGCTTTAAAAACATCGTTGTTTTAATTAGCAGACAAACCGCTGTTTTTTTTAATATCTGATTTCCTGACTAATCTAACGTCAATCAAGAAATTAGATATTATATAAACAACTTCAGTAATCTATACCATCTTAACTGCATCTACTAAATGTTATCAGGGAATCTTCTTAAAACGTGTATTAGATTTTTTCTAGTCATGATTTGTGTGAAAACATTTTGGCACATAAAAGCTTTTGAATTCATTATAAGTTAAGATAAGATGAGATAAGATAAAGATTTATTTCTACCACAATACATAGGTTTCTTGAACAATACATGCATTTTTATACTGTGGGGGACTGGTGCCTTAGCTAGACGAAAGGCCTGTATTTCAGGACACCAGTTCTCCACCCCTTCGGAACCACATTAAAACTGAAGTTTGCACTCAATTATAACTTGGAATATCTACAAATAACTTGGTATCTGATGTGTAGGTATAAATTTTATCTATAAATTGTACGATGTGTTCAGGATTTTTTGTAGTTCGTCAGTTGAGAACTGTTGTGCAATTATGTTCCTCTGTTTTTGAAATTGTTTATGCCGACATAAGAAGTCTTAAGCGTCCACATAGTATGTGTTACATATTGTCCTTTCTACATGCATTTAAGTCGACCGAGGGATATGCATTACAATGATACTTGCGGGCGTTGGAATAGTAATTTAAACTGTGGCACTTGGCAATATTTTGCTATTATAGTAGTGACGGCTGCTTAGGTTTAGCAAAGCTACGCATACAACATACTTGGTTAAACCATCTATTACCGCGAATTCACTAGGCACGAAATTCAAAATTTTTCAACAACTCAAGAAGAAAAAAAATACTCTACAGGTCAAGAATCAAAATAATACTCTATAGGCTGGAAGGGACATCGACCCATAAACGGTTCCCACGCAACTATTCAGTAGTTACATCATTCCCAACCCCCAGACATAGAATTACCCATGAAAGATTTCATGGGTAATTAAAAAAAAAATATCTGCTGGTCTATACTTTTGGAACCTGTATATAATATTCAACTTTCGTTTCTTTCGTTTCTTATAATATACAACTGATTTTTAGGCTATACAGCCTATAAAAACATCGATTATTTATATGGCATATATTGGCATGGTGTACCTCCACAGCCCATTACTAATAGTGAAGGTCATACAGGCAATCGTTCCATGTAAAATACTGGTATTCAGCTGCATCCGGTTAGATTGGAAGCCGACACCGACATAGTTGGGAAAAGGCTAGGGATGATGACATTGGCATGGAGGAAAAAATAACTAAATTTCAAAATCCCAACGTGTAGTTGCTGAAAAGTCTAATAATGAGTGCCTTTGCTTTGCTGTCAGCAAAGGTGTTTACCGATGCGCAACAATAAAAAAAGAAATTTAATACGAATTTGAAATGTGTTAAATTTCTTTTTTTATTTTAATTTGAATTACGAACATTTTACTTTTATAAGTGAAAGGAAGTGGGTTTGTGTTGCCATTACGAGACAGGAAGTGGGTCATAGAGAAACCTTATAAATAAGGTGAGAATAGAAGTTAATGGGTTGGAAAATTTGATAGTTCAATTAGCGCGTTTATGTGGCTTCATGAAATTGATACACGTTTACTTACAGATGGTGTGAACGATGGCATAGGGTTTAACTCGTTTAAAAAAGTGTATATTTTGTGTAATTTAACGTAAAAGTAGCCACGGATTCTTTTTGATGTCATGATTATTTTCCAAATTAGAGCTGATGGTTCCTTGTCCTTTACTCCACTCTATTTATCTTTTTGATTTTTAAGTATCATCTAACAAATTCATCCTGTAGGATACGTCTTAACTCTTATTGTTTCTCTATCCTTGTTGAATTACTGAACTTTAGTTTAGTTTAAAACAAAAGAGAAAAAAAGTTGCAAGTGCAACCAATCACAATAAATATTAAATGTCGTTACTATGAGCTGCTCGTTTTGTAATCTATTTTGTACAAAAATGCGACGATTTCAATCCCACCGTACCTGCTTCTACAAATATCAACTTAATTCCTAAACTAATTTAATTTTAGCTTATCTAAATAACGTAAAACATAACGATCTCGTTCGATAAAATAATTTCTTATCTTGTAAAAAAGTAGGTATATCATATTTTTGTTGCTTCAGAGGTAGGCTTGGTAAAATATCAAGGAACACTCCAACATGAAAACCGACAATTTCAACACAGGAGCTGCTTTTTAATTTAATTATACTTAATACGTATGAATTACCTAATGAGTAAGTTTGCTAATAGGTAGATACTTAATAAAAATCATTAAAGGTTTTCTAATTGATTTTTTGGTAATTCAATTTATACGGATTACGGAATTGGATCGTTAACATAGCCGTATTAGATGATTAGTACACGACAAAACAACAAAAGATTTCGACAAATGTATTAACATTGCATAATAGGGTAATTATGTTAATGCATAGACAATTAACTTTCTTAGCGTTTCTATTTTTATTCAAATGTATTTGAAAAATGAATAACAGTGATATGGATCGAAAGTAACTCCACTTAAAAAAATCCCAGCACGAAAGTAGCCCTACATCGTTAGTCTAGTTTCACTATGCGTAAAACTTCCCTTCAAACCTCAAAGGTTTCAAACTGTCACACGTTGCCATATTGATACGCCATTCCCTGTGGCATGCCAGTGCCAGTCGGTCGGAGGTCGTCGCTGATGCGTGTACGTAACCTAATCCCTGGGCTAGACTTACCGCGGCCGCGTCGCGGTTCCAACGGTTGTGCAATGTGCATTCGCTGACAATATGTGACTGCTGCAGTATCGGGTTTGTTGTCTATGAATCGAAAGGAATTTATTAGGGATTGTCTGGAAATCTTGTACTGTCCGTTCACAGTTTACATATTGCTAGAAAGAAGATTTTGTTTCATGTGACAAAGAATATAATTTAATTGCGTTTTTATTCTCTCTCGCAGCAATCAGATTGATTTTATTTGTTTTCGGATATCAAAAAAACTTGCTTACTTATATGCCAAGCAACAATATCAGTGAAAGGTGCCGGTGACATAAAAAATATCTGATACCAACATGTGCAATAAAAACCAAATCAGTCGTCTATTTGATTGTCTGCGTACCGGATATTATTTTCGATCTAAGATCATCGAGAATAGAATACCTACAAAGATAATGGTATTTATCTATCAGATAAATAAGTTTGGAAGATACCTAACGCTCATTTACCTATCTTGAATAATTTATGGTGGAATCCCTGGAATTGGTTCCAATGGGTTGCGGGACCGAAATCAAAATTTCATGATTACTTTTGGTTGAGAGAGCTAATTCAATCTAAAATGATTGTACTGCTACAATTTATTTATAGAATGAGAAAGATGCTACCTAAGTAAAGAAATAATAAATTATCACAAAATCGATTAATATCTTGAAATAAGAACTCAGATTAGGTTCCCGTGCCCTTGCCCCGGTCAAGGGAAAAAAACCGGAACGTAAAAAATCGTTTTTACTTATCAAATCGACACAAATATTGGATCGGTTACTGGCCAAGGAGTGCAAATGACAAATACTTGTCGTTATCAGGTGGCCGATAAGCGCTATCTTTCCACTCGACGCGACTTCATAAATAGCTGGCCATCGGACCGACTCGATAGTTTGTATTCGAAGGCTGAACGATTAGGTTCGTAGTCAGATTAAAAAAAATTGTCTATTAGCGCTCCAAATTCCGCGCCCAGCCCTTGTGCATACTTTTAAAACTTTTTAGTCGTAAGCCATTGATTGAATTAAAACAGAATAATTTAAATGATTTTTTATTAAATGGAGGATGAGTGAAGACAGTTAAAGTATAATACATAGTGAGATGTGGTATAAATATAACGAAATCGAGAATATTCTGTATCGTGCGTGTGATTTACTTTTTTGGACTTACTTTTGTGTTTCTTGACGACTTGCGTATTCAAGATTAGAAGATTGAGAAGATTTCTGATTCAAGATGTCTCCCAAACTGAAAGCCAGCAGTAGCGTGAGTTTTTAAATATTTAACTTACCTTTAATCCTTCTTTTTGCTGTAGATTTAAAATCTATTTTGTCCTCTATGCTCATCGATGAGCATCAATCTGTGTGCATGCGAAGAAAGAAAGAATAAGATTTATTTGGCGTCAGTACATTAAACACACAAAAAAGAGATTCAAAATAAAAAGAAACAACGAGTTAAAAAAATAAAAAGAGAAAATACAATGTGGTATACCAATGCTGTGTGCCCCACGGTTGCGGCAAAAAGGGCCATTTCAGTATTGATGCCGAACAGGAAGTACATGCGAATTTCATGTACATGTTGTGATAGACAAATATTTACTTGATTAATCAGTAATTTTGTTTATTAAACCTATATTTCAAGTAAAAACTGTAAAAGGGGACATAATCCTTCGGGCATTTTTTACTAATCTACCAGAAGGTTAATTTTAGGCAGCTATTTAGAGCCTATTCAGTAGGTATTAGTATTAACCAAGATATTCTATTTTTAATTTAGTCATCTTTGTGGAACTTTCTCGATACTTTACAGTTAGGTATTTCACTAAAAGAAATTATTTACGTGCGGTATTCCTCAAAGCGCAACTGTTCTTAAGCGTAACTAAATTATTCCTCGAAGCGCAACTATTTGAACAATTTTAATTTCTGAGCGCAACTAATCGTTGCACTTCGAGGAATACATTTTTTGCGCTTAGTTGGTTGCGCTCAAAAATAGTTGCGCTTTGAGGAATACCCCATTTACGTCGTCTATCAAAATTAAGAAATGGATTAACGAACAACTTCATAAGGTTATAAGTACGGTCGAACAAGCTATTTGGTACCTATTACACGCGGAAATATTCATCCAGTACACCACGGCCACGTCCAGTAGTAGTACACTGAAAATATATATATTTTTTTATTAAGTTGCTTGTTCGACTGTACAAGGCTTCCGCATCGACGTATAGGTACTTACTTATTATGATCGAACGTTTAGCAAATGACCAAGTGTTCGATAATATAATCATTTTATTAAACTTTAAAATTAAAAGTTCATGTTGACTTTATATAGTTAAGATTAAAATTATCTTGAATCTTTTCAAAAATAATAATGTTTTGAAATGTGTACCCCTGCCCCCCGCTGCCCCCCTCGCATCGCCTTTTACATCGAGCATTCGTAACAGTTCATTCAGTTTTGGTACTAGCTGGAAACGTTCGGCTTCTCTTCCATATTTAAAAGGGAACTAATGTTTTGAACTGTTATTTAAACATTCAAGAGGTTATTATAATCAGTTGAAAAAAATAATAGGCAGTTATTTTGTTTATCGACAGTTGGTTAATTTGTGCGACAGTAAAACATAAACAGTAATAAAAAACAATTGGCCGGTCTTACAATGTCAATACTAAAAATACGTGAGCAGACTAATAAATAAATGGCCAGTAAAAATGATGGAATGGGCAGTTAGATTATTATTCTTATTATGAGTATGCATTTCGTTATATTATTTCATAAAAGGTGTATTGGACATTAAACGCTGATAATTTTTCTATCTAATTTGATTTAGTTGTTATATTTCTGCCCCCGCATAGGGGATGCTTACCGCAACGCATGGGTAATCAGCAATTAACCCAAAAATTATCCTAAAAGTCTTGCTAGCTGGCGTGAGGAGTGTAGGCCGAAGGCCGGCGGATCGACGACGACATTTGTGACAGAAAGTGGGTTGGTTTTTATTATTGCGAGCGCAGCGAGCACGAGTCATGGAGTCGTAGCTAAAGTCGTTGCATGCTTAATATACGAGGAATACATTTTACCACCTCATTGTTTATAGAACTGCTTAGAATGAGATTTCTTATCGACAAATTCCGATTTATTACTGCCCACACGTAACCGCTCGTTCAATAATTTTTACCGCCCATTTAATTATTTTCCTGCTCAATTATATATTCACTGATCCATTTCATTATTTTTTATTACTCATTTTTGTTTACTTTACTGCTTAGTTTTAACTGCTGAACTAGTTATTAAACGTGCCATTTATAATTTTTAACTTACCAAAACCGCTATTTACAACTGCCTCTTAAATCAGTGCCTATTTTTAAAATATGTATAGTTAAAATATGTTGACGGTCTTGAGTCGCTTCATTGAACATTCCAGTCCTATAAAATATTTAGGACTGTATTATATCATGAACTAGCACTTCGCTCGCGACTACGTCCGCGTGGATTTCGAAAATACAGCCCCTGGGTAAAACATATTTTCTTATGTACGAGTAAGTGCCAACCAAAGAGAAAGTTTGTCACTGGGACTTGTTAATAGTCTGGGCAAATTATGTTTTTACGGGAAACTGGATTCGCTTAAACGATATAAGCAGGTCCGTGGGAATAATTGGAATTCTCGAGATCTGCGACAACTGGCCAGCTCCTGTTCCGATGAGAATGTACCCTACCTGCCTTCCTAGTACCTACCTCCCTAGTACCTGCCTACCTAGTACCTACCTGCCTCCCTAGTACTTACCTCCCTAGTCCCTACCTACCTGCCTACCTAGTACCTACCTACCTACGTGACGTGAGCTAGCAATTACGCTAATTTATTTGAAAACGCTTTTAATTGTGATAGCTCCGTGTATATCACCAAGATGTCTTCGGTCATCCTCAGGAAGGAGAGAACAGTATTGCATTGCACCAAGCTTTTATGTGAGTTCGTTTTTTGATTAAAATCGATGTGGTTATTTTATGGGTCAATTTCGATGAAACCCCAGGAACTGTGTGTATCTGTATTTTATTTTTCCTTTTCATTGTATTTCAAATTGATTTTCTGGTATTAAACTGATATATTATATAAAAATAAAATTCGGATCGGAAAAAATATCTCTTGTCTTGTCTTGTTGTCTTGTCTCTTGTCTTGTTATCTGTTGTCTTGTCTTGTGTGTTGTGTATTTGACACTCGGGCCACAGATTTGGCAGATTGTTTTTAGAATATAATTGGATTGACTTTTGCACTAAGGAGTATTGATATCAACTTCGATGCAAATCACTCTCAAAATAACTTCCTACCCATTTTTAACCCCGTTAGGCGATGAGATTCAATAAAATACGAAACACGTCTTCCATTAATTCTGTTAAAGAATGTTTATGCAAAATTTCAAGTAGATTGGACCAAGGAATCACGTTGTCCCATACAAACTTTGCCCCCGTTTTTCACCCCCTTAGGGGTAGAATTTCGGAAAATCCATTCTTATCGGATGCCTACGTCATACAAAAAACACACCCTCCAAGTTTCAGGTCTGTACGATCAGCGGTTTAGGCTGTGCGTTGATCCGTCAGTCATTCAGGACAAAACATTTTATATATATATATAGATTACACGCGTCATAACGATAATTTTGTCCCACTTAATTTTTTTCATTTACATTATATTGTCGTTATCTTTGGTGGTATTTTACACAAATTCCAACAATGACCTCTTGCGAAGTCTTAAACCATAATAAAGTAATAAACTTAATTAGGTACTTACTTAATCTGTACATCTGTACATATAAATAAAATTGGAGTGTCTTTTTGTAATATTAAAATAACGGCTTTTTTAACGGTACATAAACCAAAACAACATTTTTTTCAATTTTTGTCTGTCTGTCTGTTTGTTCCGGCTAATCTCTGAAATGGCTGGACCGATTTTGACGGGACTTTCACTGGCAGATAGCTGAAGTAACAAGGAGTAGCTTGGCTACTTTTATTTTAGATAAATAATTAGGGATCCGTGCAAAGAAAAAAAACCCTTGAAGTTGGTTACAAAATTCGATTCAAATAGGGAAGGGGATTTTTTAATAATAATTTCACGCGAACGAAGGTCGCGGGCAACAGCTAGTAAGTATCAAATAAAATATATTCGGTGACAATTATGTAGTCAGATTGACACGAATTTATTTCAAATAGTAACAACTACTTAGTTTATTTCACGTGAATAGACTGAACGTGACGTGACGTGAATAGACATCTGCTTGAACTGAAATCTTATTTACTTATCATACCCCTAATAGTACACCCACATGTTATGTTTAAATCCCATGTAATAGGGGCGAGCCTATTGCCAGCACTCGGGCACAAATCCTGCTACAAAGAATTTCCTGATGAAAAAAAAACTCCAGAGCCCTTAATCCGACCTGGGAGTCGCACCCAGGACCTCGTGCTCAGTCGCGCTAGCGACCACTAGACCACCGAGGTAGTTATTATTTGTTTTAGCTCAAACAGAAGCAACTGGACTAGTACCTATTTAAGTAGGAAGCAAAAAGCCAAAGAACTTACAAAAAACTAAGTATAGCATAAAGATACTTAGTTTTTTTTAAGTTCTTTGGCTCACCACAGTAAAGTGTGGAATAATCTTGTTACCGAATGGGTGGATTAGGTTAAGTTGAGGTGTTTCCGCACCTTGAAAGCCCTGAACACTCACTATATTGGAAATTGAAAGCCCAAGAAAAACCTAGTCAATTTTCTAGAAGTCCTTTAAGCAACCTTTCAGATCTTGTATCTAGCTATTGCGTGCGATTTAGTCTGCATATATTCTGTAATGTTATAATATATTCAGAATGAAAAATAGACACAAACAAAGGATGGACATGGCTGCAAAGTCCGATCCTATATTATTAAATGAGCAATATTTGTAATCATATTCTAGAAAACGGCTCAAACGATTTCGATGAATGTTGTCATATAGGAATTTACAGGGGCCGAAAATCGATCTAGCTAGGTCTCATATCTGGGAAAATTCGTTTCCTCCATTTTCAATTTGAGCAGAGCTCTGTCGCCCAGGTAGGTACTATGTATATGATACAACCTTAACCTTATTTGCACGAAAACCTTAGAGTTAAATGCTAACACGAGGTTAAATTTACAATATTGTATGATAAACTGTCAATTTAACCTCGAATTAGCATTAAATTGACAGTTAATCATACAATACTGTTGTTAAGTTTTTCGTGCAAGTAGCCCTAAACATTTTAAACACGGATAAAAAGTCGTATGATCTATTCCGTGACACACTGTCCGTGTCACTCTACCCGTGTGCCATTTTAGGCCTAATTCATGCTGATTGATTTACAAACATCAAACGTACTGCCTTTCACATTTTATAATTTTTTGGATCATGGTAGGAAAGGAAATGAAACAAATATACAATTTATAATATTTATATAATATTTATAAATGGGCCTCAAAGATAATGTCAATGAATCATGATATATTTTCTCACATTATCAAAGCTGCTAACAAAACAATGTTGTTGAACTGTTTACGCTTATTACCGGTAAATGTAACTCCGTTATCATACTACAAGAGATAGTGTTCCTAGATTAGAGGCCTATATTTTACGCAATAAGGGCTAGAGACACTTAAACACAACAACCTCTGCGGTTCAGTGTGTTACTCAATTTGGGTCTTCAACTGCTTCTGTAATAACTAATAGTACATTACTGCAGCGGCCAGCTACAGAGGCATTGATGGACGAACGTGTAAACACATACGTAAGTCCATCAATGCATAGTTGTGGCCAAGGCTTTTATAGTACTTTTCTCAAATAATGCAAGGAAATTACAAATACAATTACTTTTCAAAATCAACGATGCTTGGGTGCATCGTTGACAACAATATTTTTTCTCGCGTTGAAGAGTTCATTTGTTTTTTTTTCAATAAACCGCTTTCTATTTGCAAGCCAATTCGAAATTTAAATAAAACCTTTGACCTCCTTGGTTGCCATGATTCAGAGTAAAAGATCGTTCCATTTTTAAATAAGACAACAGATATGAGTTTACTATGTAATTTATTTGACCGCTAAACACGACAAATATAGATTTTCATACAACTTTTGCCGGCCGCTGGTCGCATGTATCTGGCCAGTACAGCAATTTCGATTTATCTCGAAGTAGGTTGTCAAAATAATGCTCTTTCCAAGCATGTTTGAGAAAAACAAATTAGTAGCACTGCTATTCTGCAATCTATACAAACAATAAATAAAATAATAAAGTGTCTGTTTGTTATTTTAAAATAAACATTTTTTACTGAATGCATATGAAAGTATAAACGGTATTTATAACAAAACAACATTTTTTTTTTATTTTGTGTCTCTGTTTGTTCCGGCTAATCTGCGACACGTCTGGACCGATGTTGACGGGACTTTCACTGTCATAGCTGATGTTATGAAGCGTAACTTAGGTTACTTTTATTTTAGAAAAAGGATTAGGGTTCCGTGAAAAAACAATTAAAACCCTTGAAATTGTGATATCGTAATATTTTTCATAATAATTACGGCTTGGAAATAAGTTTGTCAAACATACATTCAAAGCAAGCGAGCTATTATATCACGAATATTTTGTTGTGTCCATTTGTTGCATGCTTACAGAACATATCAAACTTAGCTTTAATCTGTTACAACTAATTGTCTGTCAACTTGAGACACTTTGCCGGCTATGGAAACAAATATGACTTTCATGGAGAATTTCAAAGATAAGAAGTTCACTGTCTCCTGAATGTCTATCCATCATTTTTCTGACGACCTTTAGTTGTGCAAAAATTAAAGCGTTTCGTACTATTTTTAGACTCTTTAGAACAATGCTGACCCGCGGGCAATTGTGTGGCACGCCAACGCATTTGATTTGGCCCGCCAACAGCGGTCAGATGGCAATAGTCTTTTGAAAACAGATTTCCGGTTTACAAGCCAACTCGAAAAAGTAATTTGCTCGTTATTAACGCTGTTTTAAACTCTCCGTTTTATTTTGTACTTCACTCAATGCATAACATACATAATAAAGACTTGTTTCTACTCAAACTTTTGGCATTGCTTATTTACAAGAGGACCCGTCTTTAACATGGAATTTGTCTTCAAAAAAAGTTGAGCAGCCTTGCTTTAGAACATCCACAACTTAATAATTTGTGTATAATTTATCTATAATATGTATGTATTTAGAAATATATAAGTATGTTTATCAGTTGTCTGGTTGCCATAGTACAGGCTCTGCCTAGTTTGGGATCAGATGGCGGTGTGTTGGTTGTCCCAATTATTATTATTATCCTAGAATCAAAAAGCTATTTGATGACTCAATCTGTAACTTAATGAATCCGAGCCAACCATCTCGATGTTCTACAGCTCGTCAATCTATTTCCGTTTATTTGTCACCTTGTTGTTTATTTTGTATCATTAGGAATGAGGAAAATTTTGTGAGGAGACTTTTGAGTATAAATGTGGACAGTTATAAGAGTAGAGGAAAACCAAAGAAACAATGGATGGATTGTGTAAAGGATGTCATGGCAAGAAAGGAAGTGTCTGATGAGATGACGAGTAATAGATAAGTATGGAAGAAGAAGACATGCTACGCCGGCCCCAAATGATTTGGGATAAGGGCTAGAGAATGATGACCTAAGAGAAAATGCGGGTGGTCTTTTTTCCATACAAACGCTCTCGCCTGTTTTCTTTCTGGTTTATGACTTTAAAGCTATGATTTATTATCAACCTCTTCTATATCCCTATGTTTTATTTTTGATGAATGATTTAATTTGACAGCTATTACTGAAAACGAAAAACATAGGGACCCAGTATATATTCTTCTTATTCAGTTAACAAAGTATCTTTTTAATTGGAGGTGGAAATAGTCGAGAGCCAAGCCTCGAATTATGTCTTTTTACTGTAGTTGTCCTTATCGCACCAATGTCAAATCGCGCTCGAAGAGCGACAGCAATAGTTCATTTAAATACCTACCGCATTTCCTGTTAATATCGTTAAGTCTCTGATGATAAGTGTATATCCAAGATTCCACTACAAGAATATTTCTGTCTGATTCAGATCGATCACTAAGTACGTTATCATTTCTCAATTGACATTAATTACCGACTCTCGAGGTTTCTTCTTTATCAGTGGGAAATGACAGGGGCACACAGATATTATCTATGTGTTGCAAGTCTATGACGTCATATAAACAAACTTCTACATATATTTATTCAAGTAAACATAGGCGTCTTCTGATAAATTCAAGGAATTGTGTGCGTTTTCTCTGGTACCTATTTTCCTGTAGATATTATAGCGATCTTGTAACAATAAAATTGATATATTATTTTAAGAATAATTCACTATTATTCCGTTTTCTACTAACGTAACAATATCCACAATTTTATTGACCAAGCACCAAGGGTCGTGTGTATCATGACACACAGAAACTGAGTTGTGAAGTTCAGATATGCAGTCGCTCCATGAAAATACTGGTATTCAGCTGCATTCAGTTAGACTGCTAGCCGAGCCGTAAAAGGCGAGGCGCTAGGCAAATGTTGAATATCTTCAAAAGATGTTTCAGATGTAGTTGGGTAGATACATAGCATGTGGTTAATTGTTCTGCCTGCTATACCTAACCTAGGCTAATTGAAAGCCAATTGAACTGATGAGTGCTTTTTAATACATTGCAACGATGCATGCTTACACTGTTAATAAAGGGTGTAAACAGACTCATAACGAAGCCGAAAGGCACTTGTTTTGCACGTCATTGCAATCATTTTTTTGTTCTAGGCCATACCTGGTACCTTCTAGTTATGGAGATATTGCGGGTCAAAGTTCCAACTTTTTCACAAGTTTATTTTTTAAATACCTGTTTTCAATGTAAGATTTTTTAATTTTAAATTTTCTTTAAACACCTTCAGGACCCCCTTACTGTTTTATTCGTCGAGTGCGTTACATTGAGTCCTACTGTAAAACGTGATTTTACAGCCCAAAAAAAAAGTCGTTTCCCAACACTAACTTTTGCGTAAAGTATATAATTTGATGTACATAATGCTTGGTTGACGGCTTCGTGAAGAGTCTGTTTACACCTTGTATACTGCATTTAAACACAGACTATTAATTAAAGCATGTAACAGGCATGGCTGAGAATGATATAAGTCACAAAATGGATGCATTTTACTGTGATCATGACTATAAATAAGCTGGAATAGATCGCAATCGCATTATCGCTTCATGTGGTTTTCTTTATTTATTTATGAAAGGTAAAATAATTAAGTAAGTACTTAATTAAATAATTAATTAGGTAAGGTAATTGCAATCCCTAAAGATAGCTATAGCACATGAACATAAAAATATTATATTAAACATTACCCCAACGAAGTGCACAGAAAAATATTAAGATTAGCTGAGAGTGACTCGAATTAGCTAATTTTGAGAGCAGCGGTGGCCCAGTGGTTGCGACCCTGACTTACGAACAGTAAGTCGTGGGTTCAAACCTAGGCAGTCGCATTACTTTGTGTAATTTATTTCATCACCACTGCTCTCAAAACCGGTGAAGGAAAACATCGTGAGGAAACCGGCATGTCCTAGAACCAAAAATTCGAAGACATGTGACATCTACCAATCCGCACTGGGCCCGCGTGGTGGATTATAGCCCATTCCCTCTCACAGAGAGGAGGCCTGTGTCCCAGTAGTGGGAACATTATAGGCTGATGATGATGATGATGACTCGAATTAATTGGCATTAAAATGGAATTTGTCCCTAGGGAGGGACAAATTCCATTTTAATGCAGTATGGGGCTCAATGGCTCATAATATACCTGGCTAAATGTGGATAGCTACATTCCCTAGCACCTAGAGGAATTCACACTGATGTTTTTAAAAACGTCTCTTACAATTGCAGACAAAAATCTAACTTCGCCTTTCTTCTCTCTTCCAGTCACACGCTTCCCCCAGCGCTGAGCGTAGAGAGCACCTGTACAAGATCCTGGTCATCGGAGAGCTAGGCACCGGGAAGACGTCCATCATCAAACGATACGTGCACCAGTTCTTCAGTCAGCACTACAGAGCCACAATCGGCGTAGACTTCGCGCTCAAAGTATTGAATTGGGACGCGAATACTATCATTCGTTTGCAGCTATGGGATATTGCGGGTGAGTTTCAAGATTAATACATTCAGGTCGTGAGACCAAGAACGAACCAAAGCCGTACCAGATTTGACCAATCACAGGAGAAACGATGCTATGTGGATTTCAACTAATATATATTAACTAGCTTTTCCCGCGGCTTCACTCGTGTTAATTTAGAATTTGACAATTAATTCGGGTTGTACTCTGCTCGTAATTCAGTCATGATTCGAAAGACACGTGGTGCCATCTATTATCATCAGAAGGTTATTGTGGTTTTCCTCGGGAACAATACTTTTTTGGGATTAAAGATACCTACCCTATGTCCGTTTTTGTACACCTGACAACGTATATGCAAAATTACAGGATGATCGGTTCAGTGGTTTAGGCGTGAAAAGGTAACAAACAAACAAACTTACTTTCAAATTTATGTTATGGAAGGAAGGATTGTGCGGTTGTCACACGTCTCCGCTTTGATTGATACAGCAGGGCCTTGCTAACGAAATAAAATCGATAAGAAGAACAGATTAACATCATTCTCTTGCATTACTCGTCATCTCATCAGACACCTTGCTTTTAAGAAACGGTCACAAAGATATACGCGAAAATAGACTGTTTTGTACTATCTGTAATTATTAAAGGGGCTCTATGAATTGGTGTATCTGAAGTTTCTGTAGTTTAGACATAATTATGTCTTGTAAATATGTAGTGTGTTTACATTCTTCTTTTTTCTATTGGGTAAAAAAAAAAACAAGACATAAAAAGTAAGCCCCATACAATTCTTAAGATCCGTTTAAGAGGACGTAACGTTACAGAGTACTAGGAGGTGTTTTAGTAGTAGACTAGTAGCGCATTCAATGGACCTAGGTGGGCTCCTATTGAGTGACTTCCTCCCATTATCAGATAAACCTTGGTTAATAAAGGTCTATTGTTGATTCTTGCATGATCAAGATCGAATAAGATTTTTAGTTGGTTACAGAAACGTTGACTTCGTCATTAAACGGCTTTTAAAGTGTTGTAAGTCTTTCATAATTTGTAGATTAATTATCTTTACACCTTGTTTGTTTACAAGATGGAAGGTCATCATTATGAACCCCACCATATAGTATATCATCGGTAATTAAAAAAAAACAGCTGTTCTAGACATTTTAACCGTGTAGGTAGTCTTGTAGGAAACAGACGTTTTGTTTTAAATAACCCACGAAATATTTCTATGTGGTGAGGTTCAGAATGATATACGTGGTAGCCATATTAGCGTCGGTATCCTTTTCATCCTGAATACCTAATACCACAAAGAATATTTATTTGAAGGCCAAACTTTTCATCTAAAATCGGATGTTCTTTTGTATTGGGTATAGTATGTCTACTTTAAGTTTGCAGTTCAAGGTGACGCTCCTTGTCAAGAAAATTTGCATCGATATGTCAAACTTAGTACATTTATTTTAGTTCTGTGTTTTCCCGCCTGCATAGATAAGTTGATTGAAGTGTACTTTTGTTTCGACTCTTTTCCCAAACATAAATGCTGTCTTGTACCTGTCAACGTCAGAAAACATCTGACACCTGTCAAAAGATACCTGAAGCACTGCTTGTGAATTTTTTTGTGGTTTTTCATCGGCTGCTTCGTAGCAGCAGTGAATAAATCAGAATGCCAATATTTGATGAAGATTCTGCAGATTTTCTCCACGCGTTCACACTTTGTTTTACGACGTTCTTTTTTTGGTTCTTGTCTCTAATAATTATAATATATTAATTTTTGATTAGTAAGAAATGTAAGTGAAGAGCGAAGTGAATAAGGTTAGTTTCTGGTTCTCTATGATTAGTGGTAGATGATTGGTAGACCTTTGTCTTTGCATTACTTATGCTGGGTATCGTTAAGATTAACTGGATAACTCGCTCTCGGCCTGCGTGCTGGATTCCCTAAAAGGAGATATTATTAGGTGTCTTCGTATTGTTAATGATAAGGGCTGAGCAAAGTTATTAGACTTTCGGGCTTCTGATCCACCTGGCCTACAGCCGGGACCAATAGATTAACTTAACGTGCTTTCCGAGTCATAGAAGGATCTCGAATGGTCCCCTACACAGATCGGCCTCGGCGAACGTAGCTTACCATCTGATCAACCCGTGCTCCTCTTAATGGAATCTGTACTCGCCAATTTTATCTTCATATTTCTTTTAACAGGTCAAGAGCGCTTCGGCAACATGACCCGAGTGTACTACAAGGAGGCTGTCGGTGCCTTCATCGTGTTCGACGTATCCAGGGTCGCAACATTCGACGCCGTGGTTAAGTGGAAGAACGACCTGGATGCCAAGGTCCAACTGCCGGATGGATCGCCTATACCTTGCATATTGCTGGCGAATAAGGTAGAATTTTTTTTTGGACTATTCACATTGCATATATACACACAAAGTATTTCTGACCGGTTGAAGCAGATTGCGTGGCGATCAGCATAATCACTCCGGTAATTGGTTATTTGGTTGGAACCCATTGTGCATGTGAATATTACATTTCTTACGTAAACTGTCTGCAGTTTAAAATACCCACTGGTACTGATGAAACAACGTGTTTAAGCATCAGTTATTTAGCATTGATTTTGACAATTCTAATAATACTTGGAAAATAGACGAAGATATATTACTAATAGTTTCACAGTCTTGATCGTCTATAGATTAATCGAGTGCAGAAAGCTTCAAATCTTCGAAATGCAATTTATATATTTTTCAGTGTTTTCTGCCTCCCTAGTGCAAACCAACCTCAAATATTTGTGAACTGCCATTTCAACTACAGTTTTATGCTCCAATCCTACATCATTCTCGTTTCCTCAGTGCGATCAACAAAAGGAAGGCATTGTGAACTCGCAAGCCAAGATGGAGGAGTTCTGTCGCGAGAAGGGATTCGCCGGCTGGTTTGAGACGTCGGCCAAAGAAAACATCAATATTGAGGAGGCAGCCAGGTCACTAGTTAATAAGGTAAGGGTTTATTTAAAAAACTAGATTCTTCCCGCAATTTAAACATATCCCATGACACTTGGCAACAACGTATCTTTCTATCAGTGAGAGAATTACTGAAATTTCCAGATCGGGAGTTTCTGGGTTAATATAAAAATTTCTCAAACTTTCGCTTTTTATAATATTAGTACGGAAAAAAATAGTGGTCCTAAAATAAGTCCTTAGGGTCGCGATTTCATCGATTGGTTTCGGAGTTCCGGACTTAATTTGCTACTAAATTAACTTAGTTAAACTTTTATTTATTTTTTATAGAGTTTTTATTTTAGGTAGGTATTTACGTGCCTCGGAAAGCACATTAAGGCACTTACCGAGGGGTATCGTTTAACCTGGTACAAGCTGGGTTCTGGCGGTCCATGTAAAATACTGGTATTCAGCTGCATCCAGTAATATAGTTGGGAAAAGGCTAGGCTGATGATGACTTCCAATCTTTGGCATATAAACATGTTTCCATAACACCTCTCACATAATGTATTAATATTTTTTACTTTTTTTACAACAAGAAGAATGATTTATACGAACTATTTTACTTTCGATAAATGTAGAAATAAATCAATAAGCAAACACTACTGAAATAACTACCATATATCAGAAAGAATTACCATAAAATCAAATCGACCGTCAAAATAATGTTATTTTAATAGATAGCGTTTTAGTGGCCTACACAAAATACATAAATACCGTAAATAAATCTTCCATTGATTAGTTATACCATAAACCAGTTTGATCGTTATTTTAAAACATTGGTTTAAAAGTTTATAGTTGCCTTGTCGCGTCTTACGGACCGACATAACGGAAAGTTTCGGCGTAAAGAATTATGTGGGAAGTGATTATTAAATGTTGTGCAATATGTGGGCCTAGCTCGACCGCTCTTAGTAACATAACATAGCACCACGCCTGTAATCCGCGACCTCTAATATCTCCGTAACTAGAAGATTCCCAGGTATATAGTCTAGAACAAAAAAATGTTCGCAAGTACGGGGAGAATAAGTGCCTTTCGGCTTCGTTAAGAGTCTTTTTACACCCTTTTTCTATGGTTAAATGCTAACTTTACTTATGTAAATGCTAAAAGTTAAGTAGGTACCTGTAAGTATTTTCGGTTCAAAAATCATTCGAATTTACGTAACATTTACTCCGCGCGTTTATTCTAGGTATTATGATGTCAAGATATATAAATTCTAATGGACTATGGTGGGAAATAAAAGTAATAGATCGGGTTTCGTGAGATTTGAATGGCCCAATTGCCTAAATAGAGTGGGTTACTGTGCCACAAAAGTTCCCTAGCTTCCCAAATGGGGTTGGTGCTTCCAAATTATGGGAATTGTTATTTCTTTTCGTAAGCTTAAAGCTTCTTTTGCAAATCTTTGGATTTACAAAATTTATTTCAATTAAGTATAATTGAGAGATGATTTAATTTATCAAAATTAAAACGACTTTTCTAAAAGAGGGCTTCAAAGTCAAATTATAATACCCTAGATATGCAGATATTATGTTACATATGACACCCGGTCACGGGAAATTCGCTGCGAAAGAGAAGACCATTCTTGGAATCTTTTGATTCCAAGAAACTATGGCAACATCCCATCCCATAATTCAAGTCTAATATTATGATTATTATGACTGTTTACTACCAAATAATTTTAAATTAATTATCCTTACGGAATTTGGGCCGTTCATAATATATTATTCACATATTAAGAGGTTTGGTTGGGTCTTTTATAATGTTGTGCAATACGCCTCCCAAACACGCTTGTTTTTTGTACCATAGAGCAGTTTCCGTCTATGGCAGGCGGGAAAATTTATGTTAGTTGTACGCGTTATAAATGTCTGTTTATCTTTTAATGACTGCTATGTGCGATGACAAATTGTAGGCTGTTTTTGGAGTATGTGATAGATGATATAGGAAGCTTTGACGAAAAGCGTGAGAATGGAAACATTTTCATTGATTAGTTCAAAGTATTCATCTTGACGACAACCTTGATTTTTCCTTTGCTTACTCAGTTTCATGTCAAGATGATGTTCTATTTGACTCCCCTACATTATCATATAACATATCTTTAGATTTTTCTGTCTCTTGGTAGAAATATGGACATTTTAAGTAAATACTACTTGCCATTGGAGAGCTCCCAATATGAAATCTCTTGCACTTTATAAAGGTGTAAAAAAAACTAACGAAGCCGAAAGGCACTTGTTCTCCCCGTCATTACGATCATTTTTTTGTTCTAGACCATTTCTGGGAACCTTTTAGTTTCAGAGATATTGGGGGTCAAAGTTGCAACTTTTTGACAAGTTTTTTTTTAAATACATGTTTTTAATGTATTTTTTTTACTTAGGACATCTTCTCGACCCCTGTACTATTCAATCCATCCATCAGCATAATGTTTTGAATCGTTAGATTGAATCCTACCGTTAGACGTGCTTTTTCAACCCAAAATTTTTTTTTTGCGTAATCTTATATAGTTTTATGTACAGAATGCTTGGTTGACGGCTTCGTGAAGAGTCTGTTTACACCCTGCATGTTATGGCAACTCGAAGACATCTATTTTTGGTCGTTCCGTTTTTCAAAACTTGAAAGAAGTGCTAAAAGTGCATGGTTTAGGCTTCTATGGTCCTAAAATGGTCAAGCAGGAATTTTAATTTGGAGAATGTTATTGCGTGTTTTGCTACACGTCGCTGACATAGTGAGAAAAACATTCGATGGCCTTTTAAAGCTTGTTGTTGTCAGGATTCCACTTTTTCACCTGAAGATTTTTTAATATTATGCAATATTTTCTTCTATACTTCTTGCGTAGGTGACCAAGAATTTGAACTTCGAATAAAATATTCAAATACGAATACACGTGTTTTTAAATAATTAAACTTATGACACATTATGGTCGAATGAACGGAATCGTAAAAAAAGTTCCTCGTGTATATTGCAACCTTGATTATTAATCTTGATGATTATTGTATTAATTACTTGTTTTACTCTTAATGAATATTTCAAATCAGTTGTTTTTGTGCAGGTGATCTTGCCATGTATCATAGCAAGATCAATGTTTGTCTCTCTTTTAGCTTATAATTAATCAGTATTTGTTCCTGAAAATCTGATTCTTTGTCCTAATGTCCAATAAAAAACCCAATTTAGATCATTCATTTTTGTATGACGTATGATTGTGAGGTCTATGTATGTATGGGAGGGATTTCTCTACAAAACTTCACTGCTGCGGTGTTCCAAACGGGATTTTGTGATACTAATTAATAACATTTTCTACTTTCCAGATACTTTTAAACGACAAACTACTCCAGAGCAACGACAACAGAGATGGTGAAAAATTCGCGCTTGACCACAAAATTGCCAACGGTGAGAACAGTCGGGACGGAACCACCAAGTCCTGCTCCTGCTGACCACTCACACAGACCGCCATTCGTAAAATAGCCAAATCACAACGCGTCACACAAACGCCCCCAAGGACCAATCACGTTTGATTCTAAATTTTTACTCTCTATTTTTAAAATGCACTCTTTATTTGATTTACGATATTAATTTAATTCAATTAGAATTTAGACATTCAATTTTGGACATTTCTTTTTCGTTTTTATTTATCTGAAATTCAATGCAATCTGTTATTTCGTATACCGACTCGATTTTGTTATAAAATGAATCTTTATTTTTCTGTCCAATCCTCTAAGGATTCGTCTTCCTTCTTAGCTTTTTTACAACCTAATAATGTATACTTTAACGATTAGTTATTATTTTTGTAATAGGCCGCTATATCTCGACATTTTGAAGAGGTTGATCAAAGTGCCTATGATCGAATTTAGTTTGTCTAAGTTTGTATTTGACTCTGGAACAAGCTGTATAGAGTCACTCGTGCCATTAGGCTGAAGTCATATATAAATGGTATATTATGATAGTGTACTATACGGTTATTGAAATAAGTATTATCTACTTATTGTATGAGAGTGTGAGAGTTGTTACTGTAAAATAAAATGTTTAGCGATGGACAAGTTTATCGTTTTATTGCATCTCATTTTCAGCCAAACTACTATGTCATTATAAGTAGGTACGCTTTACAGAATGTTGAGTATCGATTTTAATTTATTAATCAAGATTAAGCAAGCAAAAACTTAGTAAACGTAATTTTTGCTACCATTAGTTTTTTGCTTTTTCTAATTTGCTTACAACAACCAAGGTTCTTTGAACTTTTTGATGAAAAATCTGTTCTTTATTATAAATACGCTTGGCAGAT
This sequence comes from Lycophotia porphyrea, assembly GCA_950005105.1. Taxonomy (NCBI): domain Eukaryota; kingdom Metazoa; phylum Arthropoda; class Insecta; order Lepidoptera; family Noctuidae; genus Lycophotia; species Lycophotia porphyrea. Next base: position 17,413,736 of record OX465384.1, read on the forward strand.
GAAGAAGTGGCATCATCAACAGGGGTTGGAGCGAGGCTGCTAACTACATCATGATGATGGATATGTGGTAGAACCTAGGTCTTACGCAAGCTGCAATATTTTCATACTGACGAGTGACGATGCCGAAAACCATGTAATGCTTACGAAATTCCAAGCTCCGAATAAAACTAACAGTAACAAAAAAAACCCTTAGTTTTAAAGTGGAATTGTAATAGAAAAGTAGAACAAATGGGAATTTTTGGCCCCACCTTAAATCGTAGGAATAGAAAAATAAATCCCATGACATCTATCGCAGAACTGTTTAGTAGAACTAGTTGGAACGAACCAAAAAAAGTTCTGTTCCAGTAATAGAAACTTTGAAACCCGTATCAAAACCCGTTCAAATAACACTGGGACACATCTTGGATTAACATAACGCATTTATAAATAGCAGTTATCTTAGTTCGTGAGTGATAAGTAGATGTAGAGTATGCGGCCTGCGTCAATAGTTTTTGTGCTTTGTTTTATTTTTATACTTATTAATGACTCAGAATGGGTGATAGCTGAAATGGAATGTCGAAATATTTTATTTACTTTGAGAACAGACTACAGGAGATATAGAGAAAAGTGGTTCAAGGAGGCATAATATTTAAGAGTACACGAAAAAATACGAGAGGATGTAGAACAAAGGTGTCTAACAAAGGTGAGTATTTAAATTACTCAAAAATTCTGATTTTTCGATGCCTTTAATGTTTTTGTAAAACAAGCCAGCTGTTGCCTACATTTTTACGAGTTATGTGAACATAAATGTTGGCAACAGCAACAGCCGTTTTTTTTTGCGATTTCAGATTTGGTCCCTAACCGAAAGTTGTTCGTCGTGATGAGTACAATGACCCCTTAAGAGGATTTCGTGAATGAATAGATGGCCTTATATAATTAACGAAAGTAAGCATTAAATTAAGTAACGAAATACGTAAAATAAACCTTTCATCTTTTGATAAAAGGTTTCTATCCAGAAAATATTGGCAGTATAGGTACTTAAAGAAAGTATTTTTAGTCTTACTAATAAAAACGCTATCCTGTATTTCTTATTTTTCGAGTTAAGTATGTCATTATTGTCAAAAACAAGCGACACATTCATGTCGAATTGGCGGTATATAGGCGGATTACAAACAGCATACCAATTGGCGCTATACAGGCGGATTACAAAGGCAAACCAATTGACAGTATATAGGCGGATTACAAACGGCAGACCAATTGACAGTATATAGGCGGATTACAAACGCCAAACCAATTGGGCCGAATATCGAGGTGACGAAAAAGAAACAAATCATGAAATAGAATTGGGTCATCAAAATCAACAGCCTCCGGCGGTCATTAAGTTCCCATCCAGTCGCCTTGCCTAAACTATTACCAGATAAGGAATATCTTTATAACGACAGTCCAAATGTATGGGAGTTTAATGACAAATCGTAGCGGCCCTCAGAACAATTACTTTAGTGGACAGGTGCAATGACAAACGAGTTGTCGCCGGTGGTCGCGATTGTCACCAGGTGACAACGTGGGTGTAAGCATTCGTGTCGAAAGTGAATGATTCGATGTCGTTATCTGCTTCATGATGCCGATTAAACATCTGGTGTTTCTTTTCATAATCGAAATCTCTAAGAATTCTAAGAAATACAGAGGTTTTAGTGTCCAGGTAAGCCAGTAAACAGGAATTTACATACATTACTTAACCAAGGTTGAAGATGAAATGGATAGCATAAAATAATATCTACAGCTACGTTGCAAGTTTGATTTGCCAGTAGGATCCAAATAATCAGATGTATGAACGTGGACGAAGCCACCTACTCGTCAGTTAGTCTGCCTTGAGGTTCGGGATAAGCTTTTCAGGAGAAATAAATTCAAAATCTTTAATTCGGGTGTAAGGTCATATAAGGTTAGTAACATAATGCTTAAAAACTAAGTGTTAGTAAACAACACGATACGGTGACATGTTACTGTCAGCAGTGGACCACATAAGGTCTGTACTGCCAGCAACCATTTCCAGAACTGTTAGGGCTGGCGTTGATGCGAGCCACCAACGATGCTGCGCGCTTTCGCATACTTGTGTAGAAACCATCTACACGCGCCGCCGCAAACATCCCTGACGCACAGCAACGCCATGGCAACCCCATCAGTTTCAGGAACGCATTTTTAAATTGAACACAAAGATAAGGTATGTTGGTGCAGGTAATTGCGCGTTCGTGGAAGGCGCACTGGTTCCCATGATCCCCGCTGCAAGTGTGGGAAGGGAACACCGGGGAGGACATCCATGAGGATTTTCCGCCCTGAAGCGTAAAAAAAAGGTAATTTCGCGTGCTTATTTTCCAGCATTTCCAGCCTTTATTATTTTTTGTAAGTTTCTAAGTTTAAGCTGCTTTTTCGGCGCACCAGAGAAAAAAGAACTCCGTCACCTCGCTAGAAAAAAACTTTTTTCATAACTTTTAGTTCGCTATTTCGGTCCAAGGATAATGTGGCTCTTTATTTCTCAGGGTTTATCCAGATCGCGCGATCGATAAACCCTGAGATCGGTGCGTAGTACTCGCAACCGGCGTGCGTGTATGACCAGATGTATGAACGTGGACGAGGCAAAAGGAGTATGTAAGGATCGTAGCAGGTGGCGTTCTGTGGTTTCTGCCTACCCCCATGGGAAAAAGGGCGAGAGTTTATGCATGTCTGTATGTATGTATCCAGATCGTGATTTTTAAAGTAGGTAGGAAAATTCTAAGACCGCTAATACGTAAACGAGCGCCTACGTGAATTTAACTTTCAATTCTACTAGTAGGCTAATTGGAGTTAGCCAATTTCCCAATGGCAACAATCCAGTCCAGTCGTAATTTTCTCCATATGAAACCAGTGCTGTCCAGGAAGTGCATATTTTCTGTCGCCTGTCGCATATTTAGCTAAACAGTTAAAGTTATATGGACTCCCAATTATATGGGACAAGAAAACGCAAACAAAAAAGCCTAACTTTGTGAACTGCTATTGTGACAATTGATAAGTCATTTACTACATTAGAACTTTAATTACAAAAACACGTTTAATTGTTACTTACATTTCTAATGATATTTTCATTTCACAATGATTATTATCATTACCTCATATTTTAACGATTTAAGCTGTTTAAAGATTCTATATATTATTTGATCACTATCGTAACATAAATAAGGTTTAACTTTTCAACTAAGCCTTTCCTTATGTGCTACATAAATAGGTAACTCGTTTAATATACTATGCTAAATACCAAATTAATAGGTATTAGAACATATAAATAAACGATTATATTTGGTTCATTTTGAAAAATAAAATATATTAAGTACTTTTTTTAAGTAAAAAACAAAAAATAATTAAATGGTTAAATCCAATCGTTACGTAATCCTGGTATAAGTATTAATTTTCAGGTAAGATTGGACAAACTGATCAAACCATGCGAATCATTTGCCATAACAAAAAAACCTACTCAATAAAAAAAGTAACTCTTAAGACATGATCTTGACATCATTATCAACTGTATGCTAGACAAGACAATGAATTTAATAAGTTGTTAAGTTTGGACACCTCACAAAAAACTAAACTAGATAAATATAGGTTGTAAGCACTGACATACACGCAAGTTCACGACGCTTTTGGCTTGCAAACCGTAAGAGGCATCATCTGATCTGCCTAGCCTTTTCCCAACTATGTTGGGGTCGGCTTCCAGTCTAACCGGATGCAGCTGAATACCAGTATTTTACATGGAGCGACTGCCTATCTGACCTCCACAACCCAGTTCATACTGGGTAATACGATAACTCTTGGTAAGACTGGTTGTCAGACTTTTTGGGCCACTGACTACCTGTAACGACTATCAAAGATGTACAAATGACAGCCGGGACCAACGGCTTAACGTGCTTTCCGAGGCACGCAGGAAACTCGGTTTTACTAGTGATGGTGAAATCAAACGAATACCTCGAAAGAAGTAATAATTATGAGCAAAGTCACGTTACATCACTTTAAATCTATATAAACACGAACAGTTGACGAGTATGTAATTACCATGGCGTGTATGTCTGACGCCTATGCTGTGGAGGTTGTAAACATTCTTTACATCCATCAATCAGCCATGAGTAATAACATTATTATTTTCCGGGTTTCTGAACCTTACACGTGCTATTTTAAGGTCGAAATTATTTAGTTACTTGCTAGTTAAAAATAATCATGGTCATTATTTATGAATTTGTAAGGCTTAGGTTAGGGTTTTTTAGAATACCAAAATAGAACATAAGTATCTAGTAAGTTTCCTTAAGTGATCCGTGAATTCTATATTGTATGTGAAAAAGCTAAATATTCACTTATAACAAGCAAGAATTTATTGTTTTTCATTCAAAAGACAACGTAGGTACAAGTACTACTTATAACTTTCTAATTGATTTAAAAATAATAAAAGCTTTCAACTAGATTTTGATCGAAAAACAAAGCAATATTCTTTGATAAATTCCATCACAAACCTCAGGTGGTAGTGTGTAGTACACACTTGTTTTTTGTATATTTTCCACATATTGGGGTCAGGTGAATAGCCTCCAATTTAATAAAGATAAGAAGCAATGTGTCGCAAACGCAATGTCAGTCTGCTATAAAATGAATTATGTATGAATCTTACACAGATTGTGAGGTGTTTGGGCAAAGATTAAGGGCGTCAAATGATATTTAGATTATTTCAAGTTCGATGACGAAAAATGCTTTTAAACTACAGTACTTACTTAATTAATCTAGATGTTACTAAAATATATTAACTAATTTTTATGCCACTCATGCGTAAGTGAAATTGGAGTCTTGATATTTTAGTAAAGATGTTGTACATTTTATTGTAAGTAGTAAGTACCGACTTAGTATCACAGTTTATTACTGTACAATGTAATTAGCTCATGCTATCTCATCTTAGTACGTAGGAATCACTAAGAAACGGAGCGCAAAACGACAAATTTTATGCATTTTGCTATTACTATTACATGTTTTGAATAAAATTTAGGTACAAAGTTTCATCGATACAAAACTGGAAATTACCTTGCTATTTAGCATGCAGTGCTATTTGTGCTATGTTTTACAAATGTCTTTGTTAGAGGGCATGCAGCCATCTTTTCACAAATAAACTCATATTTGTTATTTTTATCAACTTCATCTGTTTGAAGAATGATTGCTGTATTTACCGAGCCAGTCTGGTTCGTGGCACTTTGTTTCTCCTAATTGTTGCCACAATTTGTGGTTATGTTTTTTATAATGATGTTAATTAGTGTTTTTTAGTTGCACAACAGTGTTTTTTTTTTGTTTTCTTGTGAGTGAAATGGAGTTGGGCTCGGTATGTAGACGTTTTTGGTGATCGAGTTCTTAGTGTTTTTCTATGTTATCATCTTTTCTATACTTTGCATAATAAGGTTCATAGTGCATTAGTTTATCTATCTCCGTCTTGTAAAACATCTCCAGAAGATTATTCAGCAATCCCTTCTCATTCTTTTACGATTTTATGGGAAGTCAATGGTTTCCAAAAGTTACCATCTTGTCTAAGTGACCTGACACATTAGAGTCTGTATTCAAAGAAGTTCTTAATGGATCCAGTAAGTGTTTTTATTTTTAACTAGTAGCTTCGCTCGCATCATGTTAGAATTTGACAACCAATTCGGGTACTTCCCTTGTAATAATATAATTCAATCATGACTTGAAAGACATGTGGCGCCATCTATTATCATAAGACCGTTATTGTTGTTTTCCTCGGGAACAGCATTATTTTTCGGGATGAAAGGCCCATGTCCGTTTCTTTACACCTGACAACGTATATGCAAAATTTTAGGATGATCGGTTCAGTGGTTCAGGCGTGAAAGGGTTACAAACAAATAAACAAACTTACTTTCGCATTTATAATAAAAAATATAAAATAAGAAGTAAGATAATTATGACTAATTGAACGGATGATTTGAAATGTTTTCTATTGTATTTGTATTGTCAACTAACTCTAGGCAGAGGTGTATCTAACAAAAGCAAATAATGGTTGTTTTTACTACAAAATCAGCACATGGATAGACCCTAGAATAAAAACTGTCGCTCGTTTATTTAAAAAAAACCAGCTGTTACCCACTAAAATGCCTACAAAATCAGAATACATCCAGTGGTAGTATGGAACAGCTGTTTTTTTTCTTTTTCTGTGACTTGACATCACTGTTAAATCATAGTGATCTTTATGAGCGTAACTATAAGGATGACGTAGGTTTGCAAATGTCGAAGGTAAAATAATTGGGAAAGGACTGTAGCGATGTTAAAATCTGTGCGTCTGTGTGTCATTCATTAAAAGCTAAACATCAGTTGTGATGATTGCAGTATGATAAGGAGCAGGTGGAAAATGATGTGGTCATCAGAGTCAAAGATCTCAAGGTTTGGACGCCAGAGGAAAAGTCCTGGTGGAGAAGGAAATCTACGAAGAATAAAGCTGTGATTCTTAATAATGGTAAGTATGTTGTTTAAATTATTCTTTTGTTAAGAGCGATAACGACTGACGGCATTTCACAAAAACTTTTAATTCGTTTTTTATCCAAAATTATTGAACCGATTTTAATGAAATTTTATACGCATATGCAGGATACATAGGTCTAAAAAGTTAACAGAGGAATTTTCGAAATGTCTTTTAAAAAAAAAGATAATTGAAATTTTCTGATTCTATGGAAAAAATTTAAAATTGTTCTAATTTACCTGTAACACAATCGATATTTCTCTTTCATCTTTTTGCCCTATGTATCCTGCTTATGCGTATGAAATTAAAATCGGTTTTATCATTTCGGAAAAAAAAACGATTTGAAAGTTTGTATGAAATGCCGTCAGTCGTTGACTGATGAAAATAATTAATTCGTTTTACAACGGTTAACATTAAAAAAAAAAACATTGTTTTGACAGTGAGAGCTGTCGAGAAGTTTGATTAGGTACAATGTTTTATGTTTTTTTCAGTTACAGGATGTATAAGACGCGGCGAGTTCGCCGCCATCATCGGACCAAGGTAAATAAATCAACGAACGAGATATAAAAGATCTTATCTAAATCTGAGCAATTTATAGGAATTAAGAAAAGGTTAAAATATTTTATCTATGATGCGTCAGTAGCGATGAGTCGTCTGACTTTAAAAGCAAATAGTTTTATAAGTTTATCTTTTGCTAAATCTGACACCGCAAGAATTCGTTAACTACCTGAAAAATCCTAAGCTTATTTTAATTCTGACCATTATACGTTACAATTCGTGAAATAGATGACCATTTTAAGAATTTTAACGTGATTCATATTAATTAATATCTAATTATAATCCTGCTAAAGCGGCCATTTTACCCTCCCTGATACCTGATTCTTATTTACAGGTTGGGTAAGTAATGCAGGGTACTGCCTGGTCACACGGCGGCACATCAAGCTTTACATTACCAGTATAACGTGGCCTCGCGTTGTATATATTTTCTGTACAATGAGAGATCCGCATAAACCAGTTTTGTATAGCTTGATCAGCCGTCGTTCGTACATCTCAATTTAAAAAAAAAACCTCTATTTAAATGATAGTTTAAATTTCCATTTCAGCGGTGCCGGGAAAACAACATTCCTAGTATCCCTAGCTGGAAAATGTACACTACCTTCAGAGGGGTCGGTGACCTTATGGGCGCGAAATGTCAAGGAATGCGCGGGAGCCGTGGAGATAGTCCCTCAGCACGAAGTATTCATGGACGGGCTGAGCGTCAGGGAACATTTAGTGTTTATGGTCAGTTTACCTTTATATTGTCTATGGATTATTGTGCTTCCTGGTTTGAATGTCAAGAATATTTAGCGCGATTATGGGTACAGTGCTATAAGGATCTTTTGCGCTTGAATGACTTTCGAGGCGTGTTTGGTAAATATTTTCGATTTTTTCGTGAAACTATATTGGAAGAACAAGATGGCAGCGTAGATCCTTGTACCTAAAGGAAATAAGACTGATTTGGGGTTTTGGGAGAATAGAAAACTAATTAGATTGAGACATTTAATTGATCAAAGGTCGACCAAAAAAACCATATTAATTGGGGCTATCGCGCATGAATTCGCCGCTAGAGGCGTTCGTGTAGAGTAAGGTCTTCCGAAATGTCAGATGTCATAGAGTTTTCGCGCGTTGCGTGCTTTTTTATCACGTATTTTAACTAATATTCATGATTCTGGTCTAGATTGAGCCATTCCTCTCTTGAAGATTTTAAGTAGCAACTTAGGATCTTATTTGTTTGTACTTGGAGGTAGAATGATTTTGAAATGTTTCATGTATGTTAGGGAGAATAATATGTATCTGAAGTTTCTACTATGTTGATATACGAAATGAAATATACTTTTTATGAAGTTATTTGTACTTTAAAGTACATACAAAATAGAATTAATGACAGGACCTTACTCGACAGTGGCGCCATCTGGTGAGCTTAAAATAAATAAAATAGGTTACTTAAGTGATCTAATTTTGTAAAAACCAGAGGACTCTTTCGTACCAGAAAAACCCAACAGACGCCAATAGCTGTAGATCGCTAATTCATTTGTTATTTTATAACACTTTTACGAAATGATTTTGTAAATGTCATCTTGAAGAAGGTATTTTGCATTCATTGTATGTTTAAATTAAAACAATGCTTTTATAACACGTTGTTTAAATAATGTCAGCTATTAGGTAACAAGTTATGTAAATCGAAATACTGCTTCGCCACGAGCTGCGCGCTCAAGCGACATGCGTTTTGCGACAGAAAATGCAGAGAAAACGTATGTAAACACTCTTTGAGTGCAAGTGTATATAGTAAGTAGCGCTCGTCTCGCTTCGGTGTTCCTCGCTTGCTGTCGTCCTTTATTGTTTTACGTCGTGACGTCTCGGTAGAGACATAGAGACGAGAGAGTGTCCTCGGACGAGTGTCCAACCGCCATAAGAAACTGCTTCGAGCACACCACGAGTAACCGCGACGCAGTAGGCAGTCACAAAAGAAAAAAACGAGTATGCTGTAGACCACACGAACACGACTGAAGTAAAACTTAAACAAATGCCAAACAATCGTCTGTCAAAATCAAACACGTAATTCTCTCTCTTTCTATCTTCCCTAACTTATATCTCCGTCTCAACTTCGGTTTGCCTCGTAACGTAACGCATTCGCCAGCTTACTCCCCAAATCAAGCGTGCGTAAAGAAGTTTTACTTCAAAAACGACAAATAAACAAGCAAACAATTGTCTCGTTGAAAGTAGCATCATCGCAGGTCATGGACGCGGCGTTATGTTCTATTGTAAAGCAAACAATATCCTGCATCTATTATTATATATTCTGGTTTTGATTAAATCAATAATGTCAAGATGGAGAGCGGAATCTTTTCTATGCGCTGATAGAAAAACAATGCAATAAAAATATCCATCCGTGAGGATTATTTACGTGGATTAATTTAGTTATGAACTTTTATGATGTCCGTTATTCTTTGAGTTTAATATATTGAGAATGCTTAGAGGTTTTGAGAAGTTCCTTCGATTTAGTTTTTTTTTACCCGACTACGGCGAACCCGAAGGAAAGAGAAAGGGTTATGATTTTAGTAGTCTATGTATGTTTTTATTTAGTATATTCCTCTGTAGCGCCTAAATTATGCAACCAATTTTGATGAAAAAGGTGTCAATCGATTCGTTATCATGGCCCGATCGAGTCGAAGTAGATTTTACCAAAAGGTAAAATCTACTCTCTTATCACGTTCTAATTAAATTCGGGGTTTAAAAAAACCGCGAATTTAATTAGAACGGGATTTTTCTGTAGTCGGGTTTTTTGGTTGTAGTATACCACACAATTTCAAGAAAGAGGTCAATCGTCGAATCCGACTCGGCTGGGCAGCGTTCGGGAAGTTCAAAAGGGGCCTCATCAGAAGGTTTAAAGTCACCCAAAGGGCAATGGAGAGAGCTATGCTCGGAGTTTCCTTGCGTGATCAAATCAGAAATGAGCCAAACTTAGGTGCTAGAGGGCAGGGCACATTGCTCGCAGAACGTATGGCGATGGGGCCGAAAAGTTCTGGAGTGGCGACCGCGAACCGGAAGACGTTGTGTTGGAAGGCCTCCCACTAGGTGGACCGATGACCTGGTTGAGGTTGCATCATACCTTTGCTTCTTCTTCAGCCTGGCGAAAGCATAAGCGCAAATTAAACCATAGTTTTCTAATAATTCTTGACGAAAATACTTCCCGTTCTAATATTTTTTTTCTTCTAAAGTGTATTGAAAAACATCGTTTGATACGCGTGGAGATTTGTTACTCCAGTTCTCAGCTCTATAACAATTAATTCCGCCTCAAATGCAAAAGCAAAGTTTCCCCATTTATATCATAATGTACTATATCAATTTCATCGTCTATTGTTCCAGTCAGAAATGAAGCTAGGCAGCTGTAAGGACCCAAGGAACCAGGCTACTCTGGATAGTTTAGTTGAAGAGTTCAAGCTAAAGCCTCACATCAACACTCCTGTCAGTGGGTTGTCGGGGGGAGAGAAGAGGTTGCTTTCTCTGGCTACCACGGTAAGACAAACTAATTAATAGAAATTACAAAATGTCCATAATTATTTAAAAAACTCATCATCAACACCTTTGGCCTCGTCAATCGAACCGCTGCATGGTTAGGATACGTGCAATGGATGGTTCGGTTCATGGTTTTAAAGGAACCCTGCTTTTGGATTGCCTTCACCATAATACCTGCATTTTGTGTTATTGCAACTCAATTTTGAAACTTTAGTTAAAGCATCTTAAAACCACATCCAGTTTAAAAGTATCACTTTAAAAAAACCACCACTTTAATTAAGAGCGTTAACGACTTACGGCATTACGTACAAAATTATTGAACCGATTTTAATGAAACTTCAAACGCATAAGCAGGATACATAAGTCTAGAAAGTTGACAGAAGACTTTTCGAAATGTCTTTAAAAAAAAACTTAATTGGAAATTTCTGTTCCTACAGAATAATTAAAATTGGTCTAATTTAGCTGTAACACTATTTTTCGAAAAGTCCTATGTTAACTTTTTAGACGTTACATCCTGCTTATGCGTATGAAGTTTCATTAAAATGAGTTCAATCATTTCGATAAAAAAACGACTTAAAAGTTTGTATGAAATACCGTACGTCGTTAACGCTCTTAGGGCATCTAAAAATCACACACTACACTTCCTCCCCACTTCTCTCGACAAACACATAGACATTGTCCTACGCCATTGCCATCTGAAAACCTTTAATTCAAAAGCTCATCCTTTGCAGCTTCTCTCAGACCCTCAAATCCTGATCTGCGATGAGCCCACCACAGGTCTGGACAGCTACAACGCACTCCTCGTTGTGGCAGTCCTGAAGAAACTATCCACCACCGGCAGAGTGGTCATCTGCTCGGTCCACCAGCCGTCCTGTGACCTGTTCAAGGAGTTCAGCTCCGTACTGCTGATGGCGGAGGGGAAGCTGCTGTTCCATGGCTCCCAGGATGAGTGTAGGGATGTTTTTGAAAGGTAGTAGTAGTTTTTATATGTTTTCTAAGACGGCTGACAGGGGAAGGATAAAAGTAAAAAAACGTATCACGCCGACCCTAAGTGAAATGGGACAAGAGCAGGAAGAAGATCATATTGATATACCGTTTTCATGTCAAAGTACTTCTGAAAAAGAACATCGAACAACAACGTTTTTCACTCTTTCACGCAAAAACTACTGAACGGTTTTCGATGAAATTTGGAACACAGATAGTTTAAAACCTGGATTAATACATAGGATACTTTTTTCTTTACTTTCCCGATAGTATGTTCCCGTGGGACAATTATCAAATTCCACGCGGGCGACGCCGCGGGCATAAGCTAGTACTGTATAAAGCATATTAACGAACGCTTGATACAGTATTTTTTAGAAGTTGGATATTAAGTTGACTTTATAGTCATAATTACTGTCAAATATTTAGGTTTTCTATAAATCATCTGTGTTAAACAGACACACTAATCAGTAATATGTAAACTAAAACTACTAAGAAATCCATGATAATGTTTCTAACGTTAGGTCAGTTGCACCCACAGATAAAACAATTTGTGATTATTTTTACATTCTAAAAATAAACATACAACACCATATATGGAAGGTTGCTCATAGCAACCGGCAACTGCCTACCTTACCTAAAGGCCAAAACCATCAAATAAATTATACACGGATTTGTTCTGGCGGCGGCGCTCACAAGACTGTGTTGGTAGACAAGAACATTATATTTCATCTCCAAAACATTATGTCATTATTAGTTCGATATCGAATGCATTTAGTTATTTTTGTTTCTTCACAATACAATTTATTGGCAGAATATTTTGTAGGTTTTATTAGTGAAAAATATTGGATTATTTATAGATCGTGATGCAATCAGAAATGTATTGTAAATAGATCATAAACAAATTACCTTTAAGGCATTTGCTTCCGAATGTCTAGCATTCGGAAGCAAATGCCTTAAAGATGGTTTATCCTAACAATAGGTATGAGTCAGCAACTAGTAAAAGAAAATTTTTATTTGTCTGTATGCATATTCACGAATATCTTTAAAACTACTGAGTTTATCGCTATATAACGCTTTTAAGGCTATCAGAAACACCATTTAGGGTAGATTTAATGCAATAATTCGACATTTTACATGCTTATTGTTGAATCTCCTGGCGAGCTGTCGGTCGTAAATTGATTCTTTTCAAACTTTTATTACCTATATTTAAAACGTTAATGTAATTAAGTTGTTGTTCCTAAGTATAGACAAGTAAATATCAACGGGGTGTGAATAATAAAATATAATAAATGCGACAAATTGCTCTCAATATCCATATTTCATCAATAAAGTGATATTTTTGACTTTCGTAGCGGCGTAGATATTTCAATAATCTGATATCCATATAATAAGAGGTTGTCTGTAAAGTCGTTTTATGGACGATAATTTTACGTGATAACGTGATTTAACATTGATGAAAAATTGGCGTCACAAGCCAAACGCTTAGGCCGATCACTTGCACGCTCAGCTCAGGCGGAACGTGACACTTTTTCGTGCGTGTAGCCGGCGTTTATAGATTTATAAGACGTTATTACGTCAAAAATTATTTGACCGATTGCGAGTTTGACCATATGCGACGAAACGTATTTAAACTGTCACTCATTCCTATTTAATCTAGAAAACTGTAAATGTCCTATTACACAGGCACCTCGTAAATAATCGTGTTTTATGTAACAACATTTTAATCGTAGGCGCGCCGATCTACTCATTTAAGAATCATTTTTTTAATAATCAAGTATTTATTTAAATCGACTAGGTGTTGGTGTAATAAGATTGATTAATTCTATAGCTATTAGCTATTGATACGTTTCAAGAAAAATAGGTATATAAGATGGTTTTTCTTTATCTTACTTTATCTTATATACTATTATAAATGCGAAAGTTTAGAAGGATGTTTATTACTCTATCACACCAGAACGGCTGAACGGATCTGGGTGAAATTTGGCACTGAGATAGATTATAGTACATAGGCTGTTTTTTACCAATTTTTTCTTACACGTACTCATTAAATTTTCCACGCGTACGATGACGCGGGCAACAGTATCAATGGTAAGATACTTTTGAGAAGTTATCAGGAGAAATGTCATGGAATAACCGTGATCCAGATCCAGCCAGTATGGCCATAATATATCTGTGTCTCAGAGTGGCCATATAGCAAAATAACATGATTCAAATCAAAGCATTTTATTTCAAGTAATCCAGTTACAACCACTTTTGAATTATCGAAACCAAGAAAACAATAAAATTAAGCTACAGGGCAGTCACAAGGCACAAGGCATAATAACTGTGAAAGTACTAAAGTTATCCTCTATGGTCAAGGAATGAGCAAGAAACTGTATGGACACTCTTTTCAATCAGAATATTGTTACACAAAATCTTGATTATATCATTCATGTTGAGATGGTACATTACACTACACACACGTAAACGTAACGTACGTTTACATTTACACTTTTGTCGACTTTTTTTTCTTTTTTAATCTTGCGATATTATGCACTTTATTCCGCTAATCAAAAGTATATTCAAATGTATTTGTTTCTAGCATAGGTCTACGGTGCCCTTTGAAGTACAATCCGGCCGAATTCTACATCAGAGCGGTTTCTAACTCAAATGGTAGTAGTATTCAGAAACTGGTAGAAATTTCCCAGAACCGGTTGGAGTACTGTGATGGTACTAGTTCGATGCGACCTGATGTGGTTCACGGTTATAATAGAACGTGAGTATGTTTTATGTTACTTTATTATGGAGTGAAGATATTCTGTTGTAGAACGGTGTTATGCGTAGCAGTAAATATTAAGATACGTTTAAAATTGAATTGATTGAAGTCGAATTGAACTCATAGTTCCTTATTATTAGTAGTTTCTATGAAAAATCTTCCTAGACTATGTTTTAAACGTTTTTTACATCTATATTTTTATTTTTAATGACTTTATATCCCACGATATAAATGGAATTTTTCGAAGAAACCTTTAAACGGAATTTGTCATGCGACCAACTATGCTGTCACTCGCAATAATAATTAAAGGCTATGAAGAGGTTCTGATTCCTGGAACAACCTAGTAGCTAGTATACAGCAGCAACAACTAAATTATATGCTAAATTTATTGTTTTTTTAGCGTAGTTGGCGCGTTAAAAAACATGACAACGACAAGGCCGTGTTGTTTTTTTCACTATTAAGTCCAGTTTTTTTTTATTAAGAGTTTAAAGATACGCTACGTTAAAATTGTATACGTACGATGAACAAAAGAGAAAGAGTTCGCGTTGTGTGTACGCAAACAGTCATGTCTTGTCAACTCAAGGCAATGCAATGAATGAGCTTTTGTGGACACATCGTGTTGAAAAAATACTATTTAAAAGGATTTTTTTGCAGAGGCAACCAAATATTGTGTTACAAAAAAAATATCGTTATGGAAATCAAGTACGACTACTCGTGTAGCAAAGAGTCGTATGCTTGAGTTTTTCAACTGGACAGCAAAGTGTTTTGCCTTGTGTACAGTTTCAAGGACTAATTGTACAGACGCCAGCACTTCAAGCTACTACAATCTGTCAGATCTCTTCAATAGAATTTCGACTTTATTGCTATAGTATTAGGTTCAAGGTTAATTGGGGAAATCTGACAGTTTCGTGTAGCTGTAGCTTGTCTGTATCTATGCACATAGAGAGAATTAATTAATATTAATCTAATATTCTCTCCTACTGTAACGACTGTAATTTTATACTATTCTGTACTCATTATGTAATGTTATGATATACAGGGTGTAAACAGACTCTTCACGAAGCCGTTAACTAAGCATTCTGTACATCAAACTAAGTAACTTTACGGAAAAATTAGTGCTGGGAAACGACTTTTTTTTTTGGGCTGAAAAATCACGTTTTACAGTAGGGCTCAATGTAACGCACTCAAAACATTATGCGGATGGATGGATTGAATAGTAAGGAGGTCTTAGAGGTGTTTGAAGTAAAAATCTTACATTAAAAACATGTATTTTAAAAAAACTTGTGAAAATGTTGGAACTTTGACCCCCAATATCTCCGTAACTAGAAGGTTCCCAGGTATGGTCTAGAACAAAAAAATGATCGCAATGATGGGGAGAACAAGTACCTTTCGGCTTCGTTTAGAGTCTGTTTACACCCTTTATGCATTATGTCATGATGTTTCACGAGAAAGTAACGTTTAAATTTTGTTTCGTGTATATATAAAGGGTGTAAACAGACTCTTAACGAAGCCGAAAGGCACTTATTCTCCCCGTCATTGCGTTCATTTTTTTGGTCTAGACCATACCTGGGAACCTTCTAGTTACGGAGATATTGTGGGTCAAAGTTCCAACTTTTTTACAAGTTTTTTTTTTAATAAATGTTTTTAATGTAAGATTTTTACTTTAAGAGGGCTATCACATTTTTTCTTGTATTTGAGCGTTTTACTCTATTTTTGATGTGTGATTATGGTTTATATAATAAAAAAAAAATATGCCCGAGAAAATTTGATTATTTTTCTCGGGAATGTTTTAAACACATATTTCAATTTGTTAACGTACATGAGTAAAAACCTTGCTCTGCAAAGGATGTTTCATAAAATCTTACTTTTGATGCTTTGTTACATAAAAGATATAATAATATTATATTATATAAAAATGTCCATGGTACAATTGAGTGGTGTACTTTGGAATGCTTTAATCAATTTTTTTATGTTTCATACAGAAATACACGAAAAAAAAATCCGTAAAACAGAAAGACCTTTTTTCGTCCACAATGATATTTTTTATATATGAAGATATAATCCAAATTCAAAGAATGAAAAACTATTTAATAAGTAAGGTCTTATCTTGCTTGAAAAAAATAATTAGACCATATAAAAGTAAAATACTACTTGAAAACAATTGTTTTATGCATGCTAAAAATCAATATAAATCTCGGAACGGGCGGTCCTTAGCTTGTTTGGTCATTTTGGTTTGTTCCTGGAATCCAAGGCATAGCTGTTTGCATGTGTGCGTAGTATACCTTGCTAGATGCACACTTGCGCATCCACTGCCGCATGCCGTCTAATTTACCTAAACTGAATTCTTTAATTTTGTGATAGCCCTCTTAAACACCTCCAGGACCCCTTACTATTCAATCCATCCAGCAACAAAATGTTTTGAGTGCGTTACGAGATTTTTCAGCCCAAAAAAATGCTTGGTTGGCTTCGTGAAGAGTCTGTTTACATCCTGTATTATGTGTTCGTGGCTATACTATGCTAATGAAATAGACGATAATAATTTATAAACCCCAAATGCCTCCTATAAACTAGATAGGCACATCCTTTTTCTACTAAAAACGTCTTAAATTAATCTTAAAAGTAATAGTGCTGATCTTTTATATTCGATTTTAATTAAATGTTCATTTAATATGTACATCTATTAACTTTTGATGCAGATGTTTTATTTAAATTTAGAAAATAATATGTCGCGGAATAATTGGAAATCACAGTTTTTTTGCGAAAATCCTACGATTTTTGCATAAATTCCAGTCCTGTTTGGAAAATCGGAAACTTGATTGCCGATTGGCTAATCTAAGAATTATTTGATTTTCATCTTTTTTCTGGTTGGTCCAAATCTAGCAAAAAGTAAAACTGGTCAACCAATGAGTACCTCAGTCAGTGCATAACCTTCATGTCAGCCAATCAGCGTTAACTGACAAACAATGCAAACAATGAGTATGCTAGCTTGAGCTCATTGTTTGCAATTCAACTAAGCTAAATTAGTATTTTGCAAAAACCCTAAGATTTTCTAAAGAAAACGATTTATCCGATATTCCCGCGACATACAAATATATACGGTGAAACGACTTTTGCTATTGTTCTTATGATAATGTTTTATAATTAGTTAAATAGTGCCTTTTAAATATTGGGATCGTCTAATACGAGGCAGATACAAGGTCAAGCACGTTCGCCAGTGTTTGTACCAAAAGGTGACTTAAGTTCATGACCTGAAGCTTGCAACACCAAACTGTCTGCCGAGAGTAAATTATTTTTATTAATTATGTTAGATACCTGAGTGCTCGCGGGATGATTGATTTAAATATTTTAGGTACTTGTGTAGTAATATTGTTAGCTTTTATGACTTGCCGAATAGAAATTCGTTTAGGATTACGCGACGGAAAGGAATGGCAGATTTCTTATTGTAGGAGATCCGCAATCTTTTTATCTAGTGGAAATTCTCATGGAAAATATCTATATTTAGGGAAATACATAGGATATCTGCGTCTGGGATTATTTCGGATTGTCGGGTGCTTCTTGCACCATCTATGTTAGGCCATGTCCATGCCCCGAGATTTCCTTTTTCTACATTAAAGAACTTAAAAACAACTCTTTTTTGGTGTGTACAGTAATTCTAGACTATAGATGAACTGTTAAGTAATGTATCCACTTTTGTTACAACTTTTGTATGATGTTTGTTACAGTATACAACGAAATTGGTTCAAGCAAGTACATCTATTGTTATGGCGGTTATCTTTGACGTTAAAGAGAGAAATTAAGAACCAACTGTTACAATTGTTTATATCTGTGGTAAGTTATCGACTTTTTATGATAGAGATGGTATATGAGGCTTCAAGTACAACCCAAACGACGATACATGGCTATCGGTCCTAATAAATTCTGAAATTCCTGGGTGCTGTTAGATTGCAGGTCAGTGATGATAAACCAACTCCGTACTACGATAGTCCGTAGAGGAGCTCGTGGCTAAATAATAACAGCTGCTCAGGTTGACCTTTCGGTTAAGCCGCGCTTGCCAAAGTTGGCGGGTTGATGGGCGACCACCCATTACATTCCGAGTTTCCTCCGTGTCTCGGAAAGCACGTTAAACCGTTGGTCTCGGCTGTCATTTGTAGAGCTTTGATAGTCGTTACAGGTAGTCTATGGTGTGCAAGTCTGACAACCAGTCTTACTAAGGGTATCGTATTACCAAGTACTAACTGGGTAGTGAAGGTCAGATACGCAGTCGCTGATCGCTCCATGTAAAATACTGGTATTCAGCTGCATCCGGTTAGACTGGAAGCCGACCCCAATATAGATGGGAAAAGGCTAGGCAGATGATGATTACGATAGTTCACCGTTACGACGAGCGGTCTACTATCACAAATACAACTCCATATCTAGATTCTAGATTTAAAATGGAAATGTCTCACGTGCCTATAAACATTATTTTTTTATATTGTTTTTTTTTGTTATATCCTGTTTGACAAACAGGCTTCTCTGACATCCTGGCCAACCATGGCTTATCATTGTCAGGTGTTTACAGCTACAAAACTACAACTGGTTCGTTTGGTTGTTCATTTTAGACGTAAATTTGAAATGGCTAATTTAGTATCGTCGTTTGAATCACTAAAATATGATTATAATAATACTGACCCGGATTATAAACTATTTGAATAAATTATCATAATGATGAAAATATCCAATCAAAACCTATGGAATAGTTTGACTTATAATTAAAATCTATGGAATACGTGACGGAAGGGGCCTTCCATCTCGCCCAGAGGACACGGTGGAGGTTTGCCCCGCTTGGGCGGAGCACCGGGTCCTCGTAGCGGCGATCGGCGGCGCGCCTCAAAGAGATGTCAGCAAACAGGGAGGGCCCCGCAAGGGCCGATGCCTGCCAGGGCTTCGGGACTGTTCGAAACACAAAGGGCAAAGAAGGAACATGGATGGGTTTTAGCCAGTACAAGTCTGACACTCCCTTCCGCTCTGCCCGGAGCGGGAGAAGTCATATGAAGATTTCCCATCCGTAAAAAAAAAATAAAACAGGGGCCTTCCGTCACTGTCCCGGTTTGTCATCAAAAAACAAAAGATCACGATTCACAACTGTTTCAATATTTTTACCGATTCGTTATCGATGCTACAGTATCATCAAATGAACAAACTATACAATTCATTTTTACCCGACTGCCAAGGAAGGGTTATGTTTTAATTATAAGGTAGGTGAGGAACATTTTCACAAGTTTTGTAAACAGGTCAACATATAAAAACTACTAGGCGGGCATAATTTTAAAGCTCTATCTGAATTAACACAGTCAGCTTTTTGAAAAAAAAAACCCTTTTCACTCCTTGAAGATCTAAATATTTTATATTACACATAAACCAACCAAACATAACATCATAACATCAGGGCTGTAATCCCCGAAGTACTGTACACCTAATAGTGCACCCACATTTCGCCAGTTATGTTGATCCCATTTAATAAGGGGGTAAGCCTACTGTCATTAACCGGGCGCAAATCCAGACTCCGTGGCTGCTATTGAAAAATTCACCAAAAACTCTGCCCGGCCTGGGAATCGAACCCAGGACCTCATGCTCAGCAGTAGCGCTTGCGACCACTAGAGCACCGACGCAGTCCAAATCAACTGTATATAAAAATAATTAATCACTAATGAATCGCTAGAAGTTAGATGCTCGGTACCAATTTGGTCGTTTCCTTCATAGAAAAACTGGCAAGAATCTCCTTGGTTACTCACCATTTCCTGCCCTTATCTCTTGTTTCTTCTTCCATTCTCTCTTGTCCACCGTTACGCTAGTATTCTCTTCTTCCAAAACATTCCTCACACGCTCATTCTCCATCTCATCCCATTTCCATTTTTTCATGTTTCATTTATGCTTATTCTTCTTTAAACACATAACATCACCGTATTAATCATCAGGTAGTAACCTCAATGGTCCTGGGCGTAGCCTACGTGGGAGCTTCAGGGACCACGCAACGAGGGGTCCAGGAGATCCGGGGCTTCCTCTGGCTGATCACCAGTGAGGTCTCCTTCGGGATCTCATACAGTGCGTTGTACGCGTTTGAGTATGAGATCGCGCTGTTCAAGAGAGAATCTGGGGTGTACACGTGCTCAGCTTACTTTGTGTCGAGGTTGTTGAGTTTTGTGAGTATTTTGTTTAAGTTGTCTTAAAGTACTAGTAGTAAAGCGGTGGTGGAAAGCCAGATGTTGTCCAGTAACAGCAAAAAAGTGAAATATATCTGAATTTGAAAGCTGGTGTGTACTTTCACACCAGCTCGCAGAATGGATGGCCGATGGGGCCGTAAAGTTCTGGAGTGGCGACCGCGAACCGGAAGACGTTGCGTTGGAAGACGTCCCACTAGGTGGACCGATGACCATGTGAAGGTTGCGGGGATCCGCTGGATGCGAGTCGCACGGGACCGGTCAATGTGGCGACACTTGGGGGAGGCCTATGTCCAGCAGTGGCCGTCTTTCGGCCGAAATGATGATGATGATGATGTGTGCTTTCACTTGAAGAGCCAGTGGCCAAGAATAAAAGGGCTAATGACATCAAAAGAAATTACTACTCACAACGAGGACGCCCGCGGTCAAACTGCTGTGCGCGGCTTGGTAATATAGACTTAAAATACTGTGTACAAGATTCAATATCGTATCCTTTCGGATCCGATGCGATGCGAGCCGTTTGGCAGCTGCTTTTTTAAAAATAATCGTGATGATAGACGAGTTTCCACTTTACAGCGTTGCTTCACAGCTCTCTTTCGCATGTAGGTAGCACTATCATAATCTTACCTTTTATTTCTTTAACATTTTGCACGCACAGATACCACGTTGCATAATATGGCCGATCATGTTAGTGTCCATCGCGACGTTAGCAGTGGATCTCCCTCACTACATCATGACAGCTACGGAGTTCACCATCCTCTTGATCCTCAGTGCTATACCTGCTGTTGCCTATGGTAAGGACCACCATTGACCGCGTGTTACCAATCGCGTTGTATTGGTCGGGCTCGGGCGATTGCTATTATCACAACCATATCACCTATTGCTGTGCTTTAATGAAACTCACTGTAACGTTTTAAAGACCACATTATGAATGAAGAATAGTGAATCATTAGAAGATTGTACTTGATCACTATACATCGGTACGTATTGAACGTTTTAGTCTGATAATGCACTAACAATACGACCCAGTTCCCTTAATTGGCTCTCACAACGGCACAGTATTCATGTAGTTCCTACGCAAATAGACTGGTACCTTCTACAAACAAGGTACATACTTACATTGTCTTCTCCTACACATTTCTATCCAAACCTGTACGGTACTACAATGATAAATCACTGCCTCAACTTGATGTGACAGCTGACATCATCTGACACTCAAAGCATAGGTACGGTTTTGGGAGCCCCAATCTCTATTTGAGATGTCGTACTTACAAACTTTCACCGACTTCCCAAGGAGGTAGGCAGAAACTACAAACACCATCCGTAAGGATAGTTGTTGCGAAAACTACAATTCTAAAACACATCACCTATAAGGTATGTCCTTTTGGGACTCCCGAAGTTCCTATTGATACATGAGATAATACGGATAATTGCAACAGCAACTAAGGTTGACAGTGGCACAGGAACGTAGGGATGGGCACAACAGGCTCAAGACCAAACAATGTGCAACGATGGGCTGTAGAAGAGGACGAGACGATGAATGAGAAAATTATTTCTGACCTCATTCAAAAATAGCAACATGCAGTTATATATATGATAATTCTTAATTACTCCTCTAGGTCTCGGCATGGCAGCTCTATTCACCTCCACAGGCATCATAAGCGACGTGATGCCCTGCGTAGACCTTCCACTGCTCCTCATGTCAGGGGCATTTCTGCGACTGTCCTCATTGCCACCTTGGATGTACCCTGTCAAGTACATATCGCATTTCTACTACGCTATGGATGCGATCAGCAATATTTATTGGAGGCAGATTGAGTATATCGGTAAGTACTGTGTTTTAAAGTCTGCTTAGGAGGAGATTCCTAGACGATCTGCTCTGCAGTGCAGAGGATGTACTGTGCTGTTGCGTTAACGGTGGAGCAACCTGCGTATCCTGAACTTTGCTCATTGCCGGATCTGATGGATACTACTGAAGGCGCCAAACTCGTCAAATTCATGGTCGACTTAATTTAGATTGCCTCCATATGCTAAGAATAAAGTGTTTTGAGGTTTATGGGGTCTTATGTCTGGGTAATAAATACGATTGGGTGTCGTTTTTACTGTTGTAAGAAGTGTCTGTGGGATTTAGAAAGATATAACATCTACCTCATGGCGGTACTTTCATACAAGCCTATAAACTTGGCTTGTCCTTATAACCTACTACTGTTCATGATGTTAGCGTGTCGGAACAGTTTGCCTTATGGGCTTGCCGTATTGTTGGCCCCTAGGCCCGCCACTGATCCACCTGAGTACCTTATCTATACGCGTTTTCTTTCAGCTGTCTTTCTAGCCTCATCGATCTAGCCCTCACCTTTTAATTGCCTACTAGTGTTTCAGATTACATCAAGTATTTCTTCGTGAGTTCTAAGGAACTGGCATTGATTAATCATATAATACCATCAATTAATAGCCTCTACATTGTCCTTCACTTGTTTAAATATCTTCCGAATGTTTTACCTCTATAAAACAAACCATAGACTTTAAACCGTCAAATGAACAGTATCTGCTATGTAACATAGAAGATTAACGATGTAAGATAGTTGCGCAGATAATAATAGTGTATAGAAGCCTTTTATAACACCAAGCGCTTTATAATACGAACAGCTTAAGGGCCCATTCATCATTCCATAGTTGGGCCATCATTTACTGTGCGACTTTAAAAGTTTGATCGTAAATTATTTTGGAACATAAATTATAGATTACGCCAACTTTAATTCACATAATAGGGTTTAATCTCCAATTTCCATATCCACAAGTATGTGCTAAGTGTTGGAGAATATTAAGATAAAAACGTTTATGATGGTATGATTCCGTGACCGCAACCACAAACTGCATCGGCAAACTGACCGCAACGACACAGGATTTATTTTTATGAAAAGTCTTCCGTTAGTTAAGTTATAGAATCAGGCGGTACTTACTTTGTAATCCATGATATTAAATGTTTTAGATAATTCCACGAAAAAAATCCGAGCCTGGATACAAGATACAGGACTCCGAACGCAAAAATATGCACTGTATGCAGGGATAGCAATAATAATTAGCATGCCATGCACCCAAACCTATACTCGACACGTGTTTCGCACGTATATGTTGGTGACTTGACGACCGGTCGGGCACGAACAGCGGCGGGGTTGCGCATAACATTAAAACCACCTGGCTCACTAGCTGGCGGTGTGGCCCGTTTCCGTTCGTGCTTTGATGGTGACATTGCCGCCTGTCAGTGGCAAAGGTTCCATAGAACTCGATTCCTACCAGTTTCCCTTTGAAAAATAGTACAGTCAGTATTCTATAAACAAATAATATAATCACATTATAGATATATACTCCGGCTTACCTCTTACAATAATTGATCCTTCGCTACTGCCGCCTGTTGCCGTTTCTGTATTTGTTGCGTCAGCCTTTGAGGCGTCTTTGCCGCTGTCGTTTGCGGTTGCGAGTACCAAGGAATTTTTGAAGTGAAAACTTCTTTAGCATCGTTGTGATTTGAAAGTCGAAACGAAAAAGGGACAGTAAAAAGAGACAGACACATAAATTCATAAGATTTAACGTGGGAGAAAATGAGATAGGAAGCATTATACAGTGTTTATCTTGAAGCCAAAATTTTTGAAGGTTTCACTTCTACCACGTGTGAATTGCACACATGTTTTTTTTTTATGTACCGGAATTATTAAAGTAACTTTGTTCTTTTTCTAGATTGCCCAACCAACGGGACCTTAACCTGCGTAAAAGACGGTGCGGCTGTGTTACTAGAGAATGGTTACGCGCAGGAGTTCATTCTTCAAGATTCGTTAGGTTTTCTGTTATTAACTTTATTTTGGTGTTTTTTGGGCTACCTGGGTTTAAAGAGGGAGGAAAGGAAAGGCTATGCTTATTAGAATAAGAGTTATTTTAAATAAAATGTTGTAAATATTTATTTTGTTTAATTTTTTGTTTAAAATTCAAGAAAGTGTTATGAACTTATGACATACTTTGGGTGGCGCCACGATAGTCATCTCAAAAGCCGAATAAATAATTATATCCAACACAACACACAATATATGCAACTTCCGAATTGAATTTTCGAGTAATATATTACAAAATGTTGGAGATTTGGTATTAAGTATCGAGTTTCATGTCATGTCAGCCAGTGACAATAAACTGGATATTTATACAGTCTTTTAAAATTAAACTGGTTAAAGCTGGATAGAAGCCAGTCATTAAATAAAACAGGTTATAAATTAGGAAGTAGTTTATGGGTAGGCCAAAAGGGGGTCACACAACTCGTCATTCTCATTTTTTTTGCTCTAGGTTTTCTTCTTACCTTACCTTCTAGCTACGGAGATATTGGGGGTCACAGATTTTTTTTAGATACTATATGCTTTTATTGTCCATCCATCAGCACAATGTTTTGAGTGCGTTACATTGAGTTCTACTGTAAAACTAGATTTTCCCAGCAATAATTTTTGCGTATAGTTACTTAGTTTGATGTACGCACGACGGCTGATCAAGCTATACATAACCAGTTTATGCGGATCCGCATTGTACAGAAAATATATACAAAGCGAGGCCACGTTATACATGTAAAGCTTGATGTGCCGCTGTGTGTTGGTTAACGGTTTCGTGAAGAGTCCGTTTACACTAAGGTTTAAACCCTGTTTAAATTACCTAAACTTTGCAAACAGGAGTCATGAAACACACACAGGCCATCAAAAAATTCAACCGCAATGCTGTCTACGGTAAAACCCAAAGGCTGACAGCATTGACACGTTGGATAATAAACACTATAATACAAAATAATTAATTAAGAATAAGATTCTCAGAAAAAAAACTGGCCAAGTGCGAGTCGGACTTGCGCAAGAAGGGTTCCGTACCATGATCAATACAACATTAGACCGGTTTACGATTTATGACGTATTAAAAAAAACTACTTACTAGATCTCGTTCAAACCAATTTTGGGTGGAAGTTTGCATGGTAATGTACATCATATATTTTTTTTAGTTTTATCATTCTCTTATTTTAGAAGTTACAGGGGGGACACACATTTTACCACTTTCAAAGTGTCTCTCGCGCAAACTATTCAGTTTAGAAAAAAAATATATTAGAAACCTCAATATCATTTTTGAAGAGCTATCCATAGATAACCCACAAGTATGGGTTTGATGAAAAAAAAAAAAATTGAATTTCTGTTTTAAGTATGGGGAACCTCCAAATTTAATTTTTTCTATTTTTGTGTGAAGATCTTAATGCGGTTTACAGAATACATCTACTTACCAAGTTTCAACAGTATAGTTCTTATAGTTTCGGAAAAAAGTGGCTGTGACATACGGACGGACAGACAGACAGACATGACGAATCTATAAGGGTTCCGTTTTTTGCCATTTGGCTACGGAACCCTAAAAACGAACTCTCTTTCTATCTTCACTAACTCATATCTCCCTCTCAACTTCCGTTTGCCTCGTAACGTAACGCATTCACCAGCTTACTCCCCAAGTCAAGCGTACGTAAAGAAGTTTTACTTCTACAACAACTGATTTTAAGACACGAAATCAATTATTCACAAGTACTACAATTATAAAGTATACATAAATTAGGCAGCTCAATTAACAAAAAAAAAGTTGTGTCCAGGTTTTTTTTTCGATTGAACTTGTATCTCTGACCGGTTCTACTAACTATGTAGGTTTTAATTATTTTTTGTTCGTAGAACCTGATCGTAAGCATCCCACGCAATCGACCTTGTTCACAAGAAAATTACCTTACTTCTATTTGGAGAGCTTTGTTCCATTTTAATTCTTTAATCTGGTTTACTATATGGTTTGAAGGGAAAGTATCCTAACTTCCTTACTTTTATACATTATATTATATAAATAAATTATATTTAATATTATATATTATATTGAATATTATATGTAATATTATAAATCCAAAAGTAAGTTTTGTTTGTTTGTAACCTTTTCACGCCTAAGCCACTCAACCGATCATCCTGAAATTTTTCACAGACGTTGTCAAGTGTACTGAATCGGACATACCTTTCATCGCAAAAAAAAATACTGTTTCCAAGGAAAACAACAAAAACGTTCTTATGATAATAAATGGCGCCACGTGTCTTTTGGATCATGATTGAATTATATTATTACAAGCAGAGTACAGCCCCAATTGACTGTCAAATTCTAAATGGACGTGAACGAAGCCGCTGGCAAAAACTAGTAAAATACAAGGAGAAGATAATTACGGTGAGAATAGTGGCGGTACTTTAATACAAGCTTAAAATCTTGGCTTGCCCTTATAATCATCATGATGTTAGGATTTCTGTACAGTTTGCTTGACTTAGAGGTTTATTATATTGTTGGTCTCTAGGCACGTCACTAGGTCAGAAGCACAAGTGGATTCACACAGGACTGTAGCTATCAATCACTATCACTATCAATACATATTATAAAACAAAGTCCTCTGCCGCGTCTGTCTGTCTGTTCGCGATGAACTCAAATACTACTGCACCGATTTTCATGCTGTTCTCACCAATGGATAGTGGTTCACGAGGAAGGGGTTAGTACATAATTTGTCAAGTTTTTATATACATTCGCTTAAATATAATGATATTTGTTGGAGGTGTAACAAACAAACAAACTTGAAATTTGCCACGGAGGTAGCTATATACGCGGGCGAAGTCGCGGGTAACAGCTAATATAATATAAAACTGAGAAGATGATATAAGATACCTAATATTATATAATAATTCTAACTCTTAGGTACAAAATGAAATGCTGAAAAATAGTGTATCAAATAATTTTGGGTCTAATTAAATCACGTGGAAAACTGCCTATTTAATCTTCTTATTTTGCTAACCGTATTTAATATTGAAAATTATTTACTAGTCAGGTATACAGGGGCCGTTCAAGTATTACGTAAGCAGATTTATTACAATTATTAACCCCTCGTCAGAAAAAGTACCCCCCCCCCCATGCTTACGTAAACATTGGCACGTGCATTTTTTTGTGTTCTGGTTCTTGATTGATTCATGAGCAACTGAGTCTACAATTAAGGAATAGGCTTGGAAGTTAAGTTTGCCATGTGTTCAAACCGAAATCGGCTAAATTTTGTAGAAAAACCGAAAAAGTAAAAAAAAATAATGCTGATGTAATCACCATCCAGACCCCTCCGTCCCCCATGTCATCAAAAATAAGCAATGCAAAGACAAACCCTGCAGTGCTTGCGTAATACTTGCCCCACACGAGGCACACTATAACAACAAATAATAATAAAAAAATTAAAGGGGGCTCCCGTACTGCGATGGTACGGAACCCTTCTTGCCCGAGTCCGACTCGTACTTGTCCGGTTTTTTTGACGCCAGTATTTTTTTGTGTCAGATTACCAACGCAGTCATCTTTTCTAAATATACGTTCTGTAATGCTTTTATAGACTTTAATTGATTTAAATGGCTTATCTTACACGGCTCTAGCATAACCAATCATTTCGACACTTGGGTGGCTTAATGATTAATGTATTTATTCTCTGCGGCTATTATGCATTAATAACAGTATAATTTGTCAACTCACTGCCGGTATTCCAAATTCAAAATATAGGTAATACGACTAAAGAGTAGCTCTATTATCTATGGTTCGTTTTACAAAGGTCGTTAGCAAAAAGTTTGGACATGTTGTAATATTATGCAACTTTATTACTTATATTGTATTCACTAACGTGAATGAACTCTGTGTTCAAGGATGTAAATGACGTATTCTAAGTCGTGTCACTTGTTCTAGACTTATTGTATTATGGATAAAATATAGCACTTCAACTTATTGTTTTTTTTTTTTTATGAAATCATAAGTAGGTAGTGGAGTTGTTTTCCAATAATCAATAACGTCCACAAATAATCTGTAACGTCCCACTGCTGAAACAGAGGCCACCTCTTGAGAAGTATTGAGCCATGTTCTGCCACGGGAGTCTAGTGCGTGTTGGTGGATGTCTCGTGTCTCCGAATTTTAGGCTCTCGGGCATCTGGTTGCTTCATGATATTTTCCTTCACCATTTTGAGAGCAGGGTAGTGAACTCAAGCTCACTTAAATCGTGGTTGACTACCACTCCAACGCCTTCTTATACACATTAGGATTTCAATACCTATCTACTCTAGAAATATCTAGATTTGACGTAGCTTGACGATGCTCAGTCGTGAGTCTTTACAACTGACTGACACTTATCTAATTTTAAATCTTCTTTATGACTGAGAAACCTTTGAGAATACCGTAATAAAATAAAAAATAAAACACATTTCTGCAACAATCCACAAAAACACTGACATTTGTAACATTATTTTTTATTCTTACAACATACATATAAATATCCTTATAAGTACACAAAAATCAATAAACAGGTGTCCCACGACTCCTCTTTACAACCATTGCAAAAGCCACAATGTGTGCCACACAGAACATGGCCACCAGACACACACAATTTCTCCAGAAGTTCCTCTCATCATATCCAAACCTGGTCAGCACTCCCGCTCCGGTCCTGATACAAGGCAAGCCTTCTGCATTCACACAATTTATCGTGTCAACTAAATTCCATTGTAAAACTGAAATGCATTCGGTTCCATAGTAAAACCCTGAGATGTACCGAAGCCAGGAGAAGTATGCAGGTACTGTGGCTAAATTCAGGTAGATTCCAGCAAACATGAGACCTATTAAGTCGTATGGAACTGAGATTAAGGCTGCTGTCTCCATTTTGTCGAACGTCGCTGATAGAAATGAGCCTGGAATTTCAAAATTGGAATATTCCGTTTTTAAAATGAACTTCAGTTCGGTTTAGTTAATAATGATAAAATTACATTATTTTATTAAATGGACTTTGAATAAGCGTCTTTTTTCTCAATTACAAAAATCAATCGAATAGCATTAAGGCTGTCTGTTTACGGAGCTTTAAAAAGGTATATTTTTTATACTGAAACGGAAATTAACTGAACTAATGACTTAAGTCATAAGTTCATGATTATCCTATATGCTCAGTAATGACAAAATTATAATCACAAAAAATACAACAAAAGACTTGAATAAATTATGTTATGAATAGCTAAAACATACAGAAGTTTTCTAAAATATGGGGTTCTCACTAGCTCGGGAACTTGGTAATAAGTTTTTAATAAGTCAGCTTGATTAATTGTGTGCATAGATACATGCAGGTTAGGAACTAAAACGATGTGTGTGTGTGCAGTTAATGGTATTAATTATTCCAAAGGTGTAAGCAAAATTGTGTGACAAGCTTATACCGTGAAGGACATACTTTTATATGTTTTTGTAGATCATACAAAAGTATTGTATTATCTTTTACCATGTACAAAGTAACTGAATCCATGGTAAAAGTTTGTGCCTCCATTTTCGTGTGTATGGGACTTCCATGTAAGTATAATGGATTAGAAATTGGGTAGGTACAGGGTAAAGAAAACAAACAACGAACACATTTTATAAAACTTCATAAAGTTTATTGAGCCAATTCATCAGATCGCTAAAGTTATTGCCAATATTAAGAACTTTTAAGTTGTAAAAGTTGAGTTTTAACAAAAAGATTTTTGTATTACGTAAATCCTCTTTAACAATAAGGCCACATTTATACTTAAACTTACCGAACTAAGTCACCCTGTTCACCTCTATGGCACGGGCGATGCTATTGTTAACAGCTATGTACAATTGGACTATTTTCTAATATACAGGTGTGCCCCTACTCCTCTTGATAACCATGAGGAAAGCGATGAAATGAGCTATGCAGTACATACTGAACAAACAGAGACAGTTACGCCAAAAATGTTCTTCTGCGAATCCAAATCGCCGCAAAACATCGGGCCCTGTTCTTATACAAGGCATGCTGTCAATTTCTACACATTCAATGGTTTCGATAAAATCCCACTGGAGTATAGAAATGCTCTCGACACCATAGTAGAACCCTGATAGGAATCTAAGCCAGGAAAACCAAGGTGAGACGCTAGCTAAGTTTAGGTAAAGGCCAGAGAACATCGTGCCAATGAGGTCGAATGGTACGGATACGAGTGCAGCGGTCTCCATTGAGTTGAACGTCGATGATAGGAACGAGCCTGGAATTTTGAAAACGGAATTGCAATGCCAATTATTAAATGGAACATTCCAGAAAACTAGAATATTCGATTTTTGAATTTTGAGGTAGGTTTGAATTTAAAATTTAGAAAGAGTTTGAATTTCGATGTTATAGTTTGCCATCCGCTAAATTGGTGCATACTGAATTCAATACTAAAATAAAAACTAATTGTGCTATTTCTATAGTCACTTTATTATTTAGTTTAAATGATCAATTTTGAGTTAATATGACGACTGCAATCAGCTCAATCAGCATTCAGCTGCATCCGGTTAGACTGGAAGCCGACCCCAACATAGTTGGGAAAAGGCTAGGCAGATGATGATGATGACGACTGCAATACTAATCTAGTAGGTACAAGCAAAGTCAACTATTGGGCACTAGACAGACAGAGGGAAAGCATAATAACAAAATGTTTGGACTTACCATAAGCGTTCGCATAATTAGCGCAGAGGATACAAACGAAGTTAAAGCCGAGCCAGCCCATGAAGCCACCGTGCAGGCCAGCAACCAAGAAGACGAGGGTGGTGAAGATAGTCGGTTCGATCACTGCTCGGGGTATCTGGAATTTGAAGGAAATAATTTAACAGGTTTAACGAAGAGAAAACATCGTGAGGAAACATCGTGTTCTAGAACCAAAAAATCGAAGATATGTGACATCCACCAACCCGCACTGGGCCCGCGTGGTGGATTATAGCCCATTCGCCATTCGCTCTTATAGAGAGAAAGCCTGTGTCCCAGAAGTGGGAACATTACCAGCAGTGGGAACATTATAGGCTGCTTTAAATGATTAAGACAAAGAGATTTAGTTTACCTAGAGAGAAGCAATCAAAACAAACATCTCAGCAAAAAAATGATCCCAAGTTTCAGGGAAGCCATATAGCAAATACCAAGTTTGGCACCTCTATCGTCAGTGAGTATACTGAAATGTCTATCCAAGGGTTTTTTTTGTTTTTTTCTTAAACATATTGTATGTTTGTATATCAATTTCCGTTTATTTGATTATCAACCTTCGAGTTCACTGCCCTGTCTTTATTCATATTGTCTTTGACAACAATTTGTTTTTACCATTGTGGTGGATCTTGACTTTATAATCTTTATCACAAACAGTAAATCGTACTATTTGTGTAGATACTTTTTATTATAATGGGAAAGTCTTATTTCCTTTATTAAATAATGAATAAGCTTGTTTCGCGCTTTTGCGAGGCTAAAAAGGGACAATCAATACAGGGAATTATAAATTACCAAAATATTCTTTCCATAATGATATCTATTAGCAAATACTGAATATTCAACATTATATTTTTGGTTTTAGTTAGTTCGCAAATATTATTATTAGATTATCAAGCATTTAATTGACAACTCTTTCTTTGATAACAAACTTGAAAACATTAAGTAGAAAATACTCCAAAACCACTAGACACAATTTAACGATGTTAACCGTAAAACTGGTTTGACCATGCTCGATCTTTGGTGTCACAATTTCAAGGGCCTCGTTATAAAAATAGAAAACTTTCTAGCTCATTATAATAACATCAAATTATTTAATAGCTTCTGTATAGAAAGACTAATGAATAATAAATTATGCATTTGGACACCCAGTGTAGAATGGTAATATTTTTTAGAACTGTTGAATCAAGATTATGTTTTTAAAGTGCTTATTCTATTCACTGATTGATACATAAATGATTCTTTATTGGTCTTATATAAAAACTAGAAATGTTTTTGTAGTCTAATCAGGCTCCTTGGTACCTAATGACAGCTTGAATATTCAATACTAAGAGGGATTGCATAATTAAAGCCTTCTCCACACTTTGCTTCAGCATTGACATCGCCATCATCTCCATAATTATTTAACACCCACAGCTGAGTATACGCCAAATCCCTTCTCAGTTTGTCTTTGCTTCCCTGGACATCCGAGTCTCATCCAGGTTTTACCCAGGATCCTTGAAATCGACGACTTAAGTAAACATTGCTTAGTCAAAACTTACCCAAAAGATCATCTTCGACAAATAATAAGGTAATGGTGAATACAGTCCACTAGCCGTTTCTCTCAACAGTATGGGCACCTCACTAGGGAACGTGATGAAGACAGCATAAATGAAGAGGAATATTGTCTCTGTTATCGTGAGGTATAGGAGACCCTCCACGTTCTGTATGTCACGCTGGTCCAACTGTTCGAAGTGGCCGTTGTAGGGAACTGAGATTATCAGGCCCACGAACTATGGAGAGAAATTAAGAATTAAGAATGATGGAAAAACATTTAAAAAAATATGATTGTCACAATAATTAGCTTCCTTCTGAGTTAACTGGGTAAATAATTTCAAATTTTTTAAATAGTTTTTAAAGAAGTAATTTAAGATAGTCAAGATCTATCTTTCACGGATCAGAAATGAATGATTTATCCTCTAATTTTTTTTCTAACGCTCTCGTAAGATACAATCGTTGGAATATTCCAAAATAAAAGCAGACTTCTAGTAATTAGACAATTCATAAAAAGTAAAATAATGCAGCTATAGAAGTACTATCAAATAAAGCCGACATATTTAAAACTAACCATGAGCAATAAGAACTCAGCAATCCAAATGCTGTAATTCCGTTTGAGCGCTTGCAAGTTCCTCCACATCAGCCAATAGAATTGTACGAAGTAATTCACTTTGACTCTGAAATACAAGATTCATTTGAAAATAGCCCTTATGGAACAGCTAGAGTTGATAAAGAAGATGTAGCAGTAAAGGTTGGAATTGATGAAGATTCTTGTATTGACGCTACGTTTAACTTTCTAGCCCAGAAGGAGCTATAGAGACAAACGACTGTTATATTAATGTGATCATAACAAAGTGAACATAAGTTAGATTTATTTTTTATTTTTTTTCTCAAATTATAGGTGTGTCATGGAAAAAAGGTTCGGCAAAAGTTGCTACAGAATCGACTAATTGTATCAAAACGATTTTAAACTGTAAAAGTAGAAAGCTAAAAAAAGCTAATGAAATACTTACAGAGTAATATATCTCTCATAATATTGATCCTGAAACAAAGCACATTAAAGGTAAAGAAGAATACTGATATTCAAACTGCAAACGGTTACACTGGAAGCCGACACCAACACAGTTCAGAATGGTCAGGCAGAAGACGATGAAATTAATCTTTAAAAATCAAACCTATAGATTCCAATGATCATCACTGATGTGCATAATATATCTGTTTTCTATGGGCGTGAGAGCATTATAAATATTTGACCAATAAATTCATTATTTATTTTAGTATTAACAAATTGTTGGTCTAAACATACAAAATAATGGTGATATAGAATTTATGAATAATATTTTGGCGGATATCAGAATCTCGAAGACTTCTAGTCTATTTAGCTAAAAGTTCTTATCTTTACGATCGGAGATTAATCTATAGATTAGTACAAGTTTAGAGCGTGAGAATAACAAAAACTTTGTTATCTTTGATTGCACTCTTATTTCAGATAAGGATTTAACGACTCGTGTAGATCTGAATCTTGTTTTCACTGTTATTTGATACCCACCTGTAATTATTTCCTAAATGGTAAAGTCATTAAAGTTTAGTAGCATCAAAACTGCGTCTTTCAAAAAATTCGAAGAAAATTGGAAAAAACCTTTGCATTGTCGCAATTACCCTGTTGAAATAAATTATATTAAAAAAGGAAAGTACTGGAAGAACGTGAAGAAGAAGCAAACACGATAGGGAAGAAACCAGTCATCCTAACTGAGCAAAAAAGGTTTTGACG
The DNA here is from genome assembly GCA_950005105.1 of Lycophotia porphyrea. Lineage (NCBI taxonomy): Eukaryota > Metazoa > Arthropoda > Insecta > Lepidoptera > Noctuidae > Lycophotia > Lycophotia porphyrea. The sequence continues at coordinate 17,448,107 of OX465384.1, forward strand.
ACAGTTAATATACATATTTTTTTTATTTACCTTTCCATCACTTTCGCCATTAAAATACTCGGTTTCGTCTCTAACTTGTCCTACTTTGCTGTCAACCTCAGCAGCGATGTCCGATCGAGAGTATTCGTCGCAGATGCGCCGGATTCGATCACGGCTCTCCATCTCCTTGTCAGCTTCGACACCCAGCAGGGATATATAGTACTCTGCCGCGTTAAAGCCGAGAGGGCATTTGAAGTTGAGGCTGTGGAAGAGAGACTGACTTGTGATATGGTGCTTTAGCTTATAGTTCGTTTTTGAGGAGAATTTTGAAGAGTAGAAGTTAAAACGGTAAAGGAAAACATCGTGAAGAAACAAAAAATTAAAAAATAAATATCTTAAAACCAAAAATTTGAAGACTTCGTTAACTTCATGGACTATCACATCATAGCTTTAGCATAATCACGGCGCGTACGTGTCACGGCGCGTTCGTGTTCCACGCGAGCCTCAAAGAGATGCTAGCAAACAGGGAGGGGCCCGCAAGGGCCGATGCCTGCCAGGGCTGCGAGACTGTTCGAAAGAGAGACCACGGCCCTGGAACACAAAGGGCAAGGAAGGAACATAGATGGGTCAGTAGAAGTCTGACACTCCCTTCCGCTCTGCCCAGAGCGGGAAGAGTCATTTGATGATTCCCCATCCGGCAAAAAGCATAATCAGCATTTAATGTTTCCTGCTGGGATAGAGGGCCCGCTCTCTCCCAGATGTGTGATGTGATAGTCCATGAAGTCAACAAAATAAGAGTTCTTTACTTAAGCTTTATAAGTCTATAACTTTATAAGAGGACACTTTTGGGCCTGTATATGCCTAAAGGTGCAAAACACTTCAAGATCAATAAGAGAATATTCCTCAAGATTCCCGTGGCGAGAAACGAATACGGCAATCCATCAAAAAAAAAATGTTTATCTATATTAATCGGTTTAGCTATATTATGCGACAGATACGAAAATTGGCCTTTTTAAATTCTCGTTGTTCCGACTAATCTCCGAAACGGCTGGAACGATTTTAACTAGCAGATAGCTGATGCTAAGAAGTAACTTAGGCTACTTTTATTTCAGAATAAGAATTAGGGTTCCATGCAAAAAAAAACCATTAAAATTGGTAACAAAGCCGTTTCAAAGAGGGAAGTAATATTTTTTTATAATAATTTCACGCGGGCGAAGGTCGCGGGGCACAGTTAGTTCTCAATAAATTTTTAATAGGCAATTTTCAATCTTTGCCATGGAGCGTAGTATCTTAGGTGTAAAATTAACAGACCACGTTCGAAACACCACACTGCGCTCCAAAACGCAAATCGTTGATGTGGCTCAAAAAGCTGCCCAACTTAAATGGGACTGGGCGGGACATGTCTGTCGCATGCCGAATGAACTCTGGGCCCGTAAAGCTCAGGATTGGTGCCGTGAAACAGTGACACGGGGTCGCGGCAGACCACGTAGGAGATGGCGGGACGAACTGGATGTCTTCCTTGAGAATTGGAAAGAAGTAGCACAGAATCGCGACCGTTGGAAGGAATGGAGGGAGACCTTTGCCCAGCAGTGGGACAATATGGGCTAGCTATAATAATAATATAATAGTTTTCAATCAACCTACAAACCTCGTGTTTGTTGCCAAGAGGATCCGTTAACGAAGAGATAAGGTCCCATTTAATATTTAAATAAGTAAGCGTTATCTATGTAATCTTAAACCACTTTAGATTAATCTGTGAGATTCATATTGATTAACCGACCCATCTTGGATTTGTTAATTTGAAGGCCATCTTCATGTGGCTCCTGATTTTCACTTAAACGTGATAGGCCCACACAAATAGTAAAATTATATTTCATCAACATCTGATCTACTTAACCTTTTCCCAACAATTATTGTACACTTATCGTACAATTATCGTATCATTGTCATCAAACATGGCCGGAGAGATTTTCTCAGACTAGATTAGATTTTCTCAACTAGAGATTTTCTCGTGTGATAAGATAGTTGTTCTGGAATATTAACTAGATGAATCTTATCAGTGTTGCCGAATATATTAGCAATAACATATTGTACACGTTTCATTCAACCTTGACTTTGTAGTGTCCGTAAATAGTTTTGTTTGATTTCTTAATTTGATAAGGTGTGTCAGTAATTTAAAAAATAGCATCAGCAATTTATTGTATGTTAAAGCCTTTAACTGAAGGCCGTTGTTAGTATTAGGCTTACCTCTGAGAAATGACTCACTGGTTCTATTGGCTTACCTAGTGCACTGAAGTTACAGTGTAACCGGTAAAGATAGATTGCATATCGGACTATGACAGATAATGTACAGAAATATCTGTCACAAGCAGCGGGCACTGGGCCGAAAATATTCTTAGAAAAAATATGAAAAATGCAAAACCCAACTACAACCTAGGCATAGTCATAAAATATAATATTATAGTTTTAAAAACACGCTTTTTCGTCATTTTATTTGTCGTATTCTTCTCAGCAAAGCCTTTAATTTGATATCCATATCATGGGAATGCATAAAAAATAAATAGTCCACCATCTTTGGAAGTCCACCATATTAGGTTTAGAATGATGACACTCAGCTAACCACGCATTGTTATCCAAAAAATATGTATGCAAAATTACAGCTCAATCGGAAATCGGGAAATAGGTCATACTTAACTTTTAAGATTTTTTGAAGTTATACTTATTTTGGCGCGTTAGGGAAAAATGATGAGAGTAAATTTTTACGATGCACGCGCACACCGTCACGAAAAACCGGCACCCTGAAGATAGCTAGTCAACATACACCCTGAAGTTAGCTAGTCAACATTTTAGTTATATACGTCAAAGTAGTATAACTTCTTACGTGCTTACTAAGTTCACATACATTTTTTTTACATAGTTACAGGCAAAGCTGATTGAAGAGAGTTTAAAACTGCGATAAATAGAAGCATCATTCCGCGTTTGCAAATTAAGAGTCCATAATTATGTCTAACACATTCGACCAAAAGTGTCAGGTTTGAAAATCAACTAAAAGCTTAGAATGACCTAGAACTTTTCCTCTTATTTTATTTTTATTGACAACACAACGACATTTATTTTTGGTTTATTGTAATTCTATTGGGGTTATGTGATTGACTTACACACGAAAACGCTATGTAGACAATTTATGCAATTTTCGATATCCTTGTTGCTTTTTTATTTGTGCAAATGTGCACGTGTTTTTTATTGTCATCTGCTAATAGCTTTAGATAGTTAAAATAAAGGGCTTCTTGTTCTAGTTACGGAGATATTGGAGGTCTAAGTTCCAACTTTTTCACAACTTTTTAAATACATGTTTTTGAGCTTGAGCTATATTCCGGGCATTTTTCTTATTTAGATTTAGTTATGAACAAATTCGTGTGAAAATATTCATTTACTTAAGTAGTTTAAGTTGACCCCAAAATAGACGACACCGTAATGAATGACAGATCATTATTGCCTAGCCTTTTCCCAATTACATTGGGGTCGGCTTCCAATCTCATCGGATGCAGCTGAATACAATTATTTTATATGGAGTGCCTGCCTATCTGACCTCCACAACCCAGTTAGTACTGGGTAATACGATATCCCTTGTGGTAAGACTGATTGTCAGACTTCCGGCGGGCCACTGACTATCTGTAAAGACTGTCGAAGTTCTACAATTGACAGCCGGGACCAACGGCTTAACGTGCTTTCTAAGGCACGGAGGAAACTCCGTATGTAATGGGTGGTCACCCATCCACGGACCAACCTAGGCAAGCGCAACTTAACCCGAAGATCGACCCAAGCGGCTGTTATTAGTTAGCCACGAGATTCACTAATATGATACAGATACAGTTGGGAAAAGGTTAAGTAGATCAGATGTTGATGAAATATTATTTTGCTGTTTGTGTGGGCCTATCAAGTTTAAGTGGAAATCACGAACCCATGACATAAAGATGACCTTCAAATTAACAAATCCAAGATGGGTCGGTTAATCAATATGAATCTAACAGATTAATCTAAAGTGGTTTAAGATTACATATAGATAACGCTTACTTATTTAAATATTAAATGGGACCTTATCTCTTCGTTAACGGATCCTCTTGGCAACAAACACGAGGTTTGTTGGTTGATTGAAAATTGCCTATTAAAAATTTATTGTGAACTAGCTGTGCCCCGCGACATTTGTCCGCGTGAAATTATTATAAAAAAAATATTACTTCCCTTTTTGAATCGGCATTGTTACCAATTTCAATGGTTTTATTTTGATGCATGGAACCCTCCTAATTCTTATTCTAAAATAAAAGTAGCCCAAGTTACTTCTTAACATCAGCTATCTGCCAGTCGAAATTGTTCCAGCCGTTACGGAGATTAGCCGGAACAAACAGAAAGAAAGAAAAAAAAAAGAATAAAAAGGTGTTAAAAGTGCCGTATAAATTTTAATATTTTTATTTGTATAGATAGACTGATAAAATGGCAACGAGTATTTAATTCTAATTCTATTTTGAAATTGTGAAGACTTTGGTAAATCCCATTTTTAAATAACGCATTCTTCATTAATTTCATCCTATCGAATTCGAAATTTGATATTCTTTTCTTATAGTAATTGTTATGTATAATGGTAATGGATTTCTATAAATACTATCCGCTTACATAAAACTGCATTTTTTATAATAATACATACGGCGTCAATTTGCCAGACATTTTAATCTTTTACATTAAGCGAAAAAGTGCGAGTCGGGCTCGGGCAGGAAGGGTTCCGTACCATAAACCGAAAAAAAAACGTTTCTTGTATGGGAGCCACCTTTAATTATTAAATAATTTATATTTTTATTATTCGTTGTTATAGCGGCAACAGAAATACATCTGTGAAAATTTCAACTGTTTAGTTGTCACGGTTCATGAGATACAGCCTGGTGACAGATGGACAGACAGACAGCGGAGGCTTAGAAATAGGGTCCCGTTTTAACCTTTAAGTACGGAACCCTTAAAATTACGTAAGGTCAAAATCCCATCATTTAATTTAATTAATATAAAGGGCAACCTTAATAAGACCCATCATTTTGTTTACCATTGAACATAATATTCACATTCAAGGGCCAACTTCAATAAAAACTAATAGCTTATGATAATTTGTTTAGTTTCATCACATTTTCAAGTACAGCAATCATCTTGATTGCCAAGAGAATGATTTACATGATTAATTAAAGTCATCAAGAACTCATATCATTTGTTCAACAACGATATGATATGATTGAGGTCAAGAGCAAGCCCATCTTGTAATGAAAAAAAAATAAAAATAAGTAACATAACATCACGCCTGTGATCCACGAAGGGTTAGGCATAGGTGTACCGAATAGTACACCCATATTTCGCCAGTTAAATTTAAGTTCCAATAAATAGGGACGAGCCTATTGCTATCAACCGGGCACAAATCCAGACTGAGAAATTCCTGATGGAAAATCCCAATATCACTTTGCCCGACCTGGGAATCGAACCCAGGACCTCATGCTCAGCAGTCGCGCTTGGACCACTAAACCAACAAAGTGTCCAAAACAAAAAGTAATGATTAATTTATGATACAAAGCATTTTCTAGTATCACATTTGTCCCAGACAAACTGGCTATATTTGATATTCTTTATAATATTTTAAAGAACCAGGTGGGTGCGTAAAATGCATAATTATCAAACTTTAGACTTAATTAACGCAAATTATGCTGACTTTAAAAAAAACTAGACTGCTGGGTGTGAAAATATAAAAGAAGATATTATACATTCAAATGCAAATTTGGCTGAAGAGCAAACTGCACAAGTTCATGGTAAAGATTTTAAGAATGCGGAAAAAGTGGGTTTTCTATACATCCTGATTGTTCTCCTTCTTTATCTTGTGGTTAGTTCCTCACCTGGTGTCAGAGCTTTTATGCCGCCCACGGGCGACTTGGCTTTACATGCCGTCGAGAAATATCTCTCAAGCATGGTTTTCTCACGATGTTTTCCTTCACCGAAGCAAGTGATCCTTATACAATACGCACATGAATACGAAAAATCAGAGGTCTTGGGTTCGAATTCGAGACCTATGAATTGGCAGTCCGACGGTCACACCTTATTTTTTTTTTCTTTTTTTTTGGATGGGAAATCATCGATTGTCCCTTCCCGCTCTAGGCGGAGCGGAAGGGAGTGTCAGACTTGTACTGACTAAAACCCATCCATGTACCTTCCTTGCCCTTTGTGTACCAGGGCCGCCCCTCTCGCTCCGGACCATGAATTGAACCAGGACCGGACGCGATAGGTCGCCGATCGCCGCTACGAGGACACGGCGGTGCTCCGGCCAAGCGGAGAGGACCTCCACTCGCGAGGACTATCGCTTTCAGATCCCATGGCGGCAGTCCGACAAGGAGGCTCGCCGCCCTTAGACTATCACGGAACATACAACATATACACATCCATTGCCACGAGCTCCTCTTTTGACAGAACTTTTTCTAAAGCTCCAAAATACAATATTTTCGTGAAGTTGGTACTGGGCATACGAATGTTTCTAGAAGGAAATCTGTCTATTAAGTCAATAGTTTTACTTGAAATGTTGGTGCTAAAATCAGAGCCGTCAGAGGTGTGCGTGAAAGTAAGACTATTTCCCAAATCCCTGACTCGTGGTAACGGGAGTAACCGTTTGGTTTTATTCAATACTAGATAGTATCCCTGAAGATTTCCCAGCATAAAAAAAGGCCGGTGCTCCAATATTCTGCTCTTAACGTGCTCGTATTTCTACATCGTTCTCACATATATGTATAATCTCAACAGGAATTATGTTACCAAGATTTTATAACAATATTTTGATTGAAAAGAGTGTCCATGGAGTTTCTTGCCCATTCTTCTCCATAGAGATCTACGCTTTGGAATGGGCAAGTACAGTACTTTCACAATTTATTATGCCTTGTGTCTGTGACTGTAGCTTAGCCTTCTTTGTTTTTCTGACTTTCAAAAGTGCCTGTATTGGGTTAATTGAAATAAATGCTTTTGATTTTTTTGAGATTTATAAGAAACCTGGCAGTATAACACAAAAAAATAATAATAAAGATACTCACGATGCAAAGAACGTGTCAGCCTGCTCAATCGTTCCATGGAAGGCTATCCTCCCATTAGCCAACAGTACGACTTGGTGGAACAGCTCAAAAACTCCGGAAGCCGGTTGATGCACTGAGCAAACGACTAGCTTTCCTCCTGTGGCTAGATTCCTTAGGCGGGATACTACGGCGGCTGCTGCCCAACTGTCCAGGCCTGTTGTTGGTTCATCGCAGAATAGGATGGGAGGGTCGTTTAGGAGCTGGAAAGGAGTATTGTTTTGTTTTCACTAAAATAATTTGTATTATTATTGTTTTCCATAATAACTCATAATATTTACTTGCATTAGGATCATTTATATTAATAATGCTTATCATATCAATTTATTAGTCATAACTTTTATTTGCCATAAAATAAGTTTCCATAACAGCATGTGTTTTAGTCATTAGTTTCTACAAGTATCACATTACATAATCGATACTTGACATAAGCAACATTGTTTATTGTTTTGTACAAAAAAAAATGTCAGTAAGGAACAAATAAAAACAAAATTGGATTTTATTTTTATTTTTATTTATTATGATACTGTGTTACTTCAGTACACTTTGTTTCATTGAACTAAACGTTATTTTTATGATGACTGTCACTTACCTGTACAGCCAGAGCAACTCTTTTCCGCTCTCCACCAGACAGTGCCTTCAGCTTTGTTTTGTTACAGTTATTGACTCCAAGTTCACTCAGGAGTAACTGAACGCGTCTCGCTCGTACTGTTTTCGTCGATCGCTTGTCCATCATCATTCGAGCCTGGGTGAAAGAAAGGGTTTCTATAAGGGGTGTGTACCGTTTGAAATAGTAATAAAAGTTCTAATGATCAGATGACCTATTTTTATTTAATATCCTTTTTTAATATTATGATGAAATTATATAATTAATTTTTGATATAATTACATTTTACCTAATTTTTATATGGTTTAATGAATATTTTCTTTAATGAACATTTGAACTAATATTCAATTAGTATAATATTCGGTTACTATAATATTAAAAAACTATAGTAACGTTTAATATAATTTAGAAACGTCTACTTTTTTATGTCTATTTTTGCAAAAACCAGTGACCATTAGCCCGATCCTCTTTATTGTTGGTGAATCATTTGGGTTTGGGACAAGTGACAAAACACAGTTAAGTGTCCCAGTTCTGAAAACCATTTTAATTACAAAGACTAACATCAACAAATCATGTGATAAGCTCCATCCCGACATTTTAAAACTAATATGCTCCCCCGACAAATACAAAACAAATGCGTCTTCGACCGCAATGTAATGTAAAAAATACATATTAATATATTGTCTTTCATGTTCTTTTTTTTTAATAAATACCAAGTAAAATAAGTTGTTTTTTTTTTCTTTGACAAACGCAAGCGCCCCCCTCTGACAAAAAAAAATCTTCACGTTAGTCATACACCATATGGGCCCGCGTGTTAAAATATGTAGATAAGGCCCATACGCTGCCACAAAGAGTAGGCCAGTTCCAGCTGTCTGAACATTTCTTGAACCAAATAAATACTGGTTAATTTTAAGTGATACAAAAGACGTTGGAATTTAAACACGTTTCAACTTAATCATTCCTTTTAACCTATGAACTATCTAAATAATTTGTTTTGTTGAAAAATAAAATAATTAGATTCTATCGTGAAATATCAAATTATTGTGATGTAAATTAGGTATCAGATAAACATCTAAGATCGTTGTCAGTACCAGAGTAACATGACCCCATGAATAATATTAAAATTAATTATTTTATCGCCCTCCTCATTGGTTCAATGTTTACACCTAAACAGGTGTATAATATATATGGCAAAGTGTTATTGGGTTTCTCTGATGGTACATTTTTTAGAAAAATCCTTGATTTTTTTTTGAGTAGATTACAATGTGCTTACTAGACTTATGAACTTAAGAAAAAACAATAATTTATTTACTTAAAATTACATTCCTAAATAGAGTGTCATCTAAAATTCTTTAAAAGTGTTTGGTCTCAAATGCCTTGTTTTACAACTGATGGATTAACATGTTAATTAAGTGCATTTCAATGTAATCAATTAATCATTGAGAACAAAAAATCTTCCACATTCTCTTCTACCGACACATAATAAACACATTGAATATTGTTAATTGAAAGTGCTAGAACAAATAGAAGAAACTACATCGTAGGTACACACCAACGAAGTGGAATTTTATCCTTATAAAACTAACGGAAATCCACCGTGCCTATTCTTATCCGTCCCTTGCTTATAATATTATAAATGCAAAAATATGTTTGTTGGTTTGTTACTTTTTCAGGCCTAAACCACTGAACGGATCATCCTGAAATTTTGCACATACGTTGTCAGGTGTACAGAAACGGACATAGGGTACCTTTCATCCCAAAAAAAAGTGCTGTTCCCTAGGAAAACCACAATAACGTTCTTATGATAATAGATGGTGCCACGTGTCTTTCGAATCATGATTGAATCTTATTATTAGACAAACTTTAGCGGGGGAGCGAAAGCCAGTGGTCTATGTTCAGAAGATTGATAATCCGAAGCCCGAAAGTTTGACAACTAGGATGAGGATACCAGTAAATGGATAGTGGATATCAAAAGATAATATTTTAATGCAAAGTACTGGTATTCAGCTGCATCCTGTTAGAATGGAAGACAATCCCAGCCTATTCGAGTAAAGGGGACGCCGATGAGTTAGGCACTATAACATCTGATGTCCTCATGATGAAACTTACCATAAACTCCATATGTTCAGCAACAGTCAAGTCTTCAATAGCTAAGTCCTCCTGCGGCACAAAGCCAGAGATTCTGGAGATGAGGTCTGCGCCAGCCAGTCTGCCGTTCAGCATCAAGTAGCCAGTCATCGCGCTTTTGTCACGACGGCTTATGGCGGCTAGTAGTGTAGTCTTGCCTGCACCACTGGGGACGAGAGGTTTTTAAGCATATGGAGTACTACAGATAGGGCTTGGTTATCTTTGTTACCCTTGAAGAAGGTTAGAGTAAAAGTTTTTATACCAAAAGAATGTAGTTTAGTGGTTTAATTGAAAAAGGCAACTTACCTAGAGCCCATTAAAGCGACTAAGTTTCCGGACGATACGATGCCATTGACTGAAAAGAAAAACCTTTATGAAAACTTGAACAAAATACAGATAAAACTAATATTGGAAAAACTCAAAACATTATTAATTAAATCTAATAGAACGATAAATTTATCAGTGATGAATGTCGTAAAAGTACCATAATTAATACCAGTCATTCATATCGTAATGGTGGCTGTCACCACTGCTCTCAAAAACGGTGCAGGAAAACGACGTGGGGAAACCGGCGGCATGTCCTAGATTCCTAGAACCAAAAATTCGAAGACATGTGACATCTACCAATCCGCACTGGGCCCGCGTGGTGGATTATAGCCCATTCCCTCTCATAGAGAGGAGGCCTGAGTCCCAGCAGTGGGAACATTATAGGCTGATGATGATGATGATGAATAGTGACTGTACACTAGCACTAAGAAACTCCGAGGCAGGGCGAGTGCCAAAGTGTACAGCCAAGCGAGGAACATCAACGCTAGACAAGCTCCCATATCTTAATACCCTCTCGCGAGAGAGTACAGCCACCTTAAGTGTAGCTATTGATATCTCCCATAACTGGTCAACACGGTCAAAATCCAATATGGTCTTAGGGTTTTTTTTTTTTACGGATGGGAAATCATCGAATGACTTCTCCCGCTGGGCAGAGCGGAAGGGAGTGTCAGACTTGTACTGACTAAAACCCATCCATGTTCCTTCCTTGCCCTTTGTATTCCAGGGCCGCGGTATTTCTTTCGAACAGCCCGCAGCCCTGGCAGGCATCGGCCCTTGCGGGCCCCTCCCTATTTGCTGACATTTCTTTGAGGCGCGCGTGGAACACGAACGCGCCGTCAACACGGCCTGTCGTCAAAAGACGGACGGACGGCGAGATAGCCCATTACTCACCGTCCACAGGTCCGCGTCTACGGTGGCCGGAAGCCACCACGTGACCCCCGACGCCCGAGGCGTCTCCCGCGGCAACTAGGACGAGAGGTTCTCTCCCTCTCACGCTCCGCCACCTCCTTCGCTAGCATGACTGCTTCGCAGAAGGAGGTGACGGACGGCGTCCCATTCCCTCTCGCTCCGGACCATGGACTGGACCAGGGCCGGACGCGATAGGTCGCCGCCGCCGATCGCCGCTACGAGGACACGGCGGTGCTCCGCCCAAGCGGGGCAGACCTCAACCGTGTGCTCCACCGTGTCCTTTGGGCGACCCTCACAGTGGTAACACCCGGGCGATCTTAGGGTTCAGGTGTCGATATAAAGCCGTCGAAAACGCATCTAGTGTTTTATGTTCCCACTGGAACGTCCCCTTTCGGATAGGTAGCGAGCCAAGGGCGGATTGGTGGATTAAACCGTATTTTATCTAAATTTGATAAAACGGGAAGGTGTGTGCCGTTTTCTATACGTGGCCTTTCCTAACAGGTAGCATTAAATCCGGTACATACGAGTAGTTATAATTAATTAAGTATGTCATCTACACGCTCATTTGCATATATTACAACATTCTCACCGAATACACGAACAATCTGAGGCTTTGAGCCCACTTAAAAATTATTTGGAAATCAACTTCTTTTTTAATTTATTTAAAGACCGGTTCTATGTTTTTGAATAACTAATTAACATTGTGGAAAACATTATAATTTTATCGTAAATTACATTCATGTAAAAGCTTTTCAGCTTCCACTAGGGTTACCATCAGTCCTGATTTGTCCGTTGCACCATTTATCCAGTTTTGTTTTGTCCAGACTTTTCAACTTAAGTTTTTTTAGGAAATACACTCAGCAGCACAGAATGTGGCCCACACACAAACAAACCTATAACAGGCGATTTTGGTATCGCGTATTAGAATTTCGTGTGCAAATAAGTGTGTTTCAACCACAAATAAACAAACACTTTTTTTATGTCTGTGATACTTATCGTTAGTTCGTCACTAGAAAGCACAAGACGCGGGTGAGTTAAAATGGCGATATAAAAATGGTTGTGCATTTAATCTTTATTGTTTTATTATCTTCATTTATTTATTTTAACAAATATTAAATACATTTTTAAATATTCAAATATAAAACAATATAAAAAACAATAACAAATAGTAGCCCACCGGTATCGGGAACGTCCAAGCTACCGGCGGTTAGGGCTCCAGAGAGAGGAACCTCCTAACAATACGAGCCGTATCCAGGAGTAACACTTTCCGAATCAAGCCCTTGATCCAGCTGCCTCACGAGAGCCTCCTCAGGTATTGGTCGAGGCTCTTGGCCATTAAGCCATAGGCTGATACGACTACCGGCACAATGATCGCTGAGTTTATATCCCACATGTCGACTACTTCGCGAGCCAAGTCAAGATACGTGATTTGTTTATCTATCTCAGCATTCACGAGGTTCTCGTCATGCGGGACCGTTATTTCAACAATCATTGCGCACCGCTCTGATCGATCCACCACCACTATATCAGGCTTATTGGCTACAATAGTCCTGTCAGTGATGATGGATTGGTCCCAGTACAGTGTGATATTGCCATTATCGAGGACTGGGTCGGGCACATACCTATAGTACGGCACTTCCGATTCTACAAGGCAGTATTTTAGAGAAAATTGCTGATGGATAATCTTGGCTACAAGGTTGTGTCTATGCAAGTACTCTCCGTTAGCTAGACGAGAACACCCGGAGATAATGTGATGGATTGATTCGCCTGGACAGTGGCATGCCCGACATATGTCACCCGTGCCGTCCTTTACTTATTTTTTTATTTATTAATTAATCTGTAGTCATTTATGCTTCAAGAAATTGGAACACAATGCCCCTAACTTCAACTCAACTTGCTCAAACTGTGTTGCCTCGGAGTCAGAGGCGAACGCAGCTAGAGATTACTGGAACTTTAAATGTACCGCGTATAATACTCAGGTACGCCTTAATAAGGTACGACCAGACCGACCTCTACACAAGGAGACTAGAAAGTGGCGTTAAAAGCGCGAAATAACCCATTTATCCCTCTGCTTATTTTGCGAAATTGGTTCCTTACTACGGTTTGAACACAGCAGCGGCCACAAACGGCAAAAGGGGTCAACGTAAGTGAGCGAACAATAAGATGGAGCATGGAGGAACGGGACCTGTGTGCTCGAAGACCAGAACTACTCCGGCAACATGGCGTAGGTCGATTTCGATTCGCTCGCAAACACGTAAATTGGACACACGAGAATTGGAGTAAAGTTCTGTGGACTGACTGAGATCCAGATGTGTGTGGAGAAGGCATGGGGAGAGGTTTCTACCAGTCAATAACAGGCAAACCGTTAGTTTGCATGGTGGATCAGTTATGATTTGCTGAGGCATCTTTTCAGACGTATGCTTAGAGTTGGTAGTAGTTGCAGGTCGTCTAACGGCAGTGCCATGCATTGAAGAAATTTTCCAAGGAAATATTTTATCATTCGTGGGATTCATCGGTAGCGAAGATTTCATCTTAATGCAAGATAATGCCCGATCTAACACCGCACACTGCGTGAATGATTACCTGTCGGAAGCAAGAATTACAAAATTGGTATGACCAGCACTAAGCCCAGACATGAATTCCATAGAACATGTCTGGGAGATGCTTAAAAAATACATCTGATCCAGTCCCAACCCTTCAGAGACTATTAGTCAATTGAAAACCACCGTGATAGCCGCCTGGGAAGAAATACCCCATGTAGACATTAAAAACATAATCCACAGCATGCTTGATCGCATGCAGGCGATCACCAGGGCCAGAAGTGAAAATACCGGCTATTAATTTTAAGTACATTTTCTTTAAACTTAGAGCCTTAATGTCTTTTTTGTTCGGTTTACTTCTTTTTTTTTAATTAATCTTTCGCATTGAGGAATCGAGTTTACAACAAAAAAACCCTGTCTCGCGTTTCATTTCGATAATAAACCGCTCGCTGATTGTAACATGCAGTTAAATGACTGCCGAAGAAAGAAATATTAAAAAGTTTGTTTCTTTCGGATTTTTTTTGCAGAATTTCAAAATGGTAACCCTATCTCCCACTCTATTAAAATTAAGGATAAGTGATACTTTTAATAAAAGTATAATAGTTTTATATAAGAAACTTAATGGATTGATATTTGTCTGTTATTTTTTATTAAGGTCGAGTTTCTATTGTTAAAAAATTAAATTGTTAAATATCTTTAATGCTATAATTTATGTATTGCATTAATTATTAGCTTAAAATTGTAAAATCCAGTTCTTAATGTTCTTATTTGTTCACTTTTAGTGCATATTGTGAAATAATGAATCGCTTTGTATTTAATTATAAAAAAGTTGTTCCATTAATTCTATAACAATAGTTAATAGATATTTGATAACATAAAGTCGCTTTAGTTGAGACGTTTTACGACGCTGATGATTTACAAACTTTAGAAAACCTAGAAACTAAAATCATCGCTTACTTATTGAAAATTAGCATGCCAATAATTCTATTAAAAAAAAACAATGGAAACAAAACTATAAAATAAAATATAATCAATCAATCGTAAACTAAATAGCAGGAGTTATTCCCATTGGGATTAAAATGAATTTTTCCGAGTAAAAGTTGGAAGGATCTTGCAGAATAATGTTTTACATAATAAACAGATATTTTAATCTCACACATAATTTAATAGCCATGCCAAAAATAAATGAAAATTAGCTCAGCATGCGACCTTTTGTACTCTATTTTTGAATAATAATTATTCCACATCATTAAATAAAATAAAAATATTAAATAAAGTCGTTTATTTTTCAGGGGTTTCCCAAATAAAACATAACTAAATAGGAGGAGAGCAGCGGTGGCCCAGTGGTAGCGACCCCGACTTACGAACAGTAAGTCGTGGGTTCGAACCCAGGCAGGCGCATTACTTTGTGCAATTTATTTCATCACCACTGCTCTCAAAAACGGTGAAGGAAAACATCGTGAGGAAACCGGCATGTCCTAGAACCAAAAATTCGAAGACATGTGACATCTACCAATCCGCACTGGGCCCGCGTGGTGGATTATAGCCCATTCCCTCTCATAGTGAGGAGGCCTGTGTCTCAGCAGTGGGAACATTAAGAGGCTGATGATGATGATGAAATAGGATATCCTTGATCTATAAAACGATAGGCTGATTTATTCACTTTAGTACAAATACGCATATCATAGCGATTTTTTTTTTGTTCAACGCCATACCTGGGAACCTTCTAGTTACGGAGATAGAGGGGGTCAAATTTCCAACGTTTTCATAAGATTTTTTTAATACTCGTACATGTTTAAATGTATTTTTTTTTTACTTAAGACACCTTCATGACCCCCGCACTATTCAATCCATCCATCAGCACAATGTTTTGAATGCGTTACATTGAGTCTACCGTAAAACGTGATTTTTCACCCTAAAAAAAATGTCGTTTCCCAGCAACGTAAAGTTACTTAGTTCGATGTACAGAATGCTTGGTTGACGGCTTCGTGAAGAATCCGTTTACACACTGTATAAGACCCAGGTGCTACACCTCATTACCAGGCTATTATTAATATTATTTATTAACTATCAATTTTAATTAGATATATAAAGCCACCTGTTCATCATAATCTTGACTAAAATTATAATGATTGTCTGTGGATTTATTGGCTAGCCTGACTTAAAGAGCAGCATCATAAAGACAACTGTTGTATTTTTTTTTAAAAAAAGGTCACCATTGTAGTATGTTTCAGAAAAGCTCTGCACACAGTTCCGGGTCAAAATGTATGGAAGCTGCAATACTATTTCTTGGCCCTGAAGGGACAGTGGTTTTGAAAGGCCGAGCCTGGATATAAATTCATACATTTGCATATAAGTCAAGTCAGGATATTTTACTCCTGAAACTGCCTTCTTAGTATTCTTTTGATAGTAATGCCCGGTCGGTATGGTCCGTTCGGGGGACCAATCATTCGTGATTGTATGGACAAATCAGGACGGATGTCCGTAACTGAGACACATTAACCATCTTTTGCTACGTAACCTTCGTGATGCTGCGGGACTGTTCGAAAGAGATACCGCGGCCCTGGAACACAAAGGGCAAGGAAGGAACATGGATGGGTTTTAGTCAGTACAAGTCTGACACTCCCTTCCGCTCTGCCAAGAGCGGGAGAAGCCATTTAATGATTTCCCACCCGAAAAAAAAGAAAAAAAAAGGCACTGTATGAAGACTAGCAGAAGCCTTATTGATTGCAGCAGTCAATAAACGATTTCCCAGGAGACGATTTCGTAGGGTAGGTCTGCTAAAATTTGAATGTATACATACTTCCATGCAAGATCCGGATCTCCTCATAAACAGGGGACCTCCATATACTCGTCTGTGTCTTCTTCTTCCTATAAACAGACAAATCCTTCCATGCTAAGGTCAAGTTGCTGGGGCTATCCCCGAACCCCAACTCATCATCCTCCCAGTTCACAACCGCCCCGGTCAGCACATTGCGCGTGGGCAACTTTAGATCGGTATCCTTCATCTTGATGTGTTACGTCATTGGCACTAGAACAAAAGAAGAAAAGATAAGTTACAGAATCAGGTGTGTCTTCGCGGAAATCCATGACATTAAATTGTAAGCGAAATATGTATTTTAGTGTTAGCTCCGCAAATAGATCTAGGCTTGGATGGAGGATCGGAGCCCGGAGGACGGAGTCCTGCCCGCAAAAATATGCACGCATGTAGAATTTTCGAAAATTTTATAAATGTGAAAGTTTGTAAGAATAGATGGTAGTTTGTTACTCTTTCACGCGAAAACTACTGAATGTATTTGGATGAAACTTGGTACATAGATAGTTTATAACCGAAGTTAGGTTAGGTTGAATCAAAAATAGAGATTAGAAACCTGTTAAGTTGCTTTCTACATTAACGTCTGTTAATGTAGAAAGCAACTTAACAGGTTTCTAATCTCTATTTTTGATTCAACCTAACCTAACTTCGGTTTTCGGCATAATCATGTGCATCAATTATAGATCAAATTAGATCTAATTAACAATCAATGCACAGCTGTTGAACCAAAATGACAGCTCGGAAATCCGATACCTCCCAATTATAAGTGAAACATGAAACTAATTACCATTTTTACAACTTAATTTGCTTTAAATGATACCTTAGACCTTAGATAATATATTAAGTGTTAATTCCGCAAATAGATCCAGGTTCGGATGCATGTATCATGTTTATAAGTTTACTAGCTTATGCCTGTGGTTTCGCCCGCGTGAAGTTCGGTAAATGTTCCACAGGATCATACTACCGGGTTAAATTTATAATTTATGTTAATCCAGGTTATAAACTATCTATTAGTTGCTTTCTACATTAACAGACGTTAATGTAGAAAGCAACTTAACAGGTTTCTAATCTCTATTTTTGATTCAACCTAACCTAACTTCGGTTTTCGGCATAATCATGTGCATCAATTATAGATCAAATTAGATCTAATTAACAATCAATGCACAGCTGTTGAACCAAAATCACGTAGACACGTGACGTCTGCGCAACGTCTATATAATACAATGTCTACGCAGCGCTATGTTTGTGAACAAACGTTCAGAGTGATAAGAGAAGAGGGTGGGCCTTGTTAGGAGCTAAAAAAGGGCCCTTTTCAAAAGTAGATTCTCGCTCTTTTTAAATAAACATGCATCGAAGTCTGGATCTATATTTCGTGTAACATTTAAAGCAAATGAAGTTGTAAATCATCTTCCTAGCACAGTTAGCTGCGCTGGGGCTGCTGCTGCAGGTGCTGAAAACCTCAAACAGCGCAAATACAATAATTTAATTGGTATACAATAGTTTGTGTTTGAGCCCTTTGGGGTTGAAACACTAGGGTCATTGGGTCCGAGTGGCCACCTAGTGTTTCGGGAAATCGCCAAGCGGTTGGTGGACTCTTCACGTGACCAGAGGGTGGGCCTATTTTTTGGCCAAAGAATCAGCATTGCCATCCAACGTGGCAATGCTGCCAGCCTTCTGGGCAATTTTCCTGTTGACGGCGATGTGGACAAATTTTTTGACGCACTGTAACCTTTTTACTTGTGCATATTTTTTTACTATTATAGATTAATTGTAGTTTCCAATAGTAGAATACAATATTCTATATCGGTAATAAGTTTTATATTTCACGTCTTGTAATCGATGGTATCAGATTTCGGAACTATTATTTTGGTTTAATAGTTGTCCAATGATTGTTAATTTGATCTTTAATGAATCGATGTACACGAATTTTCCATCGTGGTGAATAAGTAGGTACTTAATAAATTAACCTCTAAACAAGATCAGGTGTTGGCGTAGATGGGTACGCTGACCATTTACTTCCGATAATACTTTTTAATATCTTAGTTTGGAATGTACAGTGCATTTACCTCTGATTTTTTGGATTAATGTGCGTATTGTCTATTATCCCTTTCTTTGGTGAAAGAAAACGTCCTGAGGAAACCAGCATGCCTGAGAGATATTTGCTATCTTGATATTTACGATTTTATAATAATGTTAATGATTCTACGTAACGTCAACGCAACGTGTAAACAACGCTGTTCCTGGCTGTGAGCACATGAACAAACGCCAAGAGTGACGACTGACGAGAGAAGGCGGGAATTATTGAGAGTACGAAGCCGCTCGAAAAACGGGACACTACTTCGTGCATGCAACCGGCGTTCAACGATTTATTAGACGGTGTCACGTCAAAATATCTTGCGTTATGAGGGAATCGGGTCGGTTTGTTTTAAATTAATCTTTTTCGTTAGTAAATGTTCACGTACAGTGGTCCTCTTATACATAGAACAAGTAACAATGCATCTTTTTATTGCTTCCTTTGCAGGAATTAAGTAAACGTTATCTTATCATCAAAAATATTTTACCGAATTAATAAACCTCTTTCTGAGTTAAATACATTTTTAATTAGGGCAATCTCTACATTGCGTGTTTACTTCCAAAATCATGTCTAGAAGGTTTTTTAAGGGAACTATTATAATTTAGACTATTGGCGCATCAGTAGCTCATGATGTAACTGTAAATAAAATCCCTAATTCCCTTTAACGTATTTCACGACCTATCAGATCAGACGCAATTTATTTACTTTGCATCTTGTTAGATTAAAAAAACGTAGCATACTTAGGTACTTTCTGTTAGATGACAGGCTTTTGTTTACGTAAGACCCTATACAAAGAATAAAACGGACGACATAAGATGCAAAGGAGACCCAGAATCGTGCCTTGTGAAATTCCGAACAATGGTGCCGATTCCCTTGTTCACAAACTAAACTAAATTTAAGTTGAGTGCATATTTTTCTTTCTATTTCATTATGAAAAGGACAGAAGATAAATATTAAATTAGTCCTGTCAAATTAGTCAGCATCTGACGTAATTTGATGTAATTTTTGTAGTCAACTTTTTAATCACGTCTAAACTTGTGTCAGGCGCTGGTTAATTTGACAGGACTAAACTAAAATATATCTTCTGTCCTTTTCTTAATGAAATAGAAAGAAAAAGATGCACTGAACTTAAATTTGGTTTAGTTTGTAAACAAGGGAATCGGCACCATTGTGTTGTTTTTGCCTTACAGTTGACAATTCCGTTACCTTTAAAATGAGTTTGAATTTGACTATTAATATGAACGATGTAAACATCAGTATCGTGCTTTAAACATTCTAAAAATAGAATACTGAGTGGGCTACCGATCGTCGAACCTAACCATCTATACCATATTTCACGCCGGAATCTTGAATCAAACTGATCATAAAGGAAATAACCATTTCCTGTCGCGTCCTAATAATATCAATTGATACAAATTGTACCAGTTTCGTCACCTAAACCACAGAATACATACCGGGTAAAACGGGGTGAATAGGACTGCAGGGATGAATAGTGACTAACTTTAAAATGTATTTTTACGTTGAATTCATATGATATATGTATTACCAAAAAGTCAAGTAAGTCCTATTCACCCCGTTTTACGGTACAACAAGTATCCATTACTACTTGAAGTATGTATGCAACAAAAAAATATTCTATGTATAAGACTCACTTTTTGCTATCTACTATTAGTTTTAATAAAATTATAGACTAGTTAGTTCAGCCTATAATGCTAGGCCTTGAATAAAGCGCGTTAAGTAATTTAAATTGGATAATGGTTATGTGTTTGTAGGATAATTTGAAGATGGTCATTAGAGCGAAGAGGCATAAGATCTGATAAAAAACTCCTCCTAATTATGACACCTACACGTTATAGATTTGCTAAACAATACACGGTGAAAACATTAGTCCAATAAAAAACAAAACATTAGTAACAATATATATATATATAGGAAACGAAAGTCACTAATAAGCATTTAAAAGATGAATCTAAATAAAACACAAGATCTTTAGTCGAGCAACTAAAAATCGAGGAATTTAAAAAGAAACAAAATTATGAAGCGTGTTATGAAGTTAATGATCCTTCACACATACAATACCAAGAAACAGAGACAATAAACATAGACAATTTTGTCGAGAACCGTCATGGTTAGACTCAAGGCCATATCTAAAAGGTATCATTTTGAGACCAAACTAGGTAGTTTGTTTTTTCATTTTGTTGAAATTCCAGCTTAATACGGCAATGGAATCCAGGACAATGGTACACTAGTTTCAGCTAGCTATAAGCGTGTGCAAAAAGAATGCGTCTCTTCTCGTCAGTTATTGCTGATAGGCATGATGAAACCCCCATAGTAAGGTATTTTATGAAAACCACTCTGTCTGTAGTAGAATATAAGTACTAACAACATTTTCAGTTAAATTGTTTCTAACATCTAGAATTGTAAGTATTTCTTATAATGTGTTTTTTTTTGTTTGTAACTCAAGTGATCTTCTTTATTAGGTTAAACTAACTATATACATTGATAATTAAAAACTATTAAACTAAAATAAATAAACTAACAACAAACTATAAAAGGGCATCGAAAAACTCCTCCTCAACGCTGTCAGATGGTAATGTGCCCAAGAGACTGGCGGCGTTGCCACGTTGTATGGCAACACTTAGCCTCTGGCCAAAGTAAAAGCCAGCCCTTGGGTCACGGGAAACGTCAACTAGGCGTTTCGAAATTTCCTTAAATAGGCTATGAGCACTCGGACCCCACGGCCCTAGAGTTTCAACCCCAAACGGCTCGAAAATATAGTTACCACACAGGTTTCTATATTTACGCCGCTTGAGGTTCTCTGCAGCCGCAGCGGCAGCACCAGCACAGCACGATGAGCTTGGAAGATGGGATGGCGCAAGAGTATGAGTAATGTGTTTGGATCATATTGTTGTGTGTTAAATAAAGAATATTATAAGTTAAGACTGTATAGATAATTTAAACTCAAGTAGGTAATCTAATACTTCAAACGAGAAATTCTTGTATGTATAATCTGAATCTCGAAAACGGCTCCAACGATTTTGATGACATTTAGTATACTGGGGGTTTCGGGGGCGATAAATAAATCTAGCTATTCATTTTTAAAAAATGTCGTCTTATCATCCAGGTACTGGTATTTAAATAAAATAAATCAGCGATAAATATAAATGCTGATAGATTTTGAGCGAGAGGAAGATCAAAGATAAAATGTATGGGATTGTGGATAGTAATTATGTAAGAAGAAGAGTCAATAAGAGTAGCTGGAACTGGAAAAATAAACGTATTGCGTCTACCTTAAGTTACATGGGACAAGGGCAGGAAGATGATGAGCAAAGAAATAAAAAAACAACAAAATTGGCACTCTGTTGAGTCAATATTGACATCAGTACATACAGGGTGAAAACAGACTCTTCACGAAGCCGTCAACCAAGCATTATGTACATCAAACTAAGTAACTTTACGCAAAAATTTGTGCTGGAAAACGACTTTTTTTTTGGACTGAAATCTCGTTATACGGTAGGACCCAACGGTAGGTCGCATCTTTCACACAAGTCCATATTTCGCTATATCTTTAACCTTTTAAACGCCAGAGCATATACGGACGCACGTGCACATTAACACAATCATATTTGTGTCGTTTGATGTACAGCCTACAGAGCACGCGCTAGCTTGTCACGTATACATAACTGTGGTTGTGAAAAGATTAAGGTACTAGGTTTAACTACGGGTAACTGGGCACTCTGGGCACGATCTAAGGGGCCCCACGATCTAAGGAGGCCCCAAGTTCCTATAACTGTCAAAAGAAACTTAATTTATCCCAGGTAGGACTGCAGGATACTAAAATTTTCAAGCTCGCTCCGCTCGCTTCTGCATCTAGCTTTTCATCATAAGTCATTACAGTATAAAGAATGTTTATAGAGGCGGAGAACTTTAAATTACAACAAAACACAAGATAAAAATGTTAATATCCTTGTTATTTGCTTTATTTGACTAATAACTTTACGCTATTAATGTTTGTTTGCCATCAAGGAGCTTATGAAAGAAAACCTTCATTTAGCACTCAAGCGAAAAATCATGGACCTGTGCATCCTTCACATTTTGACGTAAGGGTTTGTTCCTTTGAAACTACATGTCTGCAACATTAATGTCTTGCAATTGAGGCACGAAAAGTTAGTCTCTATACTGACCGTTGACTGTTACGCTCTGACTATCATCATTTCTGAATCTTCGACAAAATTAGAGCACTTGGAAACCAACATGAATACAACGCGTTATTGCTGAAATACACCTTCAGATTTTGGCATGTTCGCACCAGCCGCAGTGGCCACATGACCGAAACCATATTCATACATAAATCACATAAAATGATCCGTAAAATAAAGCCAATTTCAAAATATTTATCTGTTTCATTTAAAAGTTTTCCGCCGTTAAAAATACACCCATTATTTTTATATAAACTGTCAAGTCTGTCAGGGTCTGGGTAAGGTGCAACAAAAATTGAGCTCGCTTCGCTCGCTATTGCACCCTACCAGGGACCCCTTACTCTCAAGTGCCCAGGGCCCCCAATTGGTTAAAGAGGGCCCCGATTGTACAAGCGAGTCCACTGACAGTCGACCACTTTTCGACCTTATTACTTACAGCATATGGGGGAAAATTGTCAGATCATCGGCGTCAGTGAACTCAGTAGTACTTACCTATACTTAGTCACTTAAAGAAACTGTTTTATTGCAACCTGATTGATTAGCATCGCAATTAGCCAAACAAGCTCGTTATTATAATTATTCTACTTAACAAGCCTACACTGGAATTGAAGTTAATTAATAATTATGTAATACAATATCACAAACTAATTGACTAGTGGCAAGATTTGTTCAACGCGCCTGACAGCGACACAAAAAGTCGAAAAAAAATGAGCTTTGTTTTTTGCTAACTTCCAGTGCTTCCTACACGTAGGTATGAGTTATCAATATTCTCATCAATATCTTTATTTATATTCTAAAAAAAGGCTGTCTCAATTTTTCATTAGAGCCTACAGAAGGGGCTTTCGGATCGTTCCGTTGTTAGCCCCTTCCGTAGACCAAACCATAGAGTATAAAGGGTGGAACAAGACCCTTTACGAAGCCGAAAGTCATTTGTTTTCCCCGTCATTGCGATCATTTTTTTGTTCTAGACCATACCTAGGAACCTTCTAGTTACGGAGATGTTGGAGGTCAAAGTTCAAATTACGCAATGTTTTGAGTCCTACTGTAAAACGTGCTTTTTCACCCCGAAAAAAAGTCGTTTCCCAACAATATTTTTTGCGTAAAGTTGTTGTTAGTTGTTAGTTTGATGTACAGAATGTTTGGTTGACGGCTTCGTTATGGGTCTTGTTACACCCTGTAGAGTCTAAAGGGTGTAAACAGACTCTTAACGAAGCCGAAAGCCATTTGTTCTCCCCGTCATTGCGATCATTTTTTTGTTCTAGAACATACCTGGGAACCTTCTAGTTACGGAGATATTGGGGGTCAAAGTTCCAACTTTTTCACAAGTTTTTTTTTAATATATGTTTTTAATGTAAGATTTTTACTTTAAATACCTCCAGGACCCCCTTGCTATTCAATCCATCCATCAGCACAATGTTTTGAGTGCGTTACATTGAGTCCTACTGTAAAACGTGATTTTTCAGCCCAAAAAAAAAAGTCGTTTCCCAGCACTCATTTTTGCGTAAAGTTACTTAGTTTGGTGTACATAATGCTTGGTTGACGGCTTCGTGAAGAGTCTGTTTACACCCTGTATTAGAAGAAAACCTAAAAGTACGTGAATTTAAAAATCTACCGTACTCGTTAGTGCATAATTGTATTAGTCAGGAAATGAAGTTGTTACTGATTCATGCAATGATGAAAGAAATTACGATATAATAGTTAAAATACTTTCTGTAACATTATATAATTAATGATAATTAACGATATGTTAACAATGGACAGGTTAAGTGCAAACTTAATTATTACTTGGTACAGATGACAGCAGGTCAAGCTACCCAAAACGTCAGATTTTCCCAACCAACCTTGAACATAATGGTTCAGAGATAAAGTTGAAAATCTATTAAAGAAATTTGACAGATTGTAGTAACTTGATGTGCTGGCGTGGCCCTTATCCCAATTTATTTGGCGTCGACGCAGCATGCCTTCTTCCATGCTTCTCTATTACTCGTAATTATAACTTGAGTAAATAATTAACATTATTAATAGGTACTACTCAACATGCTACTGTGATTCTACTGTCAGACCCCATATCAAACAAGGCATTATTTCCTTATTTTGTTGGCCTTTAGTACTACTACTCTTGAGATGTCGAATTTGTAAACATCATGTCGATTTTTAGGGGTTTTTAAGAAAGGCATACCACTATTTGTTACTTACGAAGTATTATATTATCTGTACTTACGAGATCAAGACTCGACGATGATGATTTTTCCATCAGTTTTATTTGCTAAGCAGAGAAAAATACACTCTAGAATAAATACCTATTACCAAAATCAATGGCCCGGTGGTAGCGACCCCTACTTATGAACAGTAAGTCGTGGGTTCGAACCCAGGCAGGCGCATTACTTTGTGTAATTTATTTCATCACCACTGCTCTCAAAAACGGTGAAGGAAAACAACGTGAGGAAACCGGCATGTCCTAGAACCAAAAATTCGAAGACATGCGACATCTACCAATCCGCACCGGGCCCGCGTGGTGGATTATTATAGCCCAATCCCTCTCATAGAGAGAAGGCCTATGTCCCAGCAGTGGGAACATTATAGGCTGATGATGATGATGACCAATATCAAAATATTTTATTTCACATAGGCCCAGATGGGCACTTATAAAACGTCCAACAAAAAGGTGCGCGGTTCGGGTAGGTCGTTTCCTATGGAAAAGAACCGTCAAGAAACTCCATGGATACTCTTTTCAAATCATTTGGTATTACAATATTGCCATGTACACACGGCGGCACATCAAGCTCTACATTTTCAGAATAACGTGGCTTCGCTTTGTATATATTTTCTGTACAATGAGAGATCCGCATAAACTAGTTTTGTATAGCTTGATCAGCCGTCGTGCGTACCAGTCATAAAAAATAAATAAATAAAATAAAATCTTTTTATTTCAGACATTGGTCCATATTGTGTGTACTAACACACACTATGGACCAATGTCTGAAATAAAAAAAACGACTTTAAAAAACTTTACGTATAATACATTTAAAAAATAAATTTAAAGTTACAATTATATATAAAAAATACCGTAAAAGCAAGCTATATCGAGCATGCAGGAAGTGAGCCAAGTAATCCAATGTTAGGGGAGATCGTGGCCGCTTTCGACGGCTGGTAACTTTACCACCGGCGTTAGTATCAAGTTACCACAAGTATAAACTTCACGACACATTCTACGAGTCGATGTTGACGGGAACAAATTAACTTTTCAATTGATATACTTTGAAGTTTGATGTGGAACTAGAAGGCCATGCAGCGGTTAGACTTTGATTCTGTTTGGACGAGTGGTTAGGAATATTTAGGGCAAAGTAAATGGTTTATAGTTGGAAAATATTGACATTTTATTGAGTAATAAAAATTAGAAAATAATGCAACGAACAATTGTTATTATTATGATTGGGTCCAGAATGCTAGATTCGAATGACGTAGGTACTCTGGAAAAACAGGTCTAGGCGTTTTTCATCCTGCTGTACCTATCTACCTACTAAAATAATTCGATGTTTCAGAGACGGCTCTTAGAAAGTACCTGAAGAACGATATGAGATCGGTGCCTTAGGATCACCATAATATTATCTAGGGAAACCTAAAAAAATGGTGACAATAAGGCAAGAAAAAACGATCTCTAAATACCTACGCTCCTTTTCAAGCAAGAAAATGAAATTAATGCTTTAATATTCTTCCACTATTGGACTTTCAACCCTCGACGCTGAACCAATCGTTGAAAATACTAAAAATGTTTTTTTTATAATTGTATCATTAGTTCCAGAGATTATTCCCAATATACAAACTTACAAATACCTCTATAAAATATTAGTACATTATAGTTAAAGATGTCGCATGTTAATGAAAACGGCCTGAACAGAATATAATTTATGAAGTGTCACACTTTACATAAGTTGTTGATATTTACTATTTCGTGGGTTAACATTGCATTCCATAACCACAACAACCAGTTTACTTAAGTAAATGACTACATAATTATTAAACTATGTAATTCAAAGTTACTAATCATGTCAAGTCACATTTTTTACGAATCAATAGCGCTTCGGCACTGATTTAAGCATATTTTCTTTTTAGAAGCACAAATGGGTCGTTTCAGGGGTTCTTTTTCAGAGGGTTGTTATGCTAAAAATATTACCCACCTTTTAGGGTTTACCAATCGGGTATAAATTGCAATTTCTTAAAACAAAACCATCGAAATCAACCCCAAAAGAGAAATTCAAATCAACTAATTGAACCAAGAAACAATAGGGAACAATTACCTCATTTTAAAAGAATGCAATGCATTATATTTTTCAATTAAATTCCCATTTGGATGGCAACATTAACATAGTTGGCGTTTGGTGGTACTATTGCACAACAATTTAGGACGGGTTCCGAACTCTCATGGCCAAAAGGCGGCAACGTGTGTTACTCACGTCAAGATGATCTGAAAACGGCTGTTGAGTTTTATGTTACTCTAGCTTAATAAACAACTTGACGTATTTCTAAAGGGTTACGGTTGTTTATTGCAGTTACGGAGTATAAATACTCAATCATGCCGATGCTCAAAAATGTTAATCATAAAAATGAGGTTTAAGTTTTATTCTACAATTCTTGGTAAGCTCAAGCCATCGTACTGAAACATTATGTTGTCCTAAGCTTGCGATTATCACTACATAATTTATAACAAAGTTGCTTCCCGCTGTCTGTCCCTATGTATGCTTAGATCTTTAAAACTACGCAACGGATTTTGATGCAGGTTTTTTTAAAAGATCGTGTGATTCAAGAGGAAGGTTTATATCTAGATTGCACCCGTGCGAAGCCGGGGCGGGTCGCTAGTTTACCAGTAAACTCAGCTTATTACTAAAATCACACAATACAAGAAAGTTTCATCTGCATAAATAAGTAATCATGAAGAAACAGTAAGGTTTGTTTAATTTCAGGCTTAGCAGAAGTAGGTATATAGTCAGATAAGATAATAAAACCACGACAATGAAAAAGACAATGTTTAAGAGGAAACGGTCATTAAGTAGGACATGGAACTCGTGTACTTACAAATAAAAATATCATCAAATAATCATTGTAAAAGTGTACACGAGTCTATTTCTATTTATGCTAAGATTCTGGGATAAAACGCTTTAGTTACGTTTCACATACATACTCATGCTTTTTAATTACGTGAAAACCGGATATTTCGCGTAAGAAAAAGCCGGCTTTTCTGAATTGGGTACGTACGCAATAAACTTTCAAAATGTTCTTAAGTAATATCAATTTTATACAAACCTATAAGAAAAACATCTTAAAAATGAAAACTTATTACAAAACTTACCTGCAGGAAACCCAAGCAAGTTGATTGTTTCACAATATTTATTGCAAAGCAATTTTTAAACAAATAACATTATAGTCACTGAGTTCTAATCAGGTTCCAAACTACACTAAACCGAAAAACAGGAAACACTATACCGAGTTTATTTTTTAAACTACGATGCACTCTGGTTACGGTTTAAAAAAAAAGATTGACAAACGTGTAGCGCTGTGAAGCCTCTACAAGCGACTGTCTTCATTAACTACGGGACCAGCTTGAGGCTTTCTAACAAAACTATAATTAAAATAATTAACAATTTACCATTCCTATTTAATAATGATTTTTTATGACTAATACTGTAAGTATCTAGTGCTGATTTGCAGACGTAGTGGCGATTGTAGACTTTTGAAGCAAAAGAACGATTACCTTTGACGCGCCGCGTATAAAAACTCGTCTGATTAAATATTGAATATAGTATTAATTAGTTACTATTAGATATAAAAAGAAGATTTTTTAAACTGAAGTCTTATTTTTGCCTACTTTAGCGCTTGTAGTTAAGTTTCTATCTTCCCACTCAATCTATCGACTTATTCATGAATCAAACTATATGAAAAAAAAAACACTTTATATGCTAGGTAAGTAACAGAAGGAACGAGCTTTACCTAATTTTCACAAAATTATTTGAAGCAGTCGAAAATAAAAATATTGAAACCTGTGGAGTACCTATCGAATAATAACTTCTAAGATTTTTTTAAACGTAATTTTAGAACATATTATCTAGACGTCAACAATAATGAATTTATAAATTATCTATATAATTTATCCCGACGGTTTGCCGGTTTTGTTTCGATTTTTCTTTGAGACCTTACATAACTAAGTTCCGATCAAAAATTTTATAGCTTACTACTTCATTATTTTTATATCTAAGCCAATTTATAGACATACCTACCTTCTTATTTACATACTTACCTAGTTTCAGAGAAAATCGCATGGGGCTGTTGTGCTGCCACCATAGTGTTTTCCAAGTTGTCAGTCTACACAAAAAGAACTTTTACACTAAAAAAATAGGTAGGTATATGATTATCTGCTCATAATTTATCTAAAGGGTTTCGAAAAGGTTTATGTTAGGTTTGTATTTCTTAGCCACTGAGTCTGGAGTTCTTAATGCGGCAACCATAATATCTTCTATCATTGAATGCAAGTTGGTACTAAACACGTAATTGTAAGCTTAAAGTCATGAACTAAAAACATATAATTCAAAATACTTACCTAGGTACCTACTCCACATAATTGTTGTTCGTTGCCGTAATGAATCATCAAGCTTCTTGTTTGGATTAGAAACCCTACTACTAGCGCCATCTACCGGAGAGTGGCTGAACTCCTTTGACCACATTCGTCAGAAACCATTTGTGTTGCATTTTATTGATAGTAGGGGAGCCCGAGAAGGGATTTTGGGAGTTACTCGAGCGTGTCAGATTAATATAAGGCTCATACTGGCTGGAGGTACTTTTCAATATGTAAGATATCCTCATATCTTACATATTGAAAAGTACCTCCAGCCAGTATGAGCCTTTAATATAGGAGGGTGTGCTCAGGGGGACCCGTCAGATTAGTAAAAAAGAATCGATCATGGGATTTACACGAGCACGTCAGATTATGATAAGGAGGGTTCATTACTAACTAACAAGTGTCAATTTTGCTAATGTGACGATTTGGGCGTAACGGCGTAGGAGGGTCGCACAGTTGCAAAAAAAATGATGTCTGTATTTACTCGAGCGCGGTCGTTCTTTTTTTATTTTGGAGGTAAACATATCAGAATACCAGAAAAATATAATATGACTGTTTCTATTTTTTATGTTTAGCGGTAAACATAAACTATAGTTGAAAAAATCACTATGTGAACTTTAAAAAAAGGGTAATGTTTAAAAGTGAATCGGTAACACACATATTTTATGACTTTTATTGGTGAAAGGGTTCTATCTACATTCGATAAAATAATGACAACATACCCACTTCATAGTAAAAAAATATTTTGTAAAAATATTAAATTTTTTAATTTAAATATTTTTATAAAAAAAATATTTTATAAAAATATTTTTGGCATAACACTGGCACAAAACATTTTTCCGAGGGTGAATAATTTTTCAACCAAATTAAATAATTATTACGACTATACCGTTTCACGTAAAATATTGTTACTATCTGAAAGCTACATTCATAGAGGAACTTATGTGTAATTATTAAGATGATAGGTTTATCTAATCCAGAAAATTATGGGATTGATTGTAGGGACTCCGAACGTAAAAACGAACTTACTTTTTTTTTTATTCTGGGAGGTTTGAAGTTTTTTATCTAACATTTTTTTACAAGAAATTCCCTTTCCAATGGGGTATCACACAGGTTATTCAATAGCTATCGAAAAAATAGAATTAAAGGTTTATTTTTTTTTGAAATCGTCAGATTAACGATACCCCTCAAAATAATCGTCAGATTTTTAGTATGCGTGCCTGGGACAACATGACGTCAATTCCAAATCGTCAGATTAAGAAATTGGAGCATCTGTAGGGTTTATTGAACAACCCCTATGAAAATTTGAAGCGCTCATTTTTTTTGAGTTTTTACCCCTCTCGTATGCAGAGGCGGCGTAAGGCGTGGGCGGTGTAGGCCACCGCCGACGGCCTCGCGGTGCAAAGGGCCTCGCGCCTCACAGCCGAAAATAAATTTTAAAAAAGTATGGTAAATCCAAAAGTACACGCCACAAGGTTTTTCTTATAATAAATACATTAGAATTAATTCTCAACTTAAAGATTTTCCACTCTTTGGCGCACGAAATGAATGTGAATGAAGTAATCGATATTTCTGATAAATTACACTACTGGAAAAATTAAGGAATCAAAAAAAAAAATAACAAATTTTTGGGCAATATTCAACAACTTCCCGAAAATTTATATACTTCCCGAAAATTTCTATGGTACCAACCATAGAAATTTCATCAGTATCGGTTCAGTAATTTGGTTCCTTTTTCACGTTGATTGGTACATCACGCGACTTCGCGTGAAGTCTTGCACGTTAAATTTGACGTACTCCACGATTTCCAATTGAATTGAAATTATATAGATGACATGGAGCTGATCTGATGACGGAGCTGGAAGGTGGCCTTAGGAACTCCGTTATGAAACGACATAACCCCATCGAGTTTGGGCTTGTATGATTTATCTAATCCAAAAATAAGATACTTTACGCTACAATTTCCTTTTTTTTTATTTCTTGTACGACCATTTCTTTCGAAGTTACTGCCTGTTGAATATTGCACAAAAATTTTGATTTTTTTTTGATCCCTTAATTTTTTCTAGTAGTGTATTAGAGTGTTGGAAATGAGAGTGCTAGTTTGAAGGCTGAAAAGAAGAGAGAGTATGATGATCTCAAGAAAAAGGCCAAGAGAGCTGTGGCTATAGCAATGCCGTGACGTCTGACAGGGGAGAATGGAAGAAGAAAACATGTTGCGCCGACCTCAAATAAAATGGGATAAGGGCAGGAAGATGATGATGAGTGTATTAGGAGTAACGAGATAAAAAGTAGAACATTTCTGTTTCTTTAACTTTTTCTTTATTTTTGTTTAATTTCCTAAATTATAAGTAAAACCTTAGGTTTTTTCTTAATGAATAAAAAATGTTTAATTTCAAGTGATTTTTAGGGTTCCGTACCCAAAGCGTGACCCTATAACCCGGGACCCTATAACCAAGACTCCGCTGTCTGTCCGTCTGTCACCAGGCTGTATCTCATGAACCGTGATAGCTAAACAGCTGAAATTTTCACATATGATGTATTTCTGTTGCTGCTATAACAACAAAAACAGAATAAAATAAATATTTAAGGGGGGCTCCCATAAAACAAACGTGATTTTTGCCGTCTTTTTGCTCGATATTAATAACGGCGACCGGTAGACGCTTGAAATATTCACAGAATGTTTAGTTGTATATTCACTTTAAAAATAAATAATTAAATTAAAATAAAATAAATATTTGAGGTGCAATACAACAAACGTGATTTTTTTGCCGCTTTTGTTTAATGTTGTATAGATAATGGTACGGAACCCTTCGTACGCGAGTCCGACTCGCACTTGGCCAGTTTTTTATTTTATATTCCCTTCTTGGACCATCAGAGGGCCTCGCAATATGTGCCTTGCCCACATTAAGTTTAGGTCTTGCGCCGCCACTGCTCGTATGGCCACGCAAATCGTCAGATTATTATATATTTCTTATCAGAGACTTGTTGGACGATGAAAAATATCAATATCTGACGCGCTTAAGTATTTCGGTGTCATTGTTTATTTTTACAATTTTGAAAATCTGTAGACGCCACCGCCAAAAGTGGAAACATTATAGGATCATTTATTCTTCCTATCATCTAATCTACCAATTCTAATAGGTTTCCGCGGCGCTCGAGTAACTACACGTTTAGAATCATGGGTTCCCCTACTATGATGAACAGGACCAACTGGAACGTAAGTTAACGCCTCGATTGGTTCCTGATGGGCGTAATAACATGAGGTGTGACAAGGTTTTACCGGGTGAGAGAGCCAGTAAACCGGGTTTCCCGTTTCCGATTGGGTCGTCTAACTCTTAAAGTAGGTACGTAAATTAACAAAACTATAATGTCTGACTCAGACATTATAGTTTCAATTTTATCTGTTCTGTGGTTTCAATCATTATAGGTCAAAACCTTGCTCAGACAGTCTGAGCAAGGTTTTGACAGAATGGTGGCCAAGATTAGGCCATAGAAACCATGGCCGTCCTAAAGCTCGTTGGGTTGACAACATCGTCAAAGTCGCGGGAAAAACACCTGGATCAGGGACGCACAGAACCGGGAACTGTGGAGGAACAGAAAAAAGGGGAGGCCTATACCCAGCAGTGGGTGATTCCGGGCTGATATGATGATAATGATGATGATGATAATGTCCGAACTCTGTCAAAACTGAAAACCCACGAAGGAATTTGAATTTTAGCATAATTTTATGTGCCGATTAAGTACGCAAGACGACCAATCAAGCTATACAAAACCAGTTTATGCGGATCTCTCATTGTACGAGAAACCTATAAAAAACTGAGGTCATGTTATACTGGAAATAGATAGAATAGATCTATATCACGATAATATTTAAATACCAGATTGAATAGATTTGGAAAAAATCTCTGTGTCGTCTAAGTACTTTCTAGATGATGCAGTGAAACCTAGATCCCGAGTCCCAGACAGTTGAGTTAAATCCTTATGTCAAGCAACCCAAGTCGTCCGCCAATATTGGAAACCCTATCCCACCTTGATGGACCCAGAGACCAAACCCAGGACCCCACATAAAGGGTGTAAACAAACTCTTAACGAAGCCGAAAGGTACTTGTCTCCCCGTCATTGCGATCATTTTTTTGTTCTAGACTACACCTGGGAACCTTCTAGTTTTCTTCTTTTTCACAAGTTTTTTAAATACATGTTTTTAATGTAAGACTTTAAACACCTCCAAGACCCCCTTACTATTCAATCCATCCATCAGCACAATGTTTTGAATCAAACGTGAATTTTCAGCCCAAAAAAAAAGTCGTTTCCCAGCACTCATTTTTGCGTAAAGTTACTTAGTTTGATGTATATAATGCTTGGTTGACGGCTTCGTGAAGAGTCTGTTTACACCCTGTATACAACCACTGTTATTTTTTCAATTAAAAAATCAATGTACACGCCAGCACATAAAGCAACCCGAAACGGTCAAATTTTCCCAATCAACCTTGAACCTAATGCTGTTGCAATGAAGTTGAAAATATATTAAAGTTTGACAGATTCAGAAAAACAGAGTATGTACAATGGCGGACACTCCCGCCTGATCACTACTAAGCTAATTTTTGCTCGCACTCACAACATGAAGCGCTCTCCAGCCGGACGGGGCGCCTCCGCATGATTTATGCGATTATTTTTTAACTGATCTGGCGGAAAGGGCCGCGACTGTATGTATGTACATTAATATAATCGGGTGTATTATACCTTCGTGATATATAAACGATTTAATTATGTACAGATGCAAGCACATCAAGCTACTACAATCTGTTAAATTTATTCAATAGATTTTCAACTTTATCTGTAAAGCATTAGGTTTAAGCTTGGTTGGGAAAATCTGACAGTTTCGGATAGCTTGTCCTACTGGCGTCTGTACCTGTCTAGTTTTTTTGTCACAAGTCATAGCGAGCGACACTAATACGTACCCAAAACTAGTGCGTGCGGAACCGGGTTTCGGTACCATAGTAAAACCCGGTTTTTCCCGGGTTTTACTATGGAACCGATACCCGGTTCCGCATGCCCTACCAAAAACGAATTAATCCCAGCTGCTGCACCTAATTTATAAACATTTAACTTTAAGTATATCCTCAAACTCAATCTGCCATAATATATGTGTTTACTTACTTAGTTTAAATATTGACATTTTACTGTTGAGATATCACCATGACTAAACGAAACTGTTTAAATAAATATGAAAGTAGGCAACTACCCAAAATTCAAAAGGATCAAAACTAATTCACCGACATACACAATACCTACATCGTACAAAATTACCTTCCTCTAATAGAAGGACCAATAATATACACTCGTTATTTTCCATAGTACATAGCACCACTTTCTTAAAAATAAATAAAAGGGCATAATTAAAACATCAATCATTTTGACGTTAATGAAAAAACTAACCAAGTAGGTAGGTATTAATTAAACGCACCTGTTTGTAGAAAATTAAGGTTGCATGCAAATATTTACAGAGGTTTTATTTTTATTTCTAGTTTCACCGAAAATTATGCTTAAGGCTACCTAATTAAAAAAAAAATAGGACAAGCAGGAACCAAATTCAGTTTCGCGCTTTATTAATGGCCAGTCACTTGGCCGCACTGAAAAAAATGAAATTAAACTAAATAATTTTGCTTAGTACACCCGTTGCCTCACTGAAAATATTTTTAATTCATTTATTTCACACTGATTCTATGATTCAAAAATAGTCCATTACAAACTTCATTCGAAAATTGGTTTTTATTAAAAGCAGTGCATAATTAGCAGCGCTGTCTATAGCTTGTCAAAGTTTTCACTCGTTTTTCGCCATTCGTTTGTTTTTAAATGTGGAAACCTATAATTTTGGACGTCGAGTGCATCGTTTGCAATAAATCGTTGCAAAAGATCAATCACGTCCCACAAGACGCATCGCAAAAAATGGGCAAGATTATAAAGCTAAATAATCACCGACGACTAAGAACGCCTAACTGGTCCCTTGAAGAAAAACAATACCTGCTCGAGTTAATTAAGGAACGCAAAGAAGTGGTTGTTACTAAATCCAACAATGGTCCGAACCATTACGAAGAGAAAGACGTCGCATGGAACGAAATACTACGAGCGCTGTCCTTAAAATTTGGCTGTAAGTTTACTGGTAGTTCTATAAAGAAAGTAAAGACCCAGTGGCAGAATATGAAGAGAATAGCCCGTGAAGAAATGGCCTTAAACGGACCTCAACTACAAAATTACTCACGATTATCTTTAGAAGTGTGCAATATCCTGGAATTAGTCAAAGACGGCGTTCTAAGAGGAGAAAATGAAAACTTAAATGAATCTTCGTCTTCAATGACAGCTAATATTGAGATTAAAACTGAATGTATTGATGAGTAAGTGTAACACCGCTATTTCTATTATTTATCGTAATTTCACATGCAATGTAAACACGTAAATAATTATCATCTAAGACACTAATCATTAACTTTTGTATCAATCAATTCACATAGAAACCCAAACATTTGTTGCTATAGATCTGACAGTTACGTTTTTTTTAATGATTAATTTTTATTTCAGGGAGCAACCAGTGATCCAACCAAGTTGTAGTGATATTAATAATACCTCAGCCTCTATAGATACTGATATGTGCGATATGCCACAAGATAAAACCAATAGCACAACCCAGTTAGAATCATCTGCTTCATCAGTTTCTGAGCAAATCTCTGAAGCAAATGATTTTGATGGACAAGAAGAAAATATCCCAATGGATTCAAACAACTCTAACAGAAGATCTGTCGCTGCTATGACTATGACTGATATACCTTATAGTAATGTGAACGAAGCTTATAGGATTACTACTCCCTTTCAGAGGGACATACAAGAATACTTTAAGTAAGTGAATTATTTATTCATACCTTAGCCACTCAAACTCAATAATATAGTTTTTTTTTTATTTTACCGTCCGCGTCAAAACTTAACGGCTGAACAGACTGTTCAGAAATAGTTCAGTGTAATTTGTTCTTAGATTATTGTTCTGTAATTCCTGTTCTACCACTGGCACCTCTACTCTACAGGGTGTAAATAGACTCTTCACGAAGCCGTCAACCAAGCATTATGTACATCAAACTAAGTAACTTTACGCTAAAATTAGTGCTGGGAAACGACTTTTTTTTTGGTGGAAAAATCACGTTTTAGGGTTTGGACCATTGATTTAAAAAGTAGTATTATATAAGTCAATGGGTAGGACTCAAACTCAATGTAACGCACTCAAAACATTATGCTGACATTGGATTGAATAGTAAGGGGGTCGTGGAGGTGTTTAAAGTAAAAGTCTTACATTAAAACATGTATAAAAAAAAACTTGTGAAACAGTTGAAACTTTGACCCTTCCCAGGTATGGTCTAGAACAAAAAAATGATCGCAATAATGGGGACAACAAGTGCCTTTCGGCTTCGTTAAGAGTCTTTTTACACCCTTTATAATGTTATAATAAAATTTATTTTTCATTTCTTCTGCTAGGTATACTGCAATAGAAAAGCAAATAAAAATGGAGTCGTTGAAAGAAGAGCGTCAAGTTATGAGAGCCATGAGAGAGACTGCTGAACTCAACAAGATTATTGCAGAACAAAAATTGAAGCATGTTCTGTGGGCGAAGAAGCGAGACATGGCGTAAGTTCCATAATTTTAGAATAAACCTATTAATAGATTAGAGAAAACATATTTATATATTTTTTATTTATAATCATATGCACAAATACAATCAAAAAGATAAAGTGGAAAATAAATTTACATTTCAAAATATTTAAATTTTCCCGCTGAAAGTAGAATAGTCTATGGTTCTAATTTCATAGAGGAGTTTAGAAACGAACATGCAAATATCCTTGAATTTATTCATACATAAGTCCACGTAAAGTATAAATACGAAGGTTAGTAGTTATTTTCGTTTTTAATGTTTTGCCGTGATTAAAAGTTAGGGTTTCAAACAAGTGTGCATACCTCGCAAGGAACATTCTATTTCCACCGCACACATACCAATCTCAACATTGTTTTATTTTACCGTCCAAAGTTCAAAATCTGATGTTTGAACTGTACATTTTCAGTTACAGTGTGTGTTTTAAACCTTACAAAAGATCAGTTTAAAATGAAGTTAACAAAAATAAGTCTGTGCGCTGTCAGACGTATGTAAGTAAAGTAAAAATGCTTGATTGTTTCATATTGCATGAAAATCATATCGGATATATTTGCTGAATTAATTCAAATTATCTTCTTTATAAACGAAAATATTTGTGTTACAATAAGTTTCGATCATCTTATTTAAAATGCCGCGCCAACATTTGCTTCTTGCTACACAATTTAAAATGTTGGGCGTTTTTTTAAAGTGAAAACTTCTTTTAGTGCACCGCTCACACATTTTTTCGTAGTAAGGTAGTTTTTTTGACGTGACAAAGTCTAATAAATCGATGAACGCCGGCTGCATGCACGAAAAAGAGTCCCGCTACGCTCATTGTACGCATGCGCCGCATCTATCTCTCTTCCACTCGATTTTATAACGTTCTCACGTTAAACTATTGTCCGTAAACCAACTTTACAGACAACAATTTTTTTTTTCTAGTTGTATGGTCTATCTACATGTGTTTATAGCTACCTCATCACATTTCATAAGAATTACTTAACACTTCTACTTATTAAAACAGTAACGTTTCGTGTTTGTTCTTTAAAATAAATAAAAGATACAACTAATTGCCTTGACTGTGCACTAATTAGGTTCTTGATAAAATTATAGGTGGTCCTTTCTACATTTTCTGTAATTTAACCTACCGTCATTCAAAACCCTGGCTGATTTTGAAATAGGTACCTACTTAAACATTTAGATTTAGATTCGTCAATATTATTTTGACAGGAAACGCCCACGATGAATAATTGGATTTTATTATTTATATCAAAAGGCATTTCATTTTATGTACTGCTGAAATAATTATGGAGGCATTTCCTAAGAAAAATTGGCTTAATATCTGCAGGGGCTGGCGTAAGGTCAGTATGTTGCATTGGTGCTCTCAGGTTGTTGATTCTGTGCTATGGAATATACGTCGCCTTCATGATGTACTAAAATGCTCGCCTTCCATATTTTAAAATATCTCTCTGAAGTAAATTGCTATTGGTTAGATAGCCACCTTACAAATCTGAATCATTGCTATAACTGCTAAAAGTCCAGCTGCTGAAGTAGCCGAAATAACATATCACTTTGCACAGTGTGTAGACAGAAAATGTAAGCACTCTGTGTGACCGGAATGGTATTATATTACCTACCCACCGTACCTTTTTCTTTATATTTGATCAAAATAAATAACTCAATTTAAAAAAGAAGGAATTATTACAGAGTAGAGGCAAACAGTTAATTGAAATCCAATTTGGTGTTTCCTAAGAATTTATTTTTTTGTTAATTGAATACTTAGCTGTCGTTTAGTTTAATCTTTTTTGTTAGATAACTTGTATTGTAGGTACTCTTCGATCCTATATTTCACACACACATTAATATTTAATTAATAGGAAGGAAAAATTATGATCTTAAAAGCCAATAATTTGTTCCGTTCGCTCACTCGGAAAACAACAATTATCTCTGGTATGCAGAAAAGAATGTCTGTCAAGTGTCATCATTTTTAATAACCACCAGGATTTTTTTCAGTAATTTAAAGAAATAACTTGGTTTCTATTTCTATTTACATTTATCAATCATGAGTTTAATTCCTAAAATGAGGACAACTCTGTCACGGGCTATTGTTAGCGTGAGGTAAGGATTCCTACCGGTATGTCAAGTTACGCAACCTTCATGACATTAAAAAAATTATTTGCCCTTATTTTACAACTAAAAATACATCAACGCTTCACCCTCTTTGCCAGGCTTCACTTTCGGTCATGATTAATCTCATCAACGTCGAGAGTTAATGATGATTTTGTTTTTATTCTATTTTTAAGAAGGTATGACACAGTAGTACTTTGGCCTGTAGGCCAGTGCCAGAGTATTTATACCGTCAGTCGATGTTTTTTTCTACGCAGTGTTTACATTTTCAATTCTAAGCCGTAGTGAAAAGGTCTGTTCATGAATTTAATTCTTATCAACTAGTCATTTTGTCTTAGTTAGATATCGAATGTGAAATACATAGTTTTCACAGTTTCACTTAGAAGTTAAGAACAGTGTTCTAAATTCGAGTAGATTGTGCAATAAATTCAATCATTTTTATGCATTTTGAATCTCCAATTTGAATGATTTACTGTTTGAGATGAAAACTGTTTGTTGGTCCAAACAGTTACTAACAAGTCTCCTATATAGCTTTGTTTTTTCAATAGTAATCTGTTGATTGTCATGCTAATATGCCTTTGTCAATTGTATATTTCCAACCATGCAACAGTTTGTTAACATAATGCTATTAGGAAGAGCATACTGTATTTGTTAATTGGTATACATGCGCAACATCAGTCCCTCTCGTAAAGTGAAGGCTTGTGTCCCAGTATGTGAACCTGACAGGCTGATTTTGCCATACATTATCATTTACTTACTGCTTTTTCAAAACCTGAATTGTATAACAACAGGCTGGCTGCAAGTCCATGTCCAAAGCGCATATTTTGCGAATGGCTATACCATTACTGAAAT
This sequence comes from Lycophotia porphyrea, assembly GCA_950005105.1. NCBI lineage: Eukaryota > Metazoa > Arthropoda > Insecta > Lepidoptera > Noctuidae > Lycophotia > Lycophotia porphyrea. Next base: position 17,488,078 of record OX465384.1, read on the forward strand.
GGTTTATGATTGTTTCAATATTCCAATAGTTATAATAGGAGCGTGATACGTGACTTAGAAAGGTGTAACAACGAATAACACGTCCCTGTAAGTTTACGAATACGAAACACTTAATGAATGCACGGTACCATGAACAATTTAACGCCGTAGCAATGCAATCTCGAATAACCAAATCTCTATAGGAATATAAAAAGCTTTCTGTAGTTGCACTGAGGAGCTCGTGGCTAAACAATAACAGCCGCTCGGGTCGATCTTTAGGTTAAGCCGTGCTTGCCTAGGTTGGTCTGTGGATGGGTGACCACCCATTACATACCGAGTTTCCTCCGTGCCTCGGAAAGCACGTTAAGCTGTTGGTCCCGGCTGTCATTTGAAGATCTTTGACAGTCGTTAAAGTAGTCAGTGGCCCAAAAAGTCTGACAACCAGTCTTACCAAGGGGTATCGTATTTCCCAGTAGTAACTGGGTTGTGGAGGTCAGATAGGCAGTCGCTCCATGTAATATACTGGTATTCAGCTGCATCCGGTTAGACTGGAAGCCGACCCCAACATAGTTGGGAAAAGGCTAGGCAGATGATGATGAGTTGCACTGACTGACTGTCCTGACTTTAAAAGCGCCATGACTTTTATTAAGGTATTCATTTAAAAATAAGCACTATGGAGTTCATAGGTACAGTTAAGTACTAAAATCCCAAAGAGGTTCAGAGTACCTATGTTCTGTGTATTTAAAGTGCATACAAAATTAAAAACAATGATCAATGATATTTTCCATCAAGATTTGTTTATTGCACTGCAATTTCATCATCCATTACATTGCATGATAACTACTGTACATAACAAGTTTAAAAATAGTTCTGATGCAGGTGTTGTGATCATTTGCCAGAATACAAAATCAGTTTGTGATGAGTTTTCTGTGTCAGTCGGATTCAGGGTTTGTAATCAACAACATTATTTGTTAATTTCATGGTCTTGTTTTTCATACTATTCAGATAAGTTCTGGATAATGCAGTATCAACTATTTGTTTTTGATAAAGAATATTTTTTAATCATTTTATATTAGTAGAATGTCCAAGAACCTATCAAGAATAGTGAAACTTCTTTACTCAATCACCAACTTACTGATTTCAGAATGTACAGTGGTGAACCTGGCTCCGGAGCCGGCAAGGGAGGCGGCGCTGGTGGCACCATCCGCGAGGCTGGCGGTGCTTTCGGCAAAATGGAGGCAGCTAGGGAAGAGGAGTACTTTTACAGAAAGGTGTGGTATATATTACCTTTTTGTAAAAAAGCAGATCACAATTAACATTATTTGGCTTGTAGTATAATTTAATGATCGTCATTGCAGTTCTAAAACCATCCTCATTCTCTTGCCCTTATCTCAATTAATTTGGGGTCGGCGCAGCATGTCTTCTTCTTCCATACTTCTCTAATACTCGTCATTTCATCAGACACCTCCTTTCATGCCATATCATCCTTTACACTGTCCGTCCATCGTTTTTTGATCTTCCTCTACTCTTATACCCATCCACATTCATACTCAATACTTTCCTGACGACATTTTCCTCATTCCTCCACATCACATGCCCATACCACGAAAACCGATTTCCACACAACTTTTCAGCCACCGGCGCTTTCAGACTCCCTTTTATGTAACCATTTCTTATTTTATCCATTCTCGTAACACCACACATCCCTCTCAGCATTCTCATCTCAGCCACATGCAAATTCCTTTCATTTATACCTTTTGTGGCCCAACATTCTGATCCATACAAGACAGCAGTTTTAACCATTGTTTTATAAATCTTCCCCTTAATTTAAAGGGGAATGCAATGCGGGACAATTCAATTACTTCCATTTAACTGAATTATTCTGCTTTGGGTTTTCGACTTTTGGCAATATTTTTATGACCGGCCGCCTGCCTGATGTCAACCCTCCTTGGGAATGCAATGCTATTGTGCATATCTCGTAGTTGTAATATGCTAAGTATTCCATTAGTCGCCTTAAACTGCATAATTATCTATATACCTAGGTACCAGTGCCTAGTACTAGTGCAATATCATATTATAATTTGTGTTCACTTAAAATTAAACAGAGATGTTTGCTTGTTTCTGATAGGCTGATGTCAAAACCGCCAAAAATTTATTTACGTAGTGTTAGAATTTCAAAGACAATAATTTAAAAGCCTGCATGTCTACAACTCTAGAATCCAAGTGAGGCAAAGGATCTTAACTTTTTCTTGTTTGGTGTTGCATTTGCGTAAACTAAATAAGTACTACTTATGCAGTGGTGATGCAGGCTCTCTGCCAAAAATACATTTAACTTTTTTAGGTCTGACGGTGAAGGATAAATATTTTTGAGGAAATCTGGACTTATAATTTTTATTACTTTGAAATCACCAATACCCCTTTTTTTTCTTTTTTTAGGATGGGAAATGATCAAATGACCACTCACGCTCTGGGCGGAGTGGAAGGGAGTGTCAAACTTGTACTGACTAATCCCATCCATGTTCCTTCCTTGCCCTTTGTGTTCCAGGGCCGCAGTATCTCTTTCGAACAGTCCCACAGCCCTAATCACCGATACCCCTTAAGCAAGAGTTGTAAATCTTGATCAGTGCCTTCTCTTTAAGAGGCCTTTGCCTAGCTGTGGTTCAGCAATAGGCCAGTTAATATTATTGCCGCTTTTGGAGGTTAGTTTTTAAAAAATGGGAAAATTACAATGTGACACTGATGTGCAAAAATACTGGTAGTCCAGCAAGAGTACTGCTGAAAATAAACCTAAACAGTACTATCAACCTGTTAGATCTTGTCACTAACATTTGATTTTGTAATTTTCAGCAAAAGGAACAGCTCTCCAACCTGAAGAAACACTTGGATGAGGAGATCTCCTTCCATCAGGACCAGATCAAGCGCCATGAGGACGCTATCCGCCGTCACAAAGCAAAGGTGGCTGACATGGACCACAAAAACTAATAAGAATAAAATACCATACTTATAATCGGAATGTCTTAAGAGTTTGTTACTCAATTATGTTTTAAGAATGTAAACTTTTTGCTTTTATTTTGTTTAGTTGTTATAGAAGGTTGAACCGCAATTAAATTGATGGGTGGCATCATGACATTGTGTTTGATTGTATTCATCATTTGCTACAGGAAGTTAGGGTTAATTTGGTTTAAGTAGTTATTTAAACTACGGTATTTCTTATCTTTTAGGTAATTTTTAATGATGATACTTTTTCCTTGCCATTGTATTGTTGTCATTTCGGGTAAACCTGGATGTAACTAGTTGGCACAGGAATGTGGAAATTGCCACAATCCAAGATCCAAGGGGAATCCAACTGTGGATCATGATGATCTTTCAGTAAACTCTAATACTTCTGGATGCATAGGCTGATCAAACATTTGACTGAAAATGCATCAGGCGTATCGTACTACGATCGAAGTTTTTTTACGATCAATTAGTCTTTTCTGGAGTTTCGACGATCGACGATGCGCAGCACCATATAACACATAGGCTGCGACATTAGATTATACGTATGGTGGAAAAAAGGCCACTTGGCTTAGCTCAATCTTGACTAGCGATGGTACATACCGAACGGACATTGCAGATCAGCATGAGTCGAACGAATGCTTCGATCTGATCAAATGTGCATCTACCTATCATCTCCGTTATCATGGGGTCTACACATATATTATGTTCTTATTAGTAGTTTGTACAAGTACATCAGTAGTTAAGTCCTGTCAAATTAACCAGCGCCTGACAAGTTTAATTCAAATTCAAAATCTTTAATTCGAGCGAAGGCTCATATAGGTTTAGTAACATAATGCTTAAAAACTAAGTGTTAATAAACAACACGATACGGTGACATGTAACTGACAGCAGTGGACCACATAAGGACAGTCCACTCTGCCAGCAACCATTTTCAGAACCCTGTTAGGGCTGGACATGACGCCGAGTTACCAACGATGCTGCGCGCTTTCGCATAATTGTGTAGAAACAATGTACACGCGCCGTTGCAAACATCCCTGACGCACTGCAACGCCATGGCAACCCCATCAGTTTCCGGAACGCATTATTGAATTGGACACGAAGGGCTCCATACGACGCTTGCGAATAATTTTCCCACAAGCTGCAAGTGTAGAAGGTGGTGCAGAATGCTCTAAAGAGCGTCACCTTTACGTCTGCAGTACATCGAGCAAACCTGCGGGCTATCATATTCGCGCGTACGGACAGAGCCCGGTCGGCCGTGCCGTGCCGGGTTTAGATGTGATTAAAAAGTTTACTAGGCTAAAATTACATCAAATTACGTGAGGTGCTGACTAATTTGACAGGACTAAACAAATATTTATCTTCTGTCCTTCTCATAATGAAATAGAAAGAAAAAGATGCACTCAAATTACATTTAGTTTAGTTTGTTAACAAGGGAATTGGCACCATTTTCCCGTTTTAGTTCTTGCGCAAAACATGTTGTAGGCTTGGTCAAAGTATCTTTAGATTTAGAGGATTTACCGTATCAAGAGTGTGAACATGGTGAAAACAATTTAGATTCACGTAACTATAATTAATTAACAACTTTCTTCCAGTATCTTTAGTGTAGTACCTACCTAGCTGTGAAAGGCCATAATTATGAAAGAGTCATCTATTGGGATATCTTGGTACTACAAACAACAATGTAGATCAACATGACTAGAGTAAAATTCAGATCTACAACAGTTTCAACCACAGCGCAATATTATCAGATGCAACACCTATCTGATAATTGTGTTGGGGATTTTTTTTGGTTCCGTACCCAAAGGGTAAAAACGGGGCCCTATAACTAAGAGTCCACTGTCTGTCTGGCAGGAACGTGTTTTTCGGTTTATGGTACGAGTTTCTTGTATGGGAGCCCCCTTTAATTATTAAAAAAAAAATATATATACTATTGTTATAGCGGCAACAGAAATACATCATCTGTGAAAATTTCAACTGTCTAGGTATTACGGTTCATGAGGTGCAGCCTGGTGACAGACAGCCAGAATCGTGATTTTTTTCTTCGAGATTGTAATAATTGTAATTCAATCCTGATTCGAAAGACACGTGGCGCCATCTATGAGCATTATAATGTTATTGTTGTTTTTTTCGGGATGAAAGTTATCTTATGTCCGTTTCTTTACATCTGACCATGTATATGCAAAATTTCAGGATGATGATGAGATTTTATCTAAGAATGTAATACACAATCATGTTTTGGTTATCTCAAGAATTATGTTAGAAGATGGTTAGGAGGTTTAATACATGTCTTTGGTTTCACCTAAGTTTCAACAGATGGCGTTACTTCAAAATGTAACTAGTCCACCTTAGTCCAACTAACAGCTAGATTTGTATATTTTTTTATGTTCATCAAGTTGCAGACTGTAGACGGCGTGCTCCTGAAACTTTTAGAACACTTTCGCTTTCAGCTGGGTACTATCTGAATAAAATCTCCCAAATAAGGACTCCATTTGCCTGTACTGGTCAGTACCTATTCAAACTTGAAAGGGTATATAGGGACGTTATCTCTGTCTTGGCAGGGAATAAATTGTATTGGACGCATTTAGATAGCTATCGCACGACTTCTTTGTTTTGACGTATCTTCAATGTTATACAGACGGTCGTCGCCCTAGCAAATAATATTTCTGTCTTGTCCATGACCAAAATTAGAACAAGTTTCTTTGTGGGAATGTGCCAGGAAAGCGACTACGGAGCTGTAAGCCGTTGCGTCGATCGAACGAAAGGAGAATTAGGGGCCTGTTTTTGTGAACGCGACGACTGGGCCATTATTCTTCGACGTAATAAATAGGAGTGCGTGACGCGAAATATAGCTCCATCGACCATCGGGCGACGACCGACCGAACTCGCTCACATGAGCGAAGTTAGCTGCGAAGTAGCCGCGTGCGGGGCGCGCGCCCTCAACGCACTGAACCGAGTTCCAAGCGCCACTCAGTTTACTACAATCGCAAACCGACGCCGCATGTCGTTTCGCGCGCCGTTTCGACCCGTGTGTATGGTGTTAGTGAAATAACATAACAGCAAATTGTTTTGTGCTGTGTTATTATTGTGTGATAGTGTCATACTGCTGGTGCGACCGTTCCGGTTCAGATTGTTGTGATGCATTTGAGGATATACCTATGGCTGTCTTGTGTAGTCCTCGCAGGATACGTTCGAGCGACAGAGGTAAGGGGGACCGTCTTAAATGCGGCACTCGCCCGGCTTTTTGTTGTGTGAACACAGGGAACGTGAGTTTAGTCTTGTAAACGTAGCGCCGAGTTTAATTTGTGGTAAAGTTGCATCGACTTGCGTAACTGTATTCAATGTCAACACTAGTCAACAGAGTTTTATTATGAGAGTTAACTTGTGAGTCTGTAGTGAATTAACGTGTGAACGTTAACGTTGTATAGGTAGGTTACCTTGAATGTGCGGTAATCGCAGGTAAACAATCGTTATCGCGTTCGTTCCCATCGATTTGTGTCGCGTTATTTTGTTTCCGTATCAGTGACTATCGCTGGATAGTGTGCGTCGCGGTGTAAACACAGACGGATCATGAATGGGAGCGCGCTGTCGCCCACGTTTTGGGAGAAAGCTGAGACACCGCACACCTACATAGCCATCGGCTGCAAGCACGGGCGCATAGATTGCCTTACCCATTACCTTGTATTATTTATTAATAACTTCCTAATATCAAACTCATTTGCTTCACTGGCAAAGAAGGGCTTTTACAATTCTGACTCACATATTATCTGGAACACAGTATTTGAGTATCTATCCAGTCACCTATGTAGATACCTTGGCGTCAGTATCTCTACTTGCCTCCTAACAGATTTAATAATGTAGTAGGTTGATACTTACTTACTCAGAATCTATAATTATCAATTTTATGCTTAACTTTAATCATCTGTACATAGGTTTAAATAAAATTGGATTGTCTGTTTGTAATATTAAAATAATCGCTTTTTACTAAGTGCATATGGATGTATGTTTCCATCCTCAAAGAGCTTCATATTAAGAACCGGCTTACGTCTACTGTGCAACTACGAATATTAAAGTTCTTTGGTCACATCGCTAGAAACGAATATTCGTTGGAGAGAGTAGTGGTTCAAGGCCAGGTGGAGGGCAGGAGATCACGCGGCCGATCACCGACTCGCTGGACTGTCCTGATCAAGACAGCTACTGAGTCAGCACCATGGTACAGTGTACTCGCAAAGTCTCCAACCGGCAGAAATGGAAGCAAATCGCTGAGCGAGCAATCCTCGGGGATATCAACGACCCACCGAACATCTCTCCGTGTACCTCGTCTGCGCAACCACGACCACTCTGACAAGAGTGTTTCGACTAAGATGAGAGATATGGATGTTTACACGGTACATACCTATACCAAAACAATTTTTTTTTTTCAATTTTTGTCTGTCTGTCTGTTTGTTCCGGCTAATCTCTGAAATGGCTGGACCTATTTTGACGGGACTTTCACTGGCAGATAGCTGAAGTAACAAGGAGTAACTTAGGCTACTTTTATTTTAGATAAATAATTAGGGTTTCGTGCAAAGAAAAAAAAACCTTGAAATTGGTAACAAATTTCGATTCAAATAGGGAAGTGCTTATAATAAAGGAGATTTTTTAATAATAATTTCACGCGAACGATGGTCGCGGGCAACAGCTAGTAACTAATAAACCTTCACGTGATCTCACTTTGTAGACTTCCTAAGGTGTTGTACCTACCTACCTAGCTGGATAGATACACACCAATGTTCTTGAGAAAATATTTTAAAGGTTACGATGACCTAACTTGATGATGATACTGGTCTAACGTTAGGTAGATACCTGGGTAGGAATTCTGTCTTTGTAAACTGAGACTTGCTGACAGGCGGTATTGTTCTATTTACTTACCTACTATGCGTTATATACCTACATTGTTCAGCCACGAACAATAAATACCTATGTAAACTCTCAACAAAATCCAAAGGCAATTTTCTCGTGGAATATCGTGGATTGAACTTTGAGAAGACCATGACTTGGTCTTATTTCAGATTCCAAAATACTAGGTATATTCGTAAAAATATACGGAACATGTAAAGTTACAAATTATGACATCATCACGCTTGCAATCCTCGAAAGGTTAGGCAGAGGTGTCCCTAACAAGTACACCCACATTTCGTCAGTTATGTTCAAGTCCCACGTAATAGGGGGCGAACCTATTGCCATCAACCGGGCAGAAAATCCAGACTCCGTGGGACTGAGAAATTCCTGATGGAAAAACCCAATAACACTTTCCCCGACCCGGGAATCGAACCCAGGACCTCTTGCTCAGCAGTCGCGCTTGGGACCACTAGACCAACGATGCAGTCCAAAGTTGCTAACTGTTTAGATATAGCTTAGTGCTTGACCTAACTACATTACGAAGCATACTTGTATTATGTACTTACCTACTTAGACCGATATTTTAATATATTACATAAATAACTTGTTACTAATCAGTTCTGTCTAGACTTATTTTATTGTCTGCCTCCCTAAAAGGATCTTTAGACCTTTCCAATCGAATCGAATCCTAATAAAATCTGTGATTGGATCGGAGAACCTTGGATACCGTCTACCTACCTACAGTTAAACGGTAATCGAAAGGTGTGTATTGATAGATTTATAGATAGATAGAGATACTTATTAACTATAGGTACAGTTGCGCCCTTTTCCGCCAGATCAGTTAAAAATTTTTCGCTTGAATCATGCGGAGGCGCCCCACGCGGCTAGAGAGCGCTTCGCGTGCGTGAGTGCAAGCAAAAATAAGCTTAGTGGTGATCAGGCGGGAGTATCCTCGATTGTATAAACGGCGGCACATCAAGCTTTACATTTCCAGTATAACGTGTCCCCGCTTTGTCTATATTTTCTGTACAATGAGAGATCCGCATAAACTGGTTTGGTGTAGTTTGATCAGCCGTCTTGCGTATGGGTAGGATAGGGTAGATAGGTACAATCAGTTAAAATATCAGTTACAATTATAGGGGATAATTGATCCTTATTAATTAAAGGCTGGTCCGAGGTGGCGGAGGAGAACAGTACATGGATGGATATGGGGGAGGCCTTTGCCCAGTGGTGGGACATTCATAAAATAATAATAATTAAAGGCCCAAACCCTGGGCCTGATATTCAATCTCAGTTGTGCTTGCAACACAAATTACCTTTAAGCGTTTTGAAAACATAATTTTGTCTTTGTCATCTTCAACAATTGTCAGAAAAAGAACGATGTTTAAACCTTTTTAACGCCATAGTCACATATACGTGACAAGCAAACGCGTGCCCTGTACGCCAAACGACATAAATAAGTGACAAAATGTTTAGGTAGGTGGTTTATGCTCTGGCGTTAAATACGTTTCATCCACAGCCAGACTTCACCCACTGCTGGGTATAGGCCACTTTGCTTCTGCCAAGGTCCACGCTCTTGTGCCAGCCTCATCCAAGATATTCCCGCGATGGTAACAATGTAGTCTGCCAATCTCACCGAATACGTTTAATGATAGCTAAACCATTTAGTGATTTGTGGTGGAAGTGGGCCTAAAAGGAATAATAGAAACCTACTAATTATCTTCAAACCAGAATTATAACTAGGTATATAAGTAGTAATTAATTGTTGCGTCAATATCGGTTGACATTCTCCGATACCCGAGAAGGTACCTAGCTATATCTACCTACGTGGAACGAGAATGCACTTTCCTTTGATGTTCAAAGTACAAAGGTAATTATAAATGCAATTTTCAAATCAAATGAAATCAAATTAAAATATTTATTTGCTAGATTATGGTACTTATAATATAAAGTGTTACAGTCAATTTCAGCTTATCCTGCCATAACATGGCGTCCAAATATCACAATAAGTGCACAAATTAGAGATTCTATTGTCTTGTCTTCTAAGTAGTCCTTAACGGTGTAATATCTTTTAAAAAGTAATAGTTTGAAAAGTATTTTTTTTTATCATTGTCAGCGGTTACTCTTGAAAACTATTTGACTGCTTCTCATTTCATTGGCAATAGAGATCATCTTCATCGTCTGCCTAGTCTTTCCCCAAATATGTTGGGGTCGGTTCCCAATCCTACCGGATCATACTAATATCAATACCTTCTGAAAGAAAACATCATGAGAAAACCAGCATGCTTGAGAGATATTTCTCGACGGCATGTAAAGCCAAGTCAGAGGCCCATGGGCGGCATTAAAACTCTGACACCAGGTTAGGCACTAACCACACGATAAAAGGAATGAAAATAAGACATAGTACATTCTGATAATCGTAAGTGAGCAAATAACCAGACTAACTACGGACCAAATGCTCTACAAAATTGATAAATGCGGTGAATTGTTGTCATTTTATAAAATACGACCCTATTCTAACAGATATTCCTCGTATTTTCATCTTTATTCTCGTTACAAAAAGGTTATAATTGAGGAGGCCCGGTGACGCGAGCACTAGCCGGGGATCGTGGAAGGCGCACTAGTTCCCATGATCCCCGGTGCAAGTATGGGAAGGGAACACCGGGGGGTTTTTAGTCAGTTGAGTCTTGCAAATCCCTCCGTCCACACCAGGGCGGTGGACATCCATGAGGATTTTCCACTTTGGACCAATAAAAAGAAAAAGGTAATTACCATAATACATTCTAAAATAATACTTGCTGTCCGTATATATAATCTACATTTTTTACATTTTTTTTGTTAAATTTACTATTTGAACCATGCTAATCGCGCCGACAAATTGTGTACAAAATGTTTGGTCCTGAATAAATGATTTATTTATTATACCGTTTAATTGATTGATTATATCAACAAGAAACTCACACTCCTCAACATTTCTTGTCTGTCTATTAATAAAACAGCATGAAAAAACAGATGTTCTTTTAAGTGGTCATAATATCATAACGTACTTGCCTACGTACTATTAATAACCAACTCTAAATAACCAATTCGAAATAATAAGGGCAGATATTAAGCTTCTATAATATCATATTCTCTTTGACCTTGATGAAACATGTAACACGATATTGGCAGGGTGTTCCATACGAGATAACATCCCCTTAGTGTAATGAAAAGGGGAGGGTCGCACCCTGAATATTATTCAATGTTGAATGGAACAGCTTTACTTGAGACAATGGGTATAATACGTCCCAGTCTACCTCTCTGCCAGGTGCCAGAAAGACCCTTTCAACTTAGGTTTAGACAGACATTCAACAATGTCGAAGTGGGATATGGTTTTGATTAATCTTAGGCTAATTTGTGTTTGATTAAGAAATTTGAACAGAACTTTTGTTTAGTTTTGTTTGATCAACATATCAACGTCATTCATGTCCATTTCAATATTAGGGGTTAACTTCTATGACAAAAAACACAAAAAAAAAAACAGAGATAGTAAATAAAATTGATCTATTTTCTCTTCTCTCTCTCTCTCTTTCCGATTTTGAAAGTTGGCCATCAATGCTCAATTTATTTAAATTGTTAGTTTCCAAAATTCAGAGTTACGGTTCCGTTCGCCTTTTATTTCCGAAAACATGTACCATAGTGATTAAATAGAAGTTTGCATACAAATATGATAGTACATACTTATTAAAAATGCAATTCAAAATCACTAGATAACACAATTTTCCAAAAGAAAAATCTAGGAATAGACCTTTAATAGCTGTAGTTGCGACAGCGTCACATTTTACGTCTTTATCTCCTTTGAATAATCTAAGAAATAACCCTAGAAATTCTTCAGAATAATTACCTATTCGTACTAAACCGCAACGCAAAGATGCCAAATGCCGAAGCATAAATTGAAACCACGTTTTGCATTTAAAATATATACCTTAGATGTTTGTGAAATGTTTAGTGGTTAAAGCATATTTTGTGGTGACAGATAGGCTTTTGCATAAACATATTTAAGACCATTTAAGTATCCCTTCCCGCTTTATGTTTCATTTCTGTCTTGTCAGAAGTCTAACCATAATATCTATTCAAGTTAGCGTAATTACTTACGCAATCGACTAGAATTTGAAAGAAGTAAAACCATCAAAGAAAGTAAAGCTAAGAATTTTTTGACAGTTCTAACTTCAAGCAATAACTAAACTACATAATGACTTTTACTCAAGTTATCACTTTGACTTGTTTATGGAAACGGGTTTAGGTTCGTCAGTTGCTAATTTGAAGATGTCCGTTTGTAAAAGTTGTTAAACAATGGTTATGAATTTAAGAATTAAATCAAAGAAACTGAATCCCAATACGGATAAAAATTCAAGCCTAAATAAATGAACCAATTTGTGGGGCAGAAGTAATATCCTATGTGACAATGACATGATTGTCAATGTCATTTCTTACATGACTGACAGTCAGCCAAAACTCGATCTCCAGAAAACTGCACAGTCATCACTATCGAAGTAAATGAACATGAAATGGCAATGGACTGGAAAGAAACGCCAACAGAATAAAGCAAACGGCCTGTAATGAGCCTAATCGGGACAAAATAAGGATCGAAGTGTAGAAGTTGCATGTCTTATAGGTCATTTTTTTCCAATCCGGGCAGAGCGGAAGGGAGTGTCAGACTTGTACTGACTAAAACCCATCCATGTTCCTTCCTTGCCCTTTGTGTTCCAGGGCCGCGGTATCTCTTTCGAACAGTCCCGCACCCCGTCATATGGGTCTTATATTTATTTATTATATTTAGTACAGCATAACCCATAAATACTCAATGAAGTAACCCTTTTACTTAGTCTTCTCACAGAAACACAAACATTCTGACATTATCGTCTTCCATTCATCAGCAAACAAGTCCAATCCAGGGTTGATCTCCACGAGCGCGTTGAGCAACGTCAGCGCACGCGGTATAAGGGAGGTGGATCGAGCTACAGTGTGACCAAAATGGGACATTAAATTGGTTATGTTGAGTGAGGCTAAGTAACAGCCTATCAGCCTGAAGTCAGGACACAAGACGACTCCAGGCTGTAACCTATTGAGGCACGACCCCCTATGACATCTTAATGCTACAAAAGCAGCACTTTTTTGCTTGAGTTAGAAGCAAGAAGGATTTACGAGTATCGGGAGAAGAGTTGATACAGTTCATCGTAGTGAGTGGTAATGGTATGACCTTGAGCTGGCTCAGCGTAGTATGGACTTTCTATAGAACAAGAGGTCAGCTTATACTGGTTTTGTTACTTATATGTTGTACTATTATGTCACCAATGGTAAATCTTATGCTAATGTTTTCGCAAAACCAAGATAGGAGAAAAACTTAAAATAACGCACTTAGCTTCACAGGATTTCGACTGATTTTTTCCGTAACTAAGCTCTGGTATTCGGTTTAGTTAAACTGGATAACAGACACTAGACTCATGTTTTATCAATGCAAATATTGCTTATCTTTTGCAGGTGAACAAACATGTTAGGCGTATTTTAAAACGATACTTGTGAATTTACATAATATCGACATGTTCGAAAAGGGCACATTGAATGAAACTAGCCTAAATTATGACAAGGCACTTGTTATCCTTACTAATAACAACTAAACTAACTGTCTGATACCTTTTTTCTTCTTAACGTCTAGACGGATTTCGACCATGACCAGATTTTCGACCTAATATTTATAGGATACCTTTTATCCCGGTATGATATAGCAAGAAAGGAGGTCTCTGATGAGATTATGAGTAGTAGAGAAGTATGGAAGAAGAAGACATGCTGCGTCGACCCCGATTGAATTGGGATAAGGCCAAAAAAAGGCTGATGGTGACTTTTTATCCCGGTAGCTTTTTTCTTAGGCTATATTGTCACACTGCTGAGCAAAGGGCCTCTCCCATAGCTTTCGACTCTTCTCTGTGTTCGGTTTTCTCCGGCCGTTCTGTCACAAACGCTTCTAAGCCGTCACACCAGCGTTTTCTAGGCCTCCCTCGGCGACGACTCCCGTCTTCTGGCACCAGTATTACTTGGAAATTATCCCGGTAGTAATGGAATAATTTGAGCTTCTATATGGGCGACACCGCGGCCAAAAGCTAGTGAACAGTCAGACAGATAGCCAACTAAGCCGTTATACGTGTCACGCTTCGGGGCTATCTAGTGCCGCTGGAAACTGGCTGGAATGAAGTATTACTGAGATGAATGATTTACTTCATCCAACTTATCTCTACAGGCGCGGGAAGACGCAGGACTAAAATAAATGTACCAAGTTTGACATATCGATGCTTTTCTTGACAAGCAACCTTGAACTGCACACTTACAGCGGATAAACGGTATTAAAAAGGCTGTATAGAGTATAGTCAAAGTTGACAATTCGCAAACAATCCTCCGCAAAGACAGTTTGAGAGAGGAAGCGGGTCGTAAGCCATCAAGAGAGGTGGTCGAAACACGCACTGGCATGTTTCAACCGTATCCGAGGATTATCAGATAATTATCTACCTATGCTGATTCATAACTTGATCTCTTTATTTTTTTACTGAAATAGCTTTTTTGTTTTAACGCACTATAATTCAGTCCAAATCGGGTCTTTATATTTCAGTAACGATCACTCTAGTCCAAGTAGTTAGTTAAATAATGAAATATCTTTATTATATTAAAAATTAGCTGATGCCCGCGGCTTCGCCAGCGTGGATGCCGGTTATCAGGACCAAAATAATCATGAAATTTTGATCCCGTTCCCGCAACAAAAAATTGACCAATTATATACTAAAATCTTCCTCGAGAACCACTTTATCCATTGGGGAAAACAGTATAAAAATCGTTGCAGGAGTTTTTGAGTTTATCGCGAACAGACAGACAGACGCGACGGAGGACTTTGTGTTATAATATGTAGTGACGTTTTTAACGCGTTCAGATAAACGTGAAGTAGCATTGTTAATGATTTTTACTATTATCAAGATAGTTATCACTTCGAACCCTGGCTTTGACACAGTGACAAGACAAGACCACATTTGTACAAGTGACTTATTTGCCACCAAGTCCAAATACGATTAGACCGATGACACGAATGCCCTTAAAACATATCGTCGTACATTGCATTGCCCTTCCTAGAACAAACATTAAATTCCACTTATCTTTTATTCAGCAGAGCACGCAATGTATCGATTGTCTCTTTAATAGTCGAGGCGCGAATTCCACTTCAGCTGTTAAGTCGGGGCACGAATCGATTCGTCGCTCGATTTGAGTGTTCTTGAGAGGCTATGGTGTAAAATTTTATTGGGGACCTGTCTCAGTACAGGGTTGGCCAACCTTTATGAAACTTGCCATTTTGCCTAAAGCAATGTTGAATGAGGCCATAGACCGTTGCCGTGCCGTCAAATAATTTTGATGTAGTGATTGTTGGGAAAATAATTAAACTAACTCTTTAATTACAGTATATTTAAATACCCATAAGACCAAAACATAACTAGTGAAATGTGGGTGTACGCACGACGGCTGATCAAGCTATACCAAACCAGTTTATGGCGGATCTCTCATTGTATAGAAAATATATACAAAGCGAGGCCACGTTATACTGGAGCTTGATGTACCGCCGTGTGTACCATAGGGTAATATCTGCCTAACCATTCGGGGATTGCAGGCGTGATGTTAAGTTATTGTATAAAATGTAGATTTCAGTTATTAGTTGTCAACTAAAAGCTCACTTTCACCGCAACACCGTTCTATTTTTGAATTCGATTGAATGAGACAATAAAGTAAAGACTAAGTTTAATATTTTTTTGGCGCGTTTTCTATATTTAGTACTATTATGTTGGTGCAAGCAGGCTATATTTGTAAGTGTTTCTCGATTGGCTGATTGGTGCTTTTTCTGATATTTAAAAGGTAGCTTGTTTTATAGCAGGCATAAAGGCTGTCGGAATTACCAATCGGAACTCCAGGCATTTAACAAAGAAATAATAAAATTTGTCAGAGCGTGCTGCTAGACAAAAAGGGAGCTATGTCAATAGAAATAAAAGAGAGTGCACGGTCCGACTTGCAGCCGGGACCGAAGCGGACTGACGCTGCTTGGTAACTAGCTGTCGGAAGGTTTTATTGTTTTTTTTTTCACCTTGCAAAATGGCGGTTGGAATATAAAGGGTGTAAATAGACTCTTAACGAAGCCGTAAGGCACTTGTTCTCCCCGTCTTTGCCATATTTTTTTTGTTCTAGACCATACCTGGGAACCTTCTAGTTACTGGGATTTTGGGGGTCAAAGTTCCAACTTTTTCACAAGTTTTTTTTTTATACGTGTTTTTAATGTAAGATTTTTACTTTAAACACCTCCAGGACCCTCTTACTATTCGATCCATCCATCAGCACAATGTTTAGAGTGCGTTATATCGAGTCCTACTGTAAAATGTGATTTTTCACCCCAAAAAAAAGTCGTTTCCCAGCACTCATTTGTGCACAAAGTTACTTAGTTTGATGTACATACATAATGCTTGGTTGTCGGCTTCGTGAAGAGTCTGTTTACACCCGGTATAATGCTAGATTGCGGGTTAGATCATTTTTAATGGATTTGTCGATGTGTAAGGATCGTAGCAAGTGGGTTTCTGAAGTTTCTGCATCTCTCACTGGCATATTATTAAATGTATGTTGTAAAATATTAAGATATTTTTTTGTTGAAAAATGGAAACTTTTGTTAATAAAATATGTCAAAGTATTTAAATAGAGTGCTTAAATGTCAGTAAAAATGTAAATATGCTTTGAAATTACAGCGCTATTATTCTGAAAGTCACATTGAACGCGTGTTCAATAAACCTACCTAAATTATTTTATGGAAAAACAAAGTGTGTGTTTATATCTAAACAATAGCGACAATTATATTATTCAGTAGAATATATTTACCACAGTTAACAATAGAAACCGCTTGTTACCGCACTTGTGTTTACATGCCTTTAATACCGTTTAAACATTAAGTTATTTATGACAAGCTTACACATTTTATTTTCTTTAATAGAGGAAAGGAAACTATCAATTATTGCTTTAAAATAGTACTTAGCGCATAACTAACCTAATATTTATATTGCGGCACACAATTTACTTTTCTTTCGTGTTTACTACAAATATCTGGACTAATTAAATACATAATAATAAACTTGAAAGAAAAATATAAGAATGCGTAACAATTTCCTGCACCAACGTAAATATTATTGTTTTAATTTATTCACTCACGTTTGGTCAGTATCGCACTTGATAGCCAAGTCATGACAACCTAATAGTGCACGTACAACCACATTTCGCCAGTTATGTTTTAGTCCCATGTAATAGGGGGCGAGCCTATTGCCATCAACCGGGCATGAGTCCAAACTCTGTGGCTGTTCATGCATGTCATGATGCAGTCGAAGATAAAGCACGCTTGCTTTACCAAATAAAAAATAGCCGAAATCCCATTTAGACTCACTTCCACCACAAAAATCACCAAATACGTTAAAAACAACATTTGGTGACCACTATTCGTTCTTTTGTAAAACGTGTTGCGCCGACCCTAAGTAGTATGGGACAAGGGCACATCGCTTTGGTATATTCTTATTTTCTACATGACAATAATTATGAGTATAAAATTCTGCTATAGTTGTGAAATCGATCTGTCTCTTTTAATCGTTTGAAGATGATAGAGACAAAAATATATTTAGGTTTAAAAGCATTTACTTTAGCTGTGCAAGCGGGTCTTAAAACCCCTAATTCAATTCCAACTCACAAAAACAAAGGAATGCTAAGCGCCATCCCATGATCCCGCCATCAAAACGCACTGACGGCTACCTACCATGGCGGTGCGGCGACAGTGGGGAGCTGGGGACCGAGACGTGTGAAAATAGGCCGGACGACATGGCCGACCCTCCCCATTGTTGTCACACTTTTTGTTGCCTCTTTTGACCAGACATTGTTTGAGCCGGTACGATTATGCGGTACAGAACGTAAAATAGATGTTATGATATACTGTTTGTTGAATTAATTTGAACTTCGAATAAGGAATGGTGGTAATGTAGTGGTCGTTGCTCAAATTGACAAATACGGGGGAAACCGACCTTAATACTTATATTAATATAATTAACGAAAATTTTATCAGCCTAGTGTAATTTAGGAACAATACAACAAACAACAACAACAATACAATTGACGAACGAATTTCGACAATATAGGCTCGATCGTTGAGGTCATTCGCAAGAGAACCAAGGTTACCGACGCGGCGACGTAGCCCGAAGAATTGCCAAACTTAAGTGGCCTGTGGCAGTGGCCAGGGCACATTGCTCGCAGAACGGATGGCCGATGGGGCCAAAAAGTTCTGGAGTGGCGACCGCGAATCAGAAGACGTTGCTTTGGAAGGCCTCCAACTAGGTGGATCGATGACCTGGTGAAGGTTGCGGGGATCCGCTGGATGCGAGTCGTACGGGACCGCGACACTTGGGGGAGGCTTATGTCCAGCAGAGGATGTCTTTCGGCGGAAATGATGATGATGAGGCTCCATCACAGAGCATGAAATGGGTTAGGAGGACATTCTTTTAATCCCGGTAATACGATTCCATAGGATATAATTCCGAAGTTAAGAAAATTATAAGTATACTAGCTGACCTGCACAACTCAATAATCTTGCGACTATAAATTGAGATATAAGCTATCCTATCTTTCAAGTTGGATCAAACTACACACGGTATGCAAATTTGATTAAAATCGATTTAGTAGTTTAGGAGTCCATCACGGAAAAACAATATGACGCGTAATTTTTTAAGATAAGTCAAAGCTGAAAAATACCTGAGAGGTCTTAACTAAATTAAACATTTTGGAAAACATACGTGTGGTAAACCTCTTAGTCTTGGATAAACCAAAAAATTAGAATATCAATAAATCTTATAATCTTAATTAATGTGAACATGATCGCTAATACAGTCAATATATTTGTAGTTTATCAATCGATTTTACATAAAATATAACAACTTAATTATTTATTATTCGTCTCCAACGTTTCTTAGAGGTTATCTCTGCACGCAATCGCATTAAATATTTCAATGTTGCATCTAAAGTAACAAACTTTCACAGTAACCGTTATTTAAACGAATTTATGATATAATTTAAACGAGCTTGTGTAAAATAAACGCGGTTTACAGTTTACACAAATTCCGTTTATGGTGTAGATACATAAAGAAAGATTTCTTTTCATAGTTACACAACTATCTTGTATGATTTTGTTTCCAGGCATGTTTTTACATTTATTCCGTCTGCCTTCAAAGCAAGAGTGAACAGGCATCTTCTGGGCACGCTCGTTCCATCGTAGTCCTCATCCATCGCTATCCATCAGGCGGGAACGAGGTCAAGAGCAAGGCCATCTTGTAATAAAAAAAAAATAACTGTGCTTACTTTACGATACTTACGTAAGCTTTTTTATAACCAAGTTAATAACACAATTGTTACCTAAAAAAAAACAACAGAAAAAATAGTGCATAGTTATATATATCTACTTTGAGTCGGTACTTATGGACTTACGTTAAGAGTTGTGTAACAAAAAATTCACTCACTCGGTCAACTGTGTCAACATTATTATCAAGTCCAGCCAATTTAACGAATGTTGTTGTTTTAGTATAATTTGACACCAATGTGTCTTGTTTAAATGCAGTCTGAATATTATCTGCTTTTTTCACCGAGTAATACTGGAAATAACCAGTGAAAATTTGGTAAGATTTATTTTCCAGACTGTTAGACTACAGAAGCAAATATCGCTCACCTTGTAAAATGCACATCTACGTTTTTCATATTTTACGGAAACGAAGATCAAAGATTTTATTAATGTTTAATATTAATTAGTTACTTAATTATAATTATTTTTTAATAAACTTATAAAATCTGTAAAAAAAAACGTTAAATGATTGATTTATAAAATCTATGATCTTCGTTTCTGTAAAATATAAAAAACGTAGATGTGCCAATATATTACTAGGTGAGCGATATGTATTCAAAGATTATGTGTTTAAACCAAAACATTAAAAAAAAAAACTTTTTTTCCTAATAAAATAACCGACGTCCAAAAAAGCACTGGAATGTAACTTTTCTTTCGGAAATCAGTGACTTTTGTATGTTTACAATAATACATAACCTCCACCTTTTTTAAGAGTCGTTAAAAACTGGAAAATAACTTCGGAAGTCGGTAGCAAAAAGTCAATGAAGCAAACAAAATTCACAGACAGTCGGTTAAAAATGTTTGTTGTGACACACACACTACACAAGCATTTGTAAAGACAACAGAATACCCTAATATCTCTATGTGACCATGTTATCTTTAGGACGACCAACGATTACTCAACGAGATAGCAACAAGCGAGATAAAAACTAAGACATTCATATCGAAACTCATTCAAGCTTCCATTGGGACATACTACCGGTGATTCATACAAGGCTACCTACTCACCTTGGTATAAAATGCTATATACTTACATAAAGAACGATTCAAGAGCTCCCACATATTATATCAAAGCGTTCGAAGATATATATTCAATAGGTTATGTAATTTGTTTAAGTAAACGCACGTGTATTGAAGATTCTATTCCGGTTTGTTGATGAAAAGAATTTCGCTCGTATCTTTTGTGTCTTATAGCCTATATGACACAAAAGATACGAGCGATATTCTTATAGGTCAAGTTCGGTTGGTAGTGAGGGGATTACCAGCATGATTGACTGGAAAAGAATGAGCGACACCATCTTCCATCTGGTCATAACATCATGGAGATACGGTAATAGGCAGTTCTATGGCTGTGACTATGAACTTTATATATTCCATAATATATTTTTTGTTATGAGCCGCACTGCCCACTGCATGGCAAAATATGGATGAATCCCGCCTGTTGTGTTGTTCTTAGCCCATAATGCACCCGAACAGTGGCGAAGGTTTCATACAAGTCGATTCCTACCGGCTTCCCATTTAAAAATGGCACAGTCAGTATTCTATAGACAAACATTATAATCATATTAAAGATACCGGCTTACCTCTTACAAAAATTGATCCTTCGCTACTGCATCTAAATTGCGGTAAGCTATCCAAAGACTTGTTAAAATGTTGTTAAAGCACCGATTGCCTCCATCATCATCTGCGAAGACTTTTTCCAACTATGTATGTAGGGGTCGGCTTCCAGTCCAACCGGATACAGCTGGATATGGGTATTTTACATGGAGCGACTGCCTATCTGACCTCAGCAACCCAGTTAATTCTAGGTAATACGATACCCCTTGGTAAGACTAGCACCAATAGCCTCCACGTTGCTTAAATGTCAGGATATCCAGCTCACCCTGGACAATCTTGCCAGGTGCTATCACTATTTTCTAAACTTGTAGGTGAAGATAAGAAAAGAAGAATCCTGATGATCGAATAGTATAAGTAAGTAGAAACAAAGCGGTTGTCCCTAAAAAAAATACACAAAATCTTCTTAAATACAGGCCAAATCCACATACATCGACATAGTTGTTTACGAGGTAGCACGTCGAGAGTATAGACAGACAGACAGACGCGGCCGTAAGTAGTGATATGAGCTTTTAACGTAATTAATAAACATATGGTTCTGTTTTCGGGTCATGCTTGCTTTTGCTCTTATTTTGTTTACGTTTCATTTTTCAAGTCCCAGCGAATTGATTACTTCTTTCGGTGTGTTTTTACGGACTGGTGGAATGGAGGCGAAGTTTTCGTTGTCTCGATGGATTAACAAAAAAAAATCTGATTTCTGCCCATTTATTTCAATAACGTTTATACAAAAAACCTTATAAGGGGTCATCGTCAGAAAAAACTTTTACGTCGGGGCCAACCCTATAACCTTATAGGGTCTAAACAAAAACTAAGATTGTAGATTACCAAAATTGTGCCATTTACGCCACTGTTCCTCAATTCAGAACCTAAATTAAATGCCACAACCTCTCATTTATTCTGCCAACTAAACTGGCTCAGTGACCCACACAATATTTCAACATTAAACACAGCTTTGATCACTTTCCTAATTAAAGTAGCCAAACTATAGTCCAGCCAGTAATTGGTTCTAAGTTAAAATGGCCGTCGTAGCCCCTGAACAAATATTTGAACTGTTGATGGAAACTAGATGCTGCCGGCAAAAGAAATGTTTACTTTATTATTGAACCGGAGAAAGTTATTAGGCCGTTGGTAAATTATATGTTTGGGTTGTACTTCAAGTTTTCTTTAAAGAAAAGTTACTGGCTGGTTTTCCTTGATTGTGAAAGAATGCTTCCATTTTTTAAATGAATTTTGAATTTCTTTATTGAATGGAATGGAGCCTTTTAAATGTTGGGGATATTTCTTCAATTCTTGCGATCCTTTTCTTCTTGGTTATTTTTTAAAATGTATCTAACGTATTTAAATTGAGAACCCCATAATCGCCTCATCAAACAACGACCTTTGAAAGAGACGAGTAGATGTTCTATTATTAGCTTACTACGACGAAGATGGGTCAAAACAGTCCTACAAATAAGTTTGTGTTTATTTCTTTTCGTGTTAGTTCTGTATGTGAAAGTTAAGCCAATTAGCATTTTGTTTCAAGAAACTAATGGCTGAAAGCAATTGTAGTCTGTGAAACTGAAACGATTGCGTTTTTAACATATTTTACACATTTTAGGTATTACGATTAGCCTTTTACTTTTCTTTGAGTATGCGAATATTCGCCCCACTTTATCAAAATACTTTATAGTTCCAAATTTATGTTATTACATTCGGACTTTTGTCACGTCCTGTCACCCACATGGTGTTAAAAACGTCATCGACAAAGTATGAATCATTTTATGTCTCCTTTTGTTTCCAAGAACTTACACAATACAATCACATAGGCAGTTTGAATCCTATTCAGTTTCAAAAACACTTTCCATTTTGTAACAAAAATGCGTGTGGCAACACCACATGCTACATTACACAACCATTTAAAACAAGTATTTAATTTCTGCAAACGAGAACAATTACACACTAATTCATTTTACACAAATGCACAATCCAAACCATCTGTGCCCAATATAAATTACGAGATTATCCATTTTGTAACCACTAATTTTATAATTTGTCATAAAAAGAAGACAACATAAAGTAACAGCTGCGTTTAAGCGTCGTATTACTCCAGCTTTCTATTTAATACATTATTTTTAGATCTAAGACAAAGTGAGAAAATGTGTAAAATAGTCTTGACAATAAATCATACAAATTACGAATCTCTTAGTCAACGCATCTGCTACACATCTGTCGCGCCATCTCGAAAGCCGATGACTCGTTTCATTCATGATTTCATAATAATAAACAATTTTTCGAGTCCTGTTATGTTAAGTTACTCTGCATGCAAATATAATGACGAAGTTTGAATGGCATTTGAATAATTTGAAGTCGACATGAGTCTAGTTTTTTTGGAATATCATATGTCTATTTGTATGTCGTGCTCGTGTTTTTAAGAGATTTAATTAGTAACTTTTCCACCGACTTGTAATAATACCAGCTTATACCCGCGGCTTCACCCACGTGGATTTCGATACATGTCCCACGGGATCATACTGCCTAGATAAAAAGAATCCCATGAGTTAATCCAGCTAACTATCTGTGTGCTTAATTTCATCTAAATCCGTTCTGTAGTTTTTGCGTGAAAGACTAACGAACATTCATCCATTCATCCTCACAAACTTTGGCATTTATAATATTAGTAGGATATTGACTGACTTAGTCATTTTCCTTTCAATGTTTCTCAAATGTATTGCCTGTATTTGAGTTATAAGTAGTGTTGCCCAAAATCGGTCTTGGTCTTGGTCTTGCGAAAGTGCAAGAACAAGACCAAGACTGCAAGACCAAGACCGATTTTGGGCTTTAAACTCGCTAAATCATAATTACGTGCTTTGTGTGCGCTTTTATATTTACAGAAGAAATTAATTACAGACTGGCGGGAGAAGTAAAAAAAGGAAAAAGCAGTCTTGGTCTTGCAGTCTTAGTCTTATTCTTGCATTTTCGCATGAGCAAGACCAAGACCGATTTTGGGTAACACTAGTTATAAGCAGAACACGTGTTAAATAACCAGTTTAAGATTTGAATACATATTTTTGCGGCTTCGTTTGTCATTTGTATTATGTGTATCTTTCGTTCGTACCTAAAACAACTTACATCTTGTTTTAGATTACATAAATCATTATGACATTCAAAACACGACATGTTCATTTAAATGATAGAATGCTCTTCAACTATGTGCACATTGTATTGATATGATTACTACTTTCCAACTTCATCTCATCAACAATGTATGGCACCAACATGTATTGTTGGGTTGGGTGGCCTATATCATCGAGTGGAATGCTATTGAATGGGTAGGTTGTTGATTGAAATGTTTTGTCATCGAAACTACCCATGTGTGAAAAATATCAAATCAATACGATTATGGGAAATAGGCGAAAAACGGATCACAAGAATTTACTGGTAATGACAGAGCAGGAAGAAATGAAAAAATATATCAAAACATGGCAAACTCCAAAAAAATGGGATGCCTGGCAGATGTGAAACATCGGAATTATTTTGTACAAGTAATATCACGCCAACAATCGGTTTTACCCGCGGCTTTAGATGTTTCACATCCAAAAGTAATCAATGGGTCCTAAACAGCAGCAAACCCTCGACCAACATCTAAGGAGGCTCTCGCTTGGCAGCTGGATCAAGGGCTTTATTCAAAAGCAGTAGGTACTTCTAAACACGGTGCGTATTGTCAGGAGGTTCCTCTCTCAACAGTAGCTCGGACCCTGTTCCCAATGCTGGTGGGCTACTATTTTTTATATTTTTAAAGTGTTTGTTTATATTGTTTTATATTTGAATATTTAAAAGTGTAATAAATATGTATTTAAATGCATAAACGAAATAAACGGCAAACCCCAATGTGTATCTGTTTTTTAGGAAACGAACAATATGAAGTGCCAAACCATAACATGACAATGCAAATCCATTTATGATACAGCCACTAGCTATGAAGTAATGAATGGTAAGTGGTTGTTAAACTTTGAACAGTCATGTTTACGTCACGGAAATCGACAGATCTCCGGCTAGGTATTGTATTGTATAGGTAGGTATCAGGCTGGCGTCCGAAGCGCGTATTTTGCGAACGGACTGTTAAGTGATTGATGATAGCTCTCTAGACCTTGATATATTCTATTTTTAAAATCTCTGACACGTAATCCAGGAACAAAGTCTGTAATGTTACTCATCATCATCATCATTTCAGCCGAAAGACGTCCACTGCTGGACATAGGCCACCCCCAAGTGTCGCCACATTGACCGGTCCCGTGCCATTCGCATCCAGTTACTCATATTTTAAGAACTTGAAATCAACATAGATTTAGGTTCTGTTTTGTTGGTGTCATGCCTAGTGACCTTCAACACTACGACAGTCTCAAGAGCTACTAACCCTCCTTTTGGGCTTCGCCACCGTCAGGTAAAAAAGACTGAATCTACATTTGTTTTGGTTAGACAACCTTTGCTTAGGCACACAGCACAACCGAAGCACATAAAAATGATGTTTAAAGAATTCCGACGATAAATCTAGACTGTTGGGATGCTTTTACGAGGAGTAAATCTCCAAAGCTTATTTTTTTATTAACTCAATTAGGAAGCAGACAATCTCGCCAATTTACTGTAGGTCTAAGGACGGAAGTTACAGGCCTGATTGCGTAGTTGGCATTTCAAAGTTTCTGGTATTTTGTACGTAAAATAAACATCGAGAGAAATAAATCCGTTATCTGTTAAACATGGATCTCCTAAAACAGTACTTCGTATGGTCATGGCAATGGGGATGGCAGCTGTGGAACTAATGGCGCTAGTATAGCTGGGTCCAAGCATCGTCATTCGTTGAAAATTTGGTAATGCCATTTTATTTTTCAAAATAGCTTGACCTCATTAGTCAAACTGAGAAGCTATGGTCGCGCCATCTGCAATGGGGACTATCGTTTTTAAGCTCACCAGATGACGCCACTGTCGAGTAAAGTCCTGTCATTAATTCTATTTTATACTTTAAAGTACAAATAACTTCATAAATTTATTTCATTTCGTTTATCAACTTAGTGTAAACTTCAGATACATATTTACAAATATTCTCTCTAACATTAACAAGCATGAAACATTTAAAAATCATTCTACCTCCAAGTACTAACAAATAAAATCCTAAGTTGCTACTTAAAATCTTCAAGTCATAATTAATCAGGAATGGCTCAATCTAGACCCGAATCATGAATATTAGTGAAAACAAGTGATAAAAAAGCACGCAACGCGCGAGAAGTCTATGACATCTGACATTTCGGAAGTCCTTACTCTACACTAACACCTCTAGCGGCGAATTCATGCGCGATAGCCCCCATTAGCTTGTAACGGTCTCCCCATTGACAGTCTTATTGTCTCTGCAAGTTCAGAAAAAAACATAGAACTGCTAATAACTGTTCAGTTCAATGCTATTATAGATAAAATAGAATCAAACCCGGTGAATGATATTAATTTTATTCATTTGTTTCAGGCTACACAAACCCATAGATTTATGTATTGTGTTATTTTCCTGAGTTATGCAGATATGCGAGGCAGATGAGCTCATAAGACTCATTATTCAAGGCTAAAGTTTTCCTAACACAAGTGCAGCATAATCTCCATCTTTATAGCCTCAATCCGCATAGAAACAGTCACGTCAACCAATGCAAATAACTCAACAAGAATTTTCCAACAAAACGATGCTGATAAGTGACATGAATTTCTAATAACTTAGAACACAATCACGACACGGCCCATCCAAACAGTTGACACTGCGAAGTTACAACGCAGGCCGAACCAATTGTATCAAAATGCAAATTGCTCCCAACTATTTAGTTAGGGCTAGCGCGCAATGGTGACTTGGTGTTAGTCTGATAGTTGGCTGTGCTGCCAAGATAAAAAAGTTTTGTTTCAAATAGGTGTGGAGATTAGTTTGGCTTTTGTTTTTTTTTTTGTGTTCATGAGCCATGGATTGCACGATAAATTTTTCATGCGTGACTGCTGGTACTGGTATCTTTCAATATGAGAAATGGCTATTGTTCTGTATTCCTCGAGCCTCTTATTCAATCAGTGCTTATTGATTAGACAATATGTTTCCTATCATAGAATTGATACCATAGGTACAGGAAATCACTTCATTGCTGAAGCTATTGAACACAACAATAAGAATATCTTTAGAATGACATAATAATGCTAGTTTCCAGGCTTAATCATGCAAATACAAGTAGTATTCACTGGATTCACTATTAACTTTATCACCACACAACTTCTCGGGTGCCTTTTCCGTAACTCAAGCTTGCCTAGGATCTCTGAACGGTGTCTCCCCGGTCTCTCCAATAGAGAGGAGGCCCATCCTAGCCTTGGCAACATTTTGGGCTGGTCATGCCTATACCTCTCGAACCGAAAAACTTGTTCGAGATGAGCCATGAAAAATTGCCACGGATATAAAGCCCTGTGGCCGCGCCCTCATCCACGCGGTATCCTACAACGCAATACGGGTCTTAACTAACCGCATCCGTCTTGTCTAGCTCAATGTTTCACACAAGGACTCCTTGTCTCCAGCTACTGGAATGGATTTTTTTACTAACACACTCTGCAGTAAACTTTTATTTCTATTCTACAAAGTAAAAGTCTCGGAGGAAAGTGGATACAAAGTCCTAAAAGAGTGGAGTTTACGTCCTGGAATTTACTGGCAGAAAACAAAGACGAATATTTGATGAACATGTTCGTCGGACTTGGTTTTACAGACCCGATATATAAAGTTTTTAACCATGATTTCTAACTGAATTTTGGCACATCCAATAAATTCTCAGTCTTCTCCTTTGTGACGTTATAATGGTTTTTAGTCAAGCCCCTATAAAATTTATCTGAAATAACCGAGACAGCGACAACGAAGAAAATCGTTAATTTCCTTGGAGTAAAAGTAATTCAGTTAAAAAGTTTTGATTCCGTGTAATGAATAAGTCTCAGTTTAAAGTTGTGAATAGTTGCAGATTTGTTTCTGTGCTTTGCAGTGCAGTGTTTAAATGCCACGCTATTGTTCTTTCCTTTTCTATTCGGCACCGATTTTGTAAGTTTTGGGACTGGGGTGCAAACGCTTCTGTACAATGTTCTTCTTTGCAACGATTTAGAGTGCCTATTTCATTGTATGGTCTTTAACAGCGCGTTTTCGATTCATTGCTGGGATACCTTCTGGGTTGGTTTAATAGTGGATTCGTACACCTACTAAGAGAATATCATATCATCTTGTGCAAGTGTGTCGAAAGAACGCAATATCTGATTGACAAGCCCCAACAACTGCGAATATCTCTTAGAGACATATTGTTCTCATTTTGGTTCATTAGGAGTCCGTGGCTACGTAGCAAAACAGTGGTCAAGAGCAAGGACAGTTTTACACTGCCCTAAATTAATGTACATGGTTAGAACCTATTGTCTATAAAACTGTGCGTATTTAGAAACAAACCCGAACAGGGGTAATAGTTATGGTTTTCAAGCAATTATAAAGGGTTCCTCCAATTATAAAGGGGAACCTTCTAGTTACGGAGATATGGGGGGTCAAAGTTCGAACTATTTCACAAGATTTTTTTAAATACATGTTTTTAATGTAAGATTTTTACTTTAAACACCTCCAGGAGGTCTCCTTTCTATTCAATCCATCCATCAGCACAATGTTTGTAGTGCGTTACATTCAGTGCTAATGTAAAACGTGATTTTTGAATACAATTGCTGAAAAGATAGATAGGAATGTTCTTTAAACACATAAATATTATGATCGTAAGGTCGTCTAGAGAAGGTCGAAATTATCATCAGTACATCATCATTCCCTTCTTATAGTTAAACTATAAAATCAACTACAGATCCCCTCTGCTCACCCGTCGCTTAAAGTATTATCTCCGTTAAAATTCAAGTTTTTGCTCCACTTAACCTAGATCAGGTGGATCGCCGCCTCAGCTGGGACGGTCGGATCTTAAGCCTTATTACATCAAATATCACTGGATGAATATTAGTTCGGGATTTACTTGGCTGGAGATGTTTAGCTTGTTGGTAGATGCGATTGGTTGAAGGGCATCAGAGCGTAAGATATTCTGTTGTTTTTTTAATCTATTTCTTCCGTTTGAGGATATTTTACGAGAGCTCAGGGCTAATTACACCAATGAAACGTAACGCGATCAGGACTTCTAAACCGAGTTCGACTGAAACTGACAGCTCTTGAACGCAGTTTAAAATAATGTAGGGTTCGCGTTCAGTTTCTTTGTGTAATTCGTCCTTATCGCCCGGGGGAGTTTTTGTTAAGTTAAAAGTGTGATCTCGAGTCAGAAATTGATGATCGCCGAACGTGACAATTTTTCAAACCTCAAAGTTTAATTTCACAAATGAGCCGTCTTTTCTTTTGGAGCGTTGTCTAATTGTCGCCCATTGTTCAAACTTTGTTGCGACAATATTTTTTCACAGTAATTAATTGTTTCGCAACAGCTTTAGAACTGTTTATTTGAAGTCTAACTTTTGCCTGCAGAGATCGGAATTTATTTAACGAGAACATCCTACAAGGAAAAAAATCTTCATATCCTGTCTTTTTCCAGTTCATGGTCTATCCGTATGCTAAATCCGTCCAAATTAATTTAGTCGTTTAATTGTAGCTTACTGACAGACAGAGTTACTTTTCTATTAACACTCCAGCTAGTTTCAATTATACTTTACCTCAACAAATTACCTTAGTCACCGGTACCAATTACCCAAGGTGTCAATGGGCCTTATTTAAAGACCCTATAAAGTTGTACGGTGAGAAAATCATGGTCATTGTTCCAGTCGGATCTTTGAGAGATAAACTTGGAATGTTGAAGAACATCTGTATAATACAAGGTGTAAACAGACTCTTCACGAAGCCGTCAACCAAGTATTCTGTACAGCAAACTAAGTAACTTTACGCAAAAATTAGTGCTGGGAAACGATTTTTTTTTGGGTGCAAAATCACGATTTACGATAGAACTCAATGTTACGCAATGTGTCTTAAGCAAAAAAAAAATACACTAAAATCATGTATTTAAAAAAAAATAACTAGTGAAAAACTTGGAACTTTGACCCCCAATATCTCCGTAACTAGAAGGTTCCCAGGTATGGTCTAGAACAAAAAACTGGCCAAGTGCGAGTCGGACTCGCGCAAGAAGGGTTCCGTACCAGTATCAATACAACATTAGACCGGTTTACGATTTATGACGTATTAAAAAAAAATATATACAGTACTTACTAGATCTCGTTCAAACCAATTTTCGGTGGAAGTTTGCATGGTAATGTACATCATATATTTTTTTTAGTTTTATCATTCTCTTATTTTAGAAATTACAGGGGGGGGGACACATTTTACCACTTTGGAAGTGTCTCTCGCGCAAACTATATAGTTTAGAAAAAAATGATATTTGAAACCTCAATATCATTTTTGAAGACCTATCAAAAGATACCCCACACGTATGATGAAAAAAAAAACATTTATGAGTTTCAGTTCTAAGTATGGGGAACCCCCAAAAATTATTGTTATTTTTTCATTTTTGTGTGAAAATCTTAATGCGGTTCACAGAATACATCTACTTGCCAAGTTTCAACAGTATAGTTCTTATAGTTTCGGAAAAAAGTGTCTGTGACATACGGACGGATAGACAGACAGACATGCCGTTTTTTGTCATTTGGCTACGGAACCCTAAAAATGATCGCAATGATGGGGAGAATAAGTGCCTTTCGGATTCGTAAAGGGTACACCCTTTAGATAACAAGATAACGATGATCGAACACTATTCATTCATTCATTCATTATCCCTGTCTAAATAAGATTCAAGAGTAAGTTATTGGGAAAAGTTTCCGACGGCTAACGATTAGTGGTTATTTAAGAGTAAGCTAATTATAAGTTTTTAAACTGATATGGTCATTAACATTGAAAACGATAGTAATAATTTACTATGTGTTCCCGATATCAGGAACTCAAAACAAATAGTAAACAGTATATATCCCTCTCTAATATACCTATATAAAAAAATATTTATTTATTCATTCATATAACAATTCACATTGTGTTTGAATTATGTAGTACATTAATGAATTTATTATAGCTACAAATAATCTTAATATGTATATATAAATTACGTGTCACGTTGGTTTGTCCGCGATGGACTCCTAAACTACTTAACCGATTTTAATCAAATTTTCACACCGTGTGTAGTTTGATTAAACTTGAAAGATAGGATAGCTAACATCTCAATTTATAGTCGCAATATTATTTAATTGCATTATGTGACGCAGACGAAGTTGTGCGGGTCAGCTAGTAAACTATAAATATCAAACAGGTAATCAATGGTGTAGGGAAATTGTGAAAAAAAATAAGGGTGGCACGGCATAAAATGTTGTATTAATTATATACATGTAGTTTATTTATTAGTTTTTATCACGCATTTTTTAAGATGACACATCAAACCTTGAAAATCTTACCAAATAAATGGCTGTATAATTGCGAACGAACAGGACGAATCTATGCGGGTTCCGTTTTTTTGCCATTTGACTACGGAACCCTAAAAAGACTAATTAAGTACCTATATCACGCATAGCCGAATAGGCATAAGTCTTTAATCACGCATAATTTCCATGGACACACAAACAGTCCCCTACTTACGCCTAAATACTAGGAATCGATAGGACGCTACAGTTTTATGGACACCATTAATTATGCATGCGACTGCCCCCAGTAATGAGCTTCCTATGCTGCTGTGAACATAGGCACTAAGTATAGGCATATGCTATCGTATGCTGGGTGATACTATGGACATAGTCATACTGTAGAAGTGTATACTGTTGGATTCGCGTCTAATAATTATTATGCTCTATGGTTACTGTTATGGCTTTGGAGAGATCCCTTAAATTAATTGTTGTAGATTGGGTGGTTGCTAGGTCGGTAATTCATGAGGATGGTTTTAGTAAACCGGGTGCATAATTACTGTAAGTTTTCTGCCAGAAATAAGTACTCTTACTATTTTAACACATATTAAATACATTTTTAAATATTAAAATATAAAAAATATATAAAAAATTGTAGCCCGGAACGAATAACGATACGGAAAAGGGTCCAAGCTACCGGCAGTCAGGGCTTCAGAGAGAGGAACCTCCTAACAATACGAGCCCTATCCAAGAGTACCGTTTCCTGAATCAAGCCCTTGATCCAGCTGCCTATCGAGAGCCTCCTCAGGTATTGGTCGAGGCTCTTGGCAATTAAGCCATGGGCTGATACGACTACCGGCACAATGATCGCTGAGTCCACATCCCACATGTCGACAACTGTTATTATTATTATTTTTATTCCTATTATTTTTCATCTACATCTACCAATCCGCACTGGGCCCGCGTGGTGGATTATAGCCCATTCCCTCTCATAGAGAGGAGGCCTTTGTCCCAGCAGTGGGAACATGATAGGCTGATGATGATGATTATTTTTACTTGCTATCAGCCTGGACGATCGGAGCAAGACCAGCGACGACTGATCCACATTGGCCATGGATCGAAACTGCTAGAAGCCATGGGAAGAATCCTTCGCCCACCAGTGGAATGATGGAGGCTTACACTATCAGTATCAGTAGCCCACACAGCTTCCCAATTGATATTGGAAAAACTTTAAATCGAATCATAAGTCAAAATAACAGGCTATCATCAACATCACACAAACTAAAACTTTAAATCGAATCATAAGTCAAAATAACAGGCCATCATCATCTGCCTAGCCTTTTCCCGACTTTATTGGGGTCGGCTTCCAGTCTAACCAGATGCAGCAGAATACCAGTATTTTACATGGAGCGACTGCCTATCTGTCCTCCACAACCCAGTTAGTACTGGGTAATACGACTAATACGATACCCCTTGGTAAGACTGGTTGTCAGACTTTTTGGGCCACTGACTGCCTGTAACGACTGTCAAAGATGTACAAATGAAAGCCGGGACCAACGACTTATCGTGCTTTCCGAGGCACGGAGGAAACTCGGTATGTAATGGGCCAACCCATCCACAGACCAACCTAGGAAAGCACGGCTTAACCTAAGGATCGTCCCGATCGGCTGTTGTTATTTCGCCACGAGCTCCTCATAATAATTTAATAACAGGCTATTAAATTCTCTTTTTGTTAACAAAATGGTGGGAACACGAATTCGGTTATCTGCCTCCACTGCGAGGCTTGCATTTCATGAAGTAATCAATCTGCTACTAAGTTAATCCATACAGAAATCGTTTATTGTCTGCCGCAATCAATATAGCTTCTGCTAGCGTTCATACAGCGCCTAAGGTCAAATCCAAGGCATTCAGTAGCGACCTTAATCATGTCTGCCTTTCAATACCAATAGGCACAGATTTTGATACTGATTGCAGTTTATTGTTGCTTAAAACAAAACAAAACCGCCAAAAGTGGAGAGAATTGGAAGAGACCTACACTCGGCATTGGGTGGCCAAAGGTTGGAGAAGAAGTTGCTTAATCAATGACTTGATTTATAATCCTAACATCGAATCGTACGCGGATCAGAACACTGGACACGGACATATACCTACTTCAGTGCCTAAGTAATTGTATGGAGGTGTCCTTACCGGTTTGAAGGAACTTAAAAAATTACGAAACTGGGCTCTTCTGTCTGTTTTGGTTTTTACGGCTTTTCAAATGTCTTGATCAGTTTTATTCGACTCAGGTATGAATGATGTAAGGAACGCAACTCTATAGTTTAATTTCTGTCCATCTATTTCAACGTAAAAAGGCGTGAGATTGTGTCATGTTTTATATTTGATCAAAGAGTTCGAAACCTGTCTGTATGTTTTATTAAAAAAAACTGGCCAAGTGCGAGTCGAACTCGCGCACGAAGGGTTCCATACCATTATCTATGCAACATTAGATAAAAACCCAAAAAAAACATGTGTGTTGTAAGGGATTTATTTTTAAAGTAAATATACAACTAAATATTCTGCGATTATTTCAAGCGTCTACCTATCGCCGTTATTAATATCGAGCAAAAAAAACGGCAAAAAATCACGTTTGTTGTATGGAAGCCCCCCCCCCCCTTAAATATTTTTTTTATTCTATTTTTAGTACTTGTTTTTTTGTTCATCTGTGAAAATTTCAACTGTCTTGCTATCACGGTTCATGAGATACAGCCTGGTGACAGACGGATGGACGGACGGACAGCGGAGTTTTAGTAATAGGGTCCCGTTTTACCCTTTGGGTACGGAACCCTAAAAACCAATAAACCAGAGAACCTGTGAAGCAACACGCACTCGTATCGAGTGCGTGTTGCTTCGAACAAAGATAAATGTCGTATCAATTAGGGGCGATACAATATACTGCGGGACACTATTTAATAGTCAATGCGGTGATGTCATCAGATTGGCGCCATATCAAATTAAACATCGATTTTAATATTAATAATTTTATTTGTTAGTGAATTGTTGGCTTAATTTGTTTAGTGGATTAGCATGTTGCAAATAAATAAGTAGGTAGTAGATTTTATTACTTTTTAGTGATTTTAAATTTATAATACATAATTTGAAGGCTTCTGCGTCATTATGTCATATTTATATTGATTTTCACCACTCGATGAACTGGGCATAATCTTAGAATTTCAAATACCGTTTCTTCTACTTTTAAGGGTTTATTTATTAATTTTGCTAATAGTTAACCCAAAGCAAGAAACGAACTCCTTTTTTTATTTTATTTTCGGATGGGAAATCATCAAATGACTTCTCCCGCTCTGAGCAGAGCGGAAGGGAGTATCAGACTTGTACTGACTAAAACCCATCCATTTTCCTTCATTGCCCTTTGTGTTCCAGGGCCGCGGTATCTCTTGCGAACAGTCTCGCAGCCCAAGAAACAGCCCCTTTCTTTACTTCTATTCTAAAACGCTCATTCTCAGTCACCAATCAAATATAATTTCAGCTAGTGGTTTGATAACTAAGATCCGATCGTTAATCAGTCTAGCATTCAGCCCTTCCATCCAATATTACCTAACCCCAGTACGTCGAGAATCGCATCCGCTGTAATCAATCATCGGCCGAAACATCGATGTCTTATCTGCCACGGAGTAGACACTAAATGGAGTGCTAGTGATAGCACTGTGAACTGCGCCAAAGCTGCGTATAAACCTGTCACTAACGATCAATTTGGGATTGAAACTAATTTTATAGAGAGGTAAAGTTTGTTAGTTTGGATGAAGAAGCTAATCTCCAAAACTACTTATCAAAATTCATTTTTGAAGTGAAAACTTCGTTAACATCGTTGTGATTTGAAGTTGATGAAACGAAAAAGCGACGGTAAAAAGAGTCGGACACATAAATTCATAAGATTTAACGTGGGAGAAAAGGAGATAGAAAGCATTATACAGTGTTTATCTTTAATCCAAAATTTTTGAAGGTTTCACTTCTACCACGTTTGAATTACACAGGTTTTTTTTTCACTGATGGAAGCTACACTAGTACCGAGCTGTTACTTACATGGGGATTTAACAGCAGAGAGAAACTAGTTTTCTATTAAGTCTAGTACAACGCTACGAAGACAGCCATATTTAACATTATTTTTTTAGCGAGTTGATTGTTAATTACTGCTTAATTTCACGTTTTCTCAGCAGAAATATTGCATTGTTACTACCTTTTCGTAAGGTCTCTATTGCCTATGGCGTAAGTGTCACACGTGACCAAAAAGTAACGGTTTCAAGGTGTGTAGTTCAGTGAGTGGGATTCATTGTCACTCTGTTACCTACTTATTACTCTGTGATCGCACCTAACGGCGAGACACCCATATTAATGAAACATTTAATATGTATCTACAAATTCTAGACAATTAGATTTATTTGCGTCTCCCTTCCTGATCACAATTTATGTTTCTCGTGACTTGAATGCAAGAAATAAAGTCATTGCCAATGTCATGTTCTAACAATAGTTGATTGTTTTATGATTATTGATTGATTATTCATTAGTTAAAGAGGCACTTGTATGTTGCATACCGCGCTTATTGTTTTGTCGAGAATCACGCTTTATTTACTGGAAAGGATATTTATATAGACGTAGTAGGTATGTACTCTGCTTGGGAATATTGAGAATTTTTCTAGTTAGTTTTATTATATTATATATAAAAAAAAAAAACAATTCTGAACTCATGGTACAATATAAACGGTTGTTGACCCCAAAAAATACGTGTAAAAGTGTTTTAATAACCTCCTTGCAAAATAAATATCATTTAAAAAAAGACATCTCATCTTGTTTTTAGGGTTCCGTACCCAAAGGGTAAAACGGGACCCTTTTACTAAGACTCCGCTGTCCGTCTGTCACCAGGCTGTATCTCATGAACCGTTATAGTTAGACAGTTTTTCAATTTTCACAAATGATGTATTTCTGTTGCCGCTATAAAAATAAATACTAAAAACAGAATAAAATAAATATGAAAGGGGGTCTCATACAACGTAAGTGATTTTTTGCTCAATATTTATAACGGCGAGAGGTAGATGCTTGAAATATTCACAGAACATTCAGTTGTATATTCACTTTTAAAATAATTAATTAAAATTAATTGAGTATTAAAGGGTACCCCATACAAAAAACGTGACTTTTTTGCCTTTTTTGTCTAATGTTATATAGATAATAATAATAATATAATATATCATTTAAGCCAGGTAACAAAGACCCATAACATAAATACCTTACAGACTATCATACATAATTATAAAAAAACAGAAAATATAAACTATTGTCCACGAAGTGACGGTATCGTGTTGCACTGCGTGGTGTCGCGTAGCCTTCCGCGGAAACGCCGATACATTACACCCTTCGGCCAAAACTCTTCCTTGAGGAAGGTCTCAATATATTGAGTCGGACCTCGCACCACGAACGACTTGAAATTCGTTTTGTGGCGCGACTCCAACGGAAATAAAATAATAATGGTACGGAACCCTTAGTGCCCGAGTCCGACTCGCACTCGGCCAGTTTTTTTTGTTTTATCGAGTTGTGTATGTCGTCTATCGAGTTTCGCTTATTTAATTTTTAAGATGACTACCTTCCCAACAACATAAAATCTAACTTTTTCATAAGAGAAACTGGACAATCTACAGGGTGTAAACAGACTCTTCACGAAGCCGTTAACTAAGCATCAAACTAAGTAACTTTACGCAAAAATTAGTGCTGGGAAACGACTTTTTTTTTTGAGCTGAAAAATCACGTTTTACAGTAGGGCTCAATGTAACGCACTCAAAACATTGTGTGGATGGATGGATTGAATAGTAAGGAGGTCTTGGAGGTGTTTGAAGTAAAAATCTTACATTAAAAACATGTATTTTAAAAAAAACTTGCGAAAAAGTTGGAACTTTGACCCCCAATATCTCCGTAACTAGAAGGTTCCCAAGTACGGTCTAGAACAAATAAATGATCGCACTGATGGGGAGAATGAGTGCCTTTCGGTTTCGTTAAGAGTCTGTTTACACCCTTTATACTTAATATTATAAAGAGGTATTTGTTTGTAAGTTTGTATGTAGGGGGTAATCTACGGAACTACTGATCCGATTCCGAAAATTCTTTTACTAACGGTAAGCTACATTATCCCCAAGTGTTAAAGGCTGCATTTAAAACGTACCCGTGGGGTTAATTCCCCTACATAACGGAAGCAAAGCCACAACCAAAAGCAAGTAATCAATAAAATATCTGCCCATATTAGGATATCTCTGGTATTAGGAAGCTTAGCGATAATTTTAATTGAGCTTACCTTATAAGGCCCTGACATAATAACTGGACACGATACTTATCTGATGGATTTCTAATTGATTTATCATTGAATAAGTTCAAACCGTGGTTAATACGATTGGTTACACAGTTTCCAATTAAAAGGTTGAGAGGCCGATACCTAATTGT
The DNA here is from genome assembly GCA_950005105.1 of Lycophotia porphyrea. Lineage (NCBI taxonomy): Eukaryota > Metazoa > Arthropoda > Insecta > Lepidoptera > Noctuidae > Lycophotia > Lycophotia porphyrea. The sequence goes on from OX465384.1 coordinate 17,525,918, forward strand.
TTACACAGATACTTATTAGCTTGTACTACCAGGGGGTCTAAAATGGCCAGTTTAGCAGAATCATAATAAGATAATAATATGGTTTTTTTATTTAATAATATGAATTACGTTCATAATAAGTATCTTGAATTGGCTAGCGACGTTGTGGACATGTGGGATGTGGACTGAGCGATCATTGTGCCGGTAGTCACATCAGCCCATGGCTTAATTGCCAAGAGCCTCGACCAATACCTCAGGAGGCTCTCGTTAGGCAGCTGGATCAAGGGCTTGATTCAGAAAACGGTACTCCTGGACACGGCTCGTATTGTTAGGAGGTTCCTCTCTCTGGAGACCTGACTGTCGGTATCTTGGAACTGTCAAATTTCTCCAAATAATTTGTAAGCATAAAATGTTGAAAAATGAGTTCTAAATCGAATGAGAAAATTTTACAGTTTGATGTGCCTGCGCGTCTGTACTATGTCTATATACTTCTAGAGACATAAAACCTACAGATTTTGTTCAAAAACCACAAGAAAATCGGTCAAAGTAAAAATTATCTATTTCGTCCCGCCATTAAATCAGCACAAAACTCACAGGTGAATTCATAAACCCAGTTTTCCAGCCATAAAGGCGAAACAGAAGTGACGAATCCCACCATTCTATTTAAGACCACTTCCTGGTGCAGATGAAAGTGCTAAGTAGTTTATGGCTGAGAGCAACGGAAACTGCGTATTCATCGCCGTATGACGGACCAACCATGTGTGAATCTATAATTTTCTCATGTTTTCGTATTACAATTTTCAACGGTTAAAGGAAATTGGCAATATTGGAGGGAATAATTTCCTGTTGAGTTTTATTTGATGCCAGGTGGCGTGGCGGCCATCTTGGATATTTGATGGCTTGTAAATTGGGGATATTATCCATAATTTACGTAAATGTTTTGTTTTCAATATAATTAAGAAATTGTCTCATAAAAAAATATACGGACTGTTTATGTCGGAATCGGAAGTATTCCTTGATTGGGTTTTCCAATCATTAATTTTTCTGTAGCAGCCCAGGGTCAAAACTTGTGACACGTCAAAGTAGACTTTGAAACCACGCGGCTAACGTCTACCTTCAATGGCAGTAAGCTCTCTCCTTATTATAATTAGGAAATTTGAACAAAATTTGGGAAAGCCTCTTCGGGAATTCCAGCCGCAAAGTTAGTGTTATTTCATATCAAATATCAGCTTTAGTGAAAAATTACACATACATAACATCACGCCTGTAATCCCCAAAGGGTTAGGCAGAAGTGCACGTACAACCACATTTGGCGAGATATGATTAAATTCCATGTCATATGGAGCGAGAAAATTACACGCAATTAAATAAATAAATTAATTAATTTATTATTATTTATTGAATGCAGATTTCCTAATCTAATAATTCTAATTTACACTTTGTTTTATTCGTCGTGCTAAATCAAATATTATTACTATTTCAATTATTACAAAGCAATCAATATTAAGACGTAATTAACTAATTACAATGGCAATGTTTTAAGTGGTGCTACATCAGCAGTGAGACTGCTTTGATGTGCGCTTCAAAGAAGCGATGCGCACGATTACGTGTTTATTTATAAATGTTATTTTCTTTGAATTAAATGTTAATACATAGCTATTAGGATCAGACATTTTATTGTATTTTTTGTCTGAAATCAATTAGTATAACTAATTCATACCATTATCCTAAGCCAAACTCTGTGGTGTCTTAGTTCGAATCAATTAGATAGAAACTATTAATTGAGTTATCGTAAGTGGTAAATATAATGTGCGGTTATTTCTGAATTGCAAATGAAATCTAGCCTATAAATCACTACTATCTAATATTTTAAAACATCACTTGGTAAGGCATGATATGGCAAGAAAGATATGATAAGATGTTGAGGAATAGAGAAGTATGGGAGAAGAAGTCATGCTGCTTCGACCCCAAATAAATTGGGAAAGGGTAGGAGAATGATGACTTGGTGAGGCATGAAAGTTATCTTTCTTGATTTATTTAATTACTCGAAAAGAAAAGGTCCCAGGTCGAGCAAAGTGCTATTGGGTTTTTCCATAAGGAATTTCTCAGTAGAAGCCACGGAGTTTGAATTTGCGCCCGGTTGATGGCAATAGGCTTGCCCCCTATTACATGGGACTTAAACATAACTGGCGGAATGTGGGTGTACTATTAGGTACACCTCTGCCTAACCCTACGGGGATTAAAAACATACATAACAGAGAACTAGTACTAAACTAGTAGAAAAGTTTTCAGAAAAATTCAAAGACATTAGGACCTCTCATTAACAAAGTCTCCTAATCCAAATATGAAAACAGGGCAAACCGTAATAATTCCCAATGCCAAACTTTAAGACGGCCATAAACCCAATCGAGTTGAGCGGAGGCCTGATTAATATTGCATTCCGCGATCGATCCGGAGTACCCGGGTACCCAATACCAACCTACCCGGATTGCGACGTAAAACTGATTATATAACCCTTCCTTACTTACCTACGTCTAATATCCGACCGTATCAAGTAAGATGGAATCTGGTACGAAAATTGACATTTTGATAACGAAGTTTTGACTTTATTTCACGGTAGTAGGAGAGGGTTATGTGTGAGATTAAACTTTGATCAATCTGAGAACGTGTTATGATTAATATCTAGTCTTATTGTTTGTTCACTACAGGAACTGATAGACGCTACTGAAAGCGCCAAACTAGTAGCTCAGTTCTGGGCCGACACATTTCAGATTTCCATCGACGCGCTTAGAAGTAGTGCGTATCGGGATGTTCTTAGGGGAGAACACCACTGGGCTACGGAACTGTTCGAAAAAGATACCGCGGCCCTGGAACACAAAGGGCAAGGAAGGTACATGGATGGGTTTTAGTCAGTACAACTCTGACACTCCCTTCCGCTCCGCCTAGAGCGGGAGAAGTCATTTGATGAGGTCCCATCCAAAAAAAAAGGGCAGAACAGCACGGTGTATTAGTTAGTATTATATAGTGTATTTCGCTATCAGCATGCTTTGGTGGTCTTTTGAAGGCGACCACTAACCGCATCTGCAACGTTGCCTATCTCAATGGCAAATCACAGGGACGCGACTGATATCTATGTGATGTGATCAAGAAAATTATACATACATAACATCACCCCTGTAATCCCCGAAGGGTTAGATACTTCGCCAGGTATGTTTAAGTCCCATGTATTAAGGGGCGAGTCTATTGCCATCAAGTGGGCCCCAATACAGATTCCCTGGCTGCTACTGAGAAATTCCTGATGGCAAAACTCAATAACACTGCCTGACCCAGATCTGATGCTCAGCAGTCGCGCTTGCGACCACTCGACCAATTAGGCAGTCAAATAAAGGGTGTAAACAGACTCTTAACGAAGCCGAAAGGCACTTGTTCTCCCCGTCATTGCGATCATTTTTTTTTTCTAGACCATGCCTGGGAACCTTCTAGTTACGGAGATATTGGGGGTCAAAGTTCCAACTATTTCACAAGTTTTTTTTAAATACATGTTTTTAATGTAAGATTTTTAAACATCTCCAGGACCCCTTACTCAATCCATCCATCAGCATGATTTTTTGAGTGCGTTACAATAAGTTCTACTATAAAACGTGACTTTTCAGCCCGAAAAAAAAAGTCGTTTCCGAGCACTAATTTTTGCGTAAAGTTACATAGTTTGAAAAACAAAAAAATAAAAAATATACTTCAAATATTCATGCGCGAGCAAGAATTTCCAAACACATGATTCCATAAAGACTTGAACAGCAAGCGGACATCGTGGTAGTTACATTGTAAATATTGTCATTACGCAACGTATGCCGCAACACGCTTGCTACCGCAATAGCTTTTACAGCTGATCAAGTTATCCAGAAGATTGATCTTTAAAACAACAAACACCTCATTAGTAGTACGTTTGTTTTTAAAATAGCTATTATACAATTTACGAAGAAAGATTATAACTGCGAAATGATAAAAGCTTTTTGTAACAATCAACCGAAAATTCGCAATACAAAATAAAAGATGGATGCGATGAATATTGCCAGCCAATAGTCTTTTTTTTGTGTATCAAATAACTCCATTAGTCCAATTTTCGCCTGCAGGCCGATAATTTAATTAGAACAAAGCCAATGATTCCGAGAACCAAATTAAAAATGGCGGCTTCGAATGCTAAAGTTTTCGAGTTCGATAACCTTTTGACAATGCGTTCTAGTGAAGGATTGACCGACTTGGCGCGAATGAGTCTATGACAGTTTTACTTTACGTTTGTTTATTCGTTTGTAAAAAATATTAATTGATTAAGTTAATACTCTTAACTTGTAATGCTGTAATAATTAAGGAGATTTTGTTGAATTATCAAAAAAAAAGAAAAGAAAAATTTAAAGTTAGGTACTTTTACTTACTAAGCTCCAACGATTTAGCAACCTTCGAATGAGTTTAGATAAATACAATTATTCCAGTCACTTAATCCGACAGATATTGTATTTACGACAAGCGCAGTTCTGGAGGCCTGAAATGGTCGTTTTAATAGAATCCTAAAAGGATAATAATATGAATTACCTACGTAATAATTCGTAAAATGATCACAAAGTCAAATTGATAGTATTGACTACATCTGTGGCTATTTTAAGCGTGATCCATGTTATTATTCTAATATGATTCTGTTAGAGCGACAAAACACCAACTTCTAATTTATCTAAACGGAACTCAAATAATAAACATTTCCACGAAAAAATCAGCACAGAAATAGTTTTATTTGAAGTTTAAGGCGTTGACAGCGGATTAGCCTGTCGCTGGTCCAAATCCGATCAAATCCAATAATTGGATAATGCTCTTTACTCGATTTCAAGGTGCCTCTTATTTTTAATATATATGAATGACCTACCTAAGACCATAGAAGGGCCATGTGTCTTATTCGCGGACAACATATCCATATTAGTCTCATGCCAAGACAATGTAAACATAGAAGAAACTCTCAATAGGTACCATACTTACTAAAACATGCAACTGGATAAACGAACATAACCTCGAGATAAACTACTATCTCTTCATGTAAGGAAAAAATAAAAGTATTCCCATGCCTGGGCAGCATTTGGTCCAGACCGGTCAATCTTTAATTCGTCAATCCTTTATCAGACGATCGCCTAATGGTATTAATGAATACCCTGAATAAAATAACTCGATAAGAAATCTAGCGTAAAAATCATTATTCTATAGGTAGGCGTAACTAACTATCAATTACTAACGCCCACTTTTCGAAATCTTACATCATTTTAATGGACACCCTTGAATCAAAATCTAGCGGGAAATAAAAAAACATCGCCTTAGGCATCAAAAACTACATGCGTAAAAAAAACATTATCGAGTTTATTAACCCTAAAATTGTCATAAGATCTTTTTATATCATGCCCGACTTGGCACGTCATGTGTGTACGTCATTCTAACAATGTGTTTCTAGTACACAATCGATGTTTAAGTAATTGGAACGGCGGCGTTTAGTTTTTGTGTCATCTAGGATTGCTGTAATTTGTCACATGGTTTTGACGGCTCAATTTGGGGATGGTAGCGGTGTCAAATTGGGGTGTCCAATGGACCTAAGTGGTTCGGGGAAATTAATGTTATTTGGTAGGTAATAAAACGATGGATGTGCCTTGTATTGTAGCACTATCCATTTAGGAGTGTTTGACCTATATGGTTAAGTAAATAAGGTCAAATGTTGCGATTAGAGTCCCGTCTTCGTCGATTTTGCTGTCATAGACATTTCTGACATAGTCTTCCGTCTTATCTTTCGGTTATCCCAAATATAAGTAAGTGCCTAATAAAGCCAATCAACCGGCAAACGCTATCGCGCGTAAATTAAGCCGTAATCGCGTAACCGCCCGTAATTACGGCAGTGACGAGCGTAATTCCGACCAACTACGCGTTATGCGGAGATTTTAATTGCATCTAACACTGTCACGTTAATTAACGTTATCAAAATTTCGCAAACATTATGATTATGGTAAATTTTAATTGTTTAACGAACAATGAAGGGATTTTGATTACATTTTACGCTTAGTCACATGGAAACGATTCGAATTAGCTTGGAGTGTGTTTATCGGTCAATTTAAACAGTTTCAATTCGTATAAAATAACTTGGAATTACTTTTAATCCACTTAATGTCCCAATAACTATCACAAAACACTACACTTTATTAGTCCAAAATAACGATTAATTGGCAATTTAACACTCTAATTACAGTTTAATCCTGTGCCCATTACTACATTACAATAACCCAAGTTTGCAGCGTATGTGCAAACTACATTTTAACCCTGCAAAATCTGTGTTTGCACAAATGACCCCATGTTTTGCCTGCGCGGTGCACGCCGTGCGTTGCACAGAATTCAGCGTGCAGCGTCATTTGTCAACGTCACCTCGCCGCCTCACTGATATTAATGGAAATTTAGTGTCAACCGAACGCCTTTGTGCCTTAATTACTGGCGATTGTTTCATTATTGATTTTTAACTTCGGCACGCGATGAATTTATTGAGACAGACGGCTGTTAAGCATAATTTCATTTTGATCGAATAAATTGGATCGCGGTTTGCTGTTGTTTGGTATTCGGTAGACTTTAATGGAACGCTTTAGTGCTTTTATAAAAAAACATTGAAACTGTCATTCAATATTTCAATTTATTGGTTTTTTTTTTGTGTTCCGTAAAATGTTTTTCAGTTTTACAGCGCAGTAATTATGTACTTACATGCATGTTAATTAAGGATTCACATACAGCAGAATATAATGAGCTGCAGTAATCGATTTTACAGGTGTTAAATGATGCTTGTCAGTTCACTTATATTATACAAACTCCACCCACGTAATGACGGGTAATGACGATCAAAAGTGATTGATGAGCGTTTGGTCGCACTCAAGTCACCACACTGTGAAAATACGCACGAATGACCACAAAAAGAATAATTACTACCATTATAGCTTCTAAGAATGTTCTTACAATGTTCTGCTCGATTTCCCACTAATTATCGTAGTGGATTATCGCCAAGAGGCTATTTTGTGGACTGTTATTTTGACCGAGATTTTTTCGTGATTAAATGATAAGGCTGTATTCCCCAGAGCTGCACTGGAGTGAAGCGAGAAATGTGTGAAACGAAAAAGAATATAACCGTAAACGCGCAGAACGGTCTCCTCTTTGCACTGTTCCCCTCCACTTAGGTAGAAAATGGACCTAATACCCTAATTCCATTTCATTTTCGCAGCTCCAGTTAAGCGAACAATGTTATTGGTCAGTTTTACGTACATCCCTCGCTGAGCATTCTTGTATTGAGATAACTATGTGAGGAGTCCAAGCGAAAAATGTATGTAAGCAATAATATCGCTACATTTTTGCAACATGAGTAAAGCTAGCTGCACCATTGGTCAGTTTGACGTATATCCCATGCTGCGCATCCTCGCTCATTTCTGCTCACCCTAGAGCTAAGCTAGTAACTATAGTAACAGGCGTTTGTAATGTGCTACAATGGCATGCAATATAGATTAGGTGACATCATTATTAGGTGGCGCGGATGTGGGGCAACGGTTATAGCGCAGTTGGTACTTGAGACCATTATGCAGAAAGCACAGGGTTATTGTCTGCAGCGTCGAGTGCGTTTTATGTTTGAATTGAATTTGGAATCGGTTCGCTGGAAATTTTCATTTAAATAAATAAAGAAGAAAAAAGTGGTTCTTTGAAAAAAGAACACAGAATTGGAAAATGTAAAACATTTTGTGTATAATAATAGTCTTTACCAAAGGGTGTGGTTTTGTCTAGTACCCGGGTTGTGGAGTTCAGCTGCAATTGGTTAGACTCGAAGCCGACCCCAACATAATTAGGAAAAGACTAGGCAGATGATAATGACAGTCAGATAGCGTTTAAACCGTTTATTCAACTGTCATTATACAGAGTGGAGACGAAAATACGACAATAAATGAAAACACGGATAATATTAGTCTATAGGAATAATTCTAAACCATCAAAAAAATCCTAAAACCAAAATTAAAAAAAAAAAAAATTCAAACAAACTAAATGGCATAAAACTGGAAACGAAATAGAACACCATTTATAATATTGGTTCACTAACCTGTGGTAAGAGTGGCAACCGCGCCGTCCTGTAGCGACTTGATCTTTTGGCGCCATTATTATTAATGCTCAGTAAAAACAATAACACTGAATCACAGATTATTAACCGAATAATCAGGCACCTCTCACCCGCGTTTTTCGTTTGGTAATCAAATTATTAATCACAATCAGGATCACTGTCCAATCACTTAGTTATGTAGGTAGGTATTAGTCACAAAAACACAATAAACACTAAGCGTCTAATTTCGCACAATACACTAAACTATTTAACTAGATACCTATTAATACGTTACGTGTCCTGTCACTAAAATAAAGCGTCCAATTTCGCACTTATAATAATCGTCTTAGAACAAATTATGAAATTACAAACACACGAGCGGCGGGCGGCGGGTACTTGAAAGGCGGCGCGGGCGCAACGAAAGTACGTCCTGCGGCACTCGTGCGCTTACAAAGCGATGACGCGTGGATCGTCACAGGATTGCGGTGACACACTGACCGTGACCTAAATTTAGTTGCTAGTTTCGGCAAGAAAGCGAAGTATAAACAAACATAACTAGATTTATCTCTTTCGCACACACTAAATTTTCTATTACTTTGAGTGCATAGCAACTTGCGCATGCATTATTTTCTTATTTAATCTGATGACACGCTTTATGACTCTTATTGCTTAGGTTTAAGGTATAATTTACCCTAAATCAAATTCAAAAACTAATTTGGCGAAAGTTTTTAAGTAGCGAGTTGGCAACGTGTCTTTAATGTTTTGATGTTACCGATGCAGGGGTCGTTAACCTGTCAATGTTTCCCTGTTATCAGATACATCATGCAGCAAATGTTAAAAATGAAAAATAATCTCCTGCGACTTAACTACTGGATATTATTCAAATTATGTATGTAGACTGGGAACGTCCTAAGGTAAGGTATACAAAGTTTAATTTATTGTCGTATTGAAATCCCCACGCTGTATAATCCCGAAACCGTGCCAATACAAAATACATTGGCACTGAGCAAGATTCTTATTTATCAAGAGTTCTTTTACCCGTAAAAAGTAACAACCAATTTGTTCGGTAAAATTTCAAAGAATCATTCAGATGTAACCAAACAAAAAATAGGACGCGGAAAAGTAGTCGCGCACTGTGCAATGAACAATAAATAAACATTAGGGTACATTAGTCGATGAGGAACGCTGTCGATAATTTGTGGTTGCCTTTCGACGTTTCATTATACTTCCTTCTTGTGACCAACAGTGTAAAGTGCCAATTACCATTACGTGAAGACTACGAGTAAATTAGTATGGGCAATGTCGGCTTAGGGCCTGTACACACGGGACTCGATGGGCGTGAACGCGCTGCGAACGCAACTGTTAAGATTACTGTTAGCCACGTGCGGTTCTAGGGGGGGGTCACAGAGGTCATGACCCCCCAACCCAAAATCATACATGCCAAATTGACACTCCTCCGTCCCAACCAATTTCCTGGCTACGGCCCTGTGTAACCCCCCCAAAGTCTTAGGCTGGGACCGCGCTTGCTGTTAGCCTGTATCATAGCATTGCTGCATAAAGGCCTGCCCTTGACATACAGTTCTTTCAATCTAGGGTTAAGTTACTTATAAGATCTCCCTCGATGTCTACTGACTGAGTCAGGCGTCCATATAGTGGTTATATTAACCCAGAGCTCATTGCGCACACGGCTCCGTGGCTAGCATTTTTTTTTTTTTCGGATGGGAAATCATCAAATAACTCCTCCCGCTCTGGGCAGAATGGAAGGGAGTGTCAGACTTGTACTGACTAAAACTAAAACCTATCCATGTTCTTTCCTTGCCCTTTGTGTTCCAGGGCCGCGGTATCTCTTTCGAACAGTCCCGCAGCCCTGGCCAACTCAGGCCTACTTTAACTTAGCGACTTTTTGAGCAACTTCAGTAATCTAGTGTTTTGGAGTGCAATAAACGCAAGTTTTTTTCCAGCCAGTACGCGCCGTCGAAACGCGTTATATGAAACGCACGAAAACAACGCCTTGTGTATAGATCTTAAAAAATTGTTCAGTCGAAAAAATTTCCCACATATTTGTTGTCAACGCAGTGACACAGTCATGTTTTGTTACAGTAATATTACCAGGCTTTGGATAAGTCTACACCGCTGCCTACACGAATTTTATAGTTCACTGTACTCTAGTATTTTGCCCTCAAACATTGAGGAAATGTGGCGTTGTTCATGTCTTAAACAACAGTTTATTTTGTTTATGAGCTATTGTCTAGAAACTTGTCTTACTCAATAGATGCAAAACATCTTTGTTTGAGCTGTTTCATTAGAACTGCTAGTTTGGAGAATGACAAATTGTAACTATATTAGATGAGATAAGATGTTCTATGTGAATAAGTTAGACTTTGGCTTTACTAAGAAGCCTCTTTGTACAATATTATAGTTATATCAGTAACATAACATAACATCACGCCTGTAATCCCCGAATGGTAGGAAGGCAGAGGTGTACCTAATAGTGCACCCAGGTTTCGCCAATTATGTAGTAGCGGTGCGAGCCTATTGCCATCGAGCGGGCGCAAATCCAGGCTCCGTGGTTGCTACTGAGAAATTCGTAATGGAAAAACCAAATAACACTTTGCCAGACCTGGGAATCGAACCCAGGATATATATCCAGGATAGTAACATAAACATTAAAGAGGCTTCTTCTAGAGTAGGAATCTATCTACAGTAAGTACACACTCTTTGTCGAGTTTTTCTTCTTAAAATAATTGGTCATAGTCACTCATGGCCATGCTTCTTTGTCATTCAAACACTGTAAACATATTCTAGTTTTACTAAAAAGTTCCGGTTCACGTCAGGACTGGATAAGCAGCTTCCAAAAAGGGAAATAAAATTCACTGTCCGCCATTTCGTATTTTGGCCAGCAAGATAGATGATGCTGCCATATGTCGACCGTCAAAGGGAAGCTGGTCGGTTGGATGAATATACGTGGATGTAGAATGTGTTTGGTAGCCTTTATACTTTTTATTTTGAGGAAATCTTTGAGTTTTAAAAAGGGGTTATCATTTCGCAAATATACTCGTATTGTGGAAGTAAACTGGCTGACGCCCTGGTTGACCACGATCTACTAAAACACTAAAAAACACGTGTTGCTTGAGCGTGGAAAAAACAAAGAAAATGTTTAACACATTCAATGCCGGGAACCCACCTGGTGGGTTCACCTAAGTCGCACTTGCGATGCCGGGAACCCACCAGGTGGGTTCACTTTTGCGCAAACGTAATGCCAGTGACCCACCTGGAGGGTCCACTTGCAATATGTATGGTGGGATGACGCATGCGTTCTATGAAACGGGGGTGGACTCGAATGGGTTAAAGCATGTCACGAGATACTGCGACGCGACGGTACTCACGGGAAAAAATAAGTGACACTCAAGCATGTCGCTGCACACAAGTCACATCACCTGAGGCCGTGAACGGAGCCTTAACCCTCCATTATAAATCGCTGTTCTGTCTGCGTGACGATCATGACACGACACAATGTCTGAATGTATATGTTTAAGGCGATTCTCACACTACACCGCACAAAGAAAGAAAGAAAATGTATTTATTTGACTCGCGCGGGACAAAACAATAAAACAAAAACAACCAAAACAAAAATGGTGGTCTGGAAAGTCGGACGGTAATTTTACGTGTTAACGTCATAAGAAAACATTGATGAAAAATTGCATACTGAATTGAAATTGAATTGAATTATTATCACTGAATTATCATTACATTATATAATACATAGATGCGTCACAATCACAACCCGAACACTTAGGCCGATCGTACCTCTCTATCGCTTGGTCCGCGCTCTCGTATGCACGCTCGGCTCAGGCGGAACGTAACACTTTTTCGTGCGTGCAGCCGGCGTTCATCGATTTATAAGACGTTATCACGTCAAAAAATATCTGACATACATTAATAAAAGTAACGTTTGGTTCTACATGAGGCTAAAAGACCCATGGTGCAGAAGGGAGAAGTTCTTTAACATTTAAAAATATCACAGCGCTGGTATTCAGAGTGGTCGGGCGGAGGCGGTGAACCAAATGTATTAACGGTGCGCCGCGCGGGTAGGCGATGAGCGCGGGTCGTCCGCGCGGTTGTACGTGTGTTAGGCATCAACAAACATACAAGCCTGTGACATGAGAAGGCTTCGCCGCCCGACCGCGCGGACGGGTTGCGTCGTGAGGGAATCACCTTACTGAATAATAGTGTAATAATCTGTATGCGGTAGCCACCAGCTTGAAAACGTAGCTAATAATGATTTAATACAGTGCGCTCTGAACATTGAATGTCTAAGTGTTTATGTAAATCAGCAGCGATGTTTTGCAGACTTATTAGCTGTTGTTATTGTTGCTGATCGATTTATTATGTCTGTGGAGAATATTTATGTAGAGTGTTTGTACTGGACGTGGTGTTAAAGCGCTTTTGCATGTTTAAAGCGGCTGAAAGTTATGAGGGAAGTGTAGAATTTTAGAGTAGCTGTGTAGCATGATAATGTGTACAGCATAAGGCCCAATTTCCACGAAAAATCGACCAATCGCAGAAGAAGCTATTAGAGGCCAATTTAGATTCCGCTTGGGCGGTGGCGGCGACCTATCGCGTCCAGCCCTAGTTCAATCCATGGTCCGAAGCGAGAGGGAATGGGACGCCGTCACCTCCTGCGAAGCAGTCATGCTAACGAAGGAGGTGGCGGAACGTGAGAGGGAGAGAACCTCACGTCCCAGCCGCCGCGGGAGACGCCCCGGGCGTCGGGGGCCACGTGGTGGCTTCCGGCCACCGTAGGCGCGGTTCTGTGGATGGTGAGTAATAACCTATAAGCAGTTCGAAATCTAGATTTGGGCCCAGTTGACGGCAATAGGAACCACTTATAAGCAGTTCGAAATTTAGATTTGAGCCCAGTTGACGGCAATAGCAACCACTTATAAGCGCTTCGAAATTTAGATTTTAGCCTAGTTGACGGCAATAGGATCCACTTATAAGCAGGTCGAAATCTAGATTTGAGCCCAGTTGACGGCAATCGGTCCGCCCCCTGTTACGTGGTACATAATCATAGCAAAATATGGCTTGTATACTGACACCTTGGCTAAATATTTTTCCCACCATATATATATTCTCACTAAAATAATAGGCAACCCGAGTAAAAATACGAAACTGTAAACTAGACAAAATGTTTGTTTACGCATTGCGCTGATGTAAACTGATCGGGCATTAATACCGATTAACTATAAAACCACACACTAACAAGGCTTCATATTATGCCAACATGTACAATTGTACATATTATGTAACAATACAGGGTGTAAACAGACGAAGCCGTCAACCAAGCATTACTACATTGTACATCAAACTAAGTAACTATACGCAAAAATTAGTGCTGGGAAACGACTTTTTTTCTTGGGCTGAAAAATCACGTTTTACAGTAGGCCTCAATGTAACGCACTCAAAACATTGTGCTGATGGATGGATTAAATAGTAAGGGGGTCCTGGAGGTGTTTAAAGTAAAAATCTTACATTAAAAACATGTATACCCCCAATATCTCCGTAACAAGAAGGTTCCCAGGTATGGTCTAGAACAAAAAAATGATCGCAATGACGGGGAGAACAAGTGCCTTTCGGCTTCGTTAAGAGTCTGTTAACACCCTTTATACCCACATACAGAGGTATATAGAATTATCTATTGTTTAAACTATAAATCACTAGTATTTACATAATGTTTTGTTTTTTTTTTTTTAACTTGTATTTATTCAAGAGATTGTTTAAATGACAACGGATAATATTGTTCTGTTTTTATTATGGACAGTGCAGATGACATAAATAAATGTTTTAAATACCATTCGATGTTGGATGACACTGCAGGCTATTTAATATGTTTGTGCATTTGTCAGGCAGTGCTAGTACTATAGACTTTTACTATAGCGTACACTGTATAAAAACACGGTTATATTTTGTTATTAAACAACATATTTACGGTTTTCAGATTTTATCATTTACATGTGCTGTAAGACATTGCTTCTTGCCAAATTTCATGGTCATCGCAAAGTACCCTAAAGTAGGTTTTAATTCCCTTGTGAAAATATGCGACATAAACGGTCATATCTTTTGATCGCGTTGACTTACAAGTTTGATTTTTTCACTACTCCAGGGGATAAAGGGGGTAGACCTGAGTATTTGATATTAATTTCAGCTTGATACCTCCACGCGTTCCTGCGAAAAAGGGTCTTGACAGAAGGACAAAAAAGTGATCCGAAATCTGAGTCTGCAAAACCGACTGAGGTACGGAACGTACGACACACGAATGTACGACAAGTTCTAATCGGGGGAATGATGGAGATTTATACAAGTGTATCACTCTCTATAGATCTTCAATTTATAGATCCTCATCGATCGCTTTCAGGTAATGATGAATAATATGGATTTGAATCTGTGGTACTCACATAGTTGAAGCACTGCCCTTTGCAAATGCCATTCGTCAAAGTCGACCATCGTCTGTGTTTCATACCCTGCTTACCCGCAGATCAGCCGCTTAGTCGTTACAAAGATTTCTCCTCGCTCCAAAAAACGAATTCAGGAAGTCCACATCATTTTACCATTTCTCTCTCACAGCGAGTAAGAATTTTCGGTCGATTGCTTCTCATATCTTCGCAGCATCCAGCTATTTGTGTTTATTTTTCTCTTTCCTTCACAAATGCACTATTCTGAGAAAAGCGTGTGAAGCGAAGATAACGTGATTATAACAAGAATCGTTTCTTTATTGTTTAATAACAGTGAGTTCTGATGTAGATCTTCCGATAGGATAGTGTAAGTAAAGAGAGTTAATTGTTATTATGACCTTGGACGGAGGACGTGGGTAATGATAGAACTGCTATTATTTATTTAAACTTCGAGAATAAAATTAAAATTATACCTAACTAGCTTTTTAACCTTTTTTATAACTGTCAAAAATTACAGGTTAGATTTAAAAAAATGTAAAAAAACTCAAAACATTAAAAAGAGCATCAAATACAAAATAATCCAAAAATCATCATAATCGAAAAATCCAAATCATAATTTAAAAGTTAATAATAATTACAAACAGCAAATAAACGGAACAATAACAACACATCAATATAATAATCATATCAAATTACCTAAAACCATTCTTTTAGGTCATATAATGCCTGGGCGCTTAGCCATTCTTTTAGTTTAGATTTAAAGGCATTGTCAGACGTGCCCGCGTTGCCCGCGGCTTCACCCGCGTGGATGATATAAATATAATTATATTTTAGCCAATGTATACAAAAACTCGACAAATTATATACTCAAACCTTCCTCGAGAACCGCTCTATCCATTGGTGCAAAACAGCATGAAAATCGGTGCTGTAGTTTGAGTTGTGCTGAGTTTATCGCGAACAGACAGGCAGACGCGGTGGAGGACTTTGATTTATAATATGTATTGATACTGATGAATCGCTGGAGGAGCTCGTAGCAAAATAATAAGCCTAGGTTGGTCTGTGGATGGGTGACCACCCAATACATACCGAGTTTCCTCCGTGCCTCGGAAAGCACGTTAAGCCGTTGGTCCCGGCTGTCATTTGCACATCTTTGACAGTCGTTACAGGTAGTCAGTGGCCAAGAAAGTCTGACAACCAGTCTTACCAAGAGGTATCGTATTACCCAATACTAACTGGGTTGTGGAGGTCAGATAGGCAGTCGCTCCATGTAAAATACTGGTATTCAGCTGCATCCGGTTAGACTGAAAGCCGACCCCAACATAGTTGGGAAAAGGCTAGGCAGATGATGATGACTGATGAATCGCTGGCATCTAGTAAAAACAGCATATCATCATCCTCAACTGAGCATCAATGACATCTTGATCCTCATTGCAAGGCAGGAAGACGTCCACCAGCTCAAAGATTCCATTCGAGTCCAGAACGAGGTGTTCTCATCTTTTAGATTTATAGATATTACTAATCGTATTGTTGAATGTAGCAGCGTGCAGCGATTAGGTAGAAAGACTTTCTAAGTATGGATGAAAGTTGTGTCATCAAATCAACGTTATTTCCCGTCGAATGTGTTTGATTGCAAATGGAAATCAAGACGATAGATTTTATATAGACCTAAAATGTTTTGGAAAGTAACTTTGTTTTGTTTTAAGTTGTTTAGGTCAAAGAACATGACTGAAGGTATTTGCTTCGATAATATTTGTGTTTCTGCATGAGCACGTCTCAGGCAAACCCGAAGATAGACGATGATTGACGAAGCGCATACTTATTCTGGGAGATCTGTTTATCAACGAAAATCCCAATTTCATCAACGGTTCAATGCACTCAGCTATTTGAAACTCCAGCTGTCCAACAAATTCATCACCCCACACAAACTCGCATTACTAATTGTTGTTATGAAGTACCTACCAACTGCGTCCACGTCTCTATACAAAACAGAGATATCATATGAAACACGTGTCTGTAAGCAGATGCGTATGCGTCGGAATTTCAAATAAGCAGCAAGGTCGATAAGAGATAAGCGGTGTTACCAGAAAATAGTTGGTACTTATAGGGTCCAACTTACTATTTATACTGGGTGATTTTTTAAACGTTGGCAATACTTTATGTGCGTGTAGTACTCATGTAAATGAACAACTTTTACTATGGGACCGACCATGAATTCGCGAAAAATATCAGCTGCTCAAATTTCAAAACAAGACAAAAAGACTTAACGAAACGTAAAGGCACTTGCTCTCCCCGTCATTGCTACCATTTTTTTGTTCTAGACCATACCTGGGAACCTTTTGGTTTCGGAGATATTGAGGGATCAAAGTTGAAACTTTTTCACAAGTTTTTTTTTTTAATACATGTTTTTAATGTATTTTTTTTACTTCGGACATCTTCACGACCCCCGTATTATTCAATCCATCCATCAGCATAATGTTTTGAATGCGTTACATTGAGTCCTACCGTAAAACTTGATTTTTCACCCCAAAAAAAAAGTCGTTTCCCAGCAATAATTTTTTCGTAAAGTTACTTAGTTTGATATACAGAATGCTTGGTTGACGGCTTCGTGAAGAGTCTGTTTACACCTTGTAGAATTGATTTCCCACCCATTCGCAAGATTAGTTTCGTATAGAGGTGGTAAATGGACAAGGAACTCCACTGCACTTTATTTAGACTAGTGTCCTTTAAAAGCAAAATACCACAATTTGTATGTCGCCCGTCTGATTGGCTGTCTGAAACAAACTACTCTGCATAAGAAAAGGCTCTAAGTGAGTCATATTACAGTAAACATCTTAAAGTGCAAAAGACCTTGGCTGCAATTTCAGAACAAAAGGAGAGTATTGACACGAAGGAATCCCAAAGAAGCTGCAAGGCCAGAGATCTCAGATAAAATCTTTGTGAAGAAACGACAGTTGCTACGTAGGGTCAAAACTAGTTGCCATGTTGCTAAATAGGGTTCTTTTTAACGTCCGCTTTTCACCTTGAGAGTCCCTAACCGTATCCTTATAATACACTCCGCACGCAAAATACGCGCTTAGGCGTGGAGTTGCGGACACCTGCCCGTTATACAACACAATACACTAGCTGTCACCCGCCGTGTCTCTGTTTGCTTGGCTTCTAAAGTATTTAGGGTGATCTTAAATAGCCTATAGATTTGAATTATTAAATACAAAAATTAATTTTCAAATCCGGCTTGTACATTCCAGACATTAGTGCGTTCAAACTAACAAACTTTCCAGCCATTTCCAGCTTTATTGTTAAATCATAGGTCTCGACCCCACGAGACGCAGCTTGGATTTTCCGGATTCATGTGCAATTACATAATTATCATTAATATACCAATATTATTAATTATAATTATTATATAATTATTATTTGCTTCGGTGAAGGATAACATCGTGTGGAAACCAGCATGCCTTAGAGATATTTCTTGACGGCATGTTAAGCCAAGTTAGAGGCCCATGGGCGGCATGAAAACTTTGACACCAGGTTATACACTAACCAAACGATAAAGAAGAAGTAGCTTTATTATATTAGTATAGATAGATTATTAAATGTGAAAGTAAAACACGACAATTTTGTTGCAACAAAAACATGTTCAAGTTTCAATGATGCTAATTAAAGTAAGACAAAGGTTTGTGTGAAGTTGTTCAATTTAGCAATACGCCACTAACCAAGGCGATTTAGCACATGTTTCTATATATATGATCCTTACTTTTTATCCTGTCTAGACTATCCTTCTCCAAAATATAAGTTTTGGCCATCATTGTGTCTACCTAGAAAAGAACAGTGGTAACTTGGTAATATACTTTCTTGTCATCCTTTTAAATCCTTGAGACAGACAACCTTAAAAAGATAGTTTCTGTATTTGGAACATAATGACTTCATTAACGAGTTATGTAAGCATATGAGTCATTTGAAAAGGTCAGACGAATTGCATTGTTGCAGCGCCACAATGCTGTTTCTTGCCAATAATTTTGATTTGGTTTACCGAGATTTTGGCGTCGATTTACCAGGAGCATTTGACTGAGTAATTAGTGTATTTGTTAGTCTTGACTCATTAATAACGGCCGCTCGGGTCGATCTTTATGTTAAGCCGTGCCAGTCTGGGTTGGTCTGTGGATGAGTGACCACCCATTACATACCGAATTTCTTACGTGCCTCGGAAAGCACGTTAAGTCGTTGATCCCGGTTGTCAGTTTTTTTGACTGTTGTTACATGTAGTCAGTGGCTGAAAAAATCTGACAACCAGTCTTACCAAGGGGTATCGAATTACCCAGTACTAACTGGGTTGTGGAGGTCAATAGGCAATCGCTCCATATAAAATACTGGTATTCAGTTGCATCCGGTTAGACTGGAAGCCGACCCCAACATAGTTATGAAAATGCTAGGCAGATGATGAGTCTTCAGAGATTAATAATGTATACTTTATCATACTATATTCATTGTCTTGAGCTATGTACCTCTCCGGCGTCAAATTTCTTTCTCGTGAAACATTTGCCATTTTGTGAATTTCTCAGCCAACAGTCACGACAATAATGTCCATCTCGTCCAAAAACCGACCCAAAAGCTTCATTACACATTTAGACAATAAAACTTAACGTTGCCATTCGGGAAAAATAAAAGCTTGGCTCCATAAGGGCAGTTCCTATTTGATAACATAAAAATGAATAGACAGTCATCAAATATAACTGCCTCGGTAATAGAAAGATGTTGGCCAATTACTTTTTTATTAGACCAAGTTTACGGCTGTTGGACAAATATAGTTTCAAATATGAGTGATCTTATTTAATGAGTAAAATGAAACATCTGGTCAAGGAAGTCGTTGACCAGTCGTTGAGTCGTTGGCCGTTGTTGTCGTCGCCAAAGTTGGCGGGGTCGAAAAGTGGCTGAATATTGGTCCTAAAATTACTATTAAGGAATCATCAGCAGTGATAGCGTAGTAGTGTGACCATCGGACTGCCCAGTTATAGGTCCCAAGTTCGAACCCAAGACACGACCCTCTAATTTTTCGGAGTAATGTACGTGTTGTATAATTATCATTTGCTCCGGTGAAGGAGAACGTCGTGAGGAAACCGGCATGCCTGAGAGACATTTCACGAGAGCATGGAATGCCAAGTCAGAGGCCCACGGGCGGCATAAAAACTCTGAGACCTGGTTAGGCACGATAAAGAAGAAGATCATCATTAGGCTGCCCTTGTCTCAATTTATTTGGGGTTGGCGGACTTCTTCTTCCATAGTTCACTATTAGTCGTCATATCAATAATGACCTTCTGGCTAGCCATATTTTCCACACAGTCAATCCATATTTGACGGCACGGTTGGCGCAGTGGCTGAGCGATTGACTGCTGCGATGCGTGTTGCGGGTTCGATCCCCACACGGATCAAATATTTATATGGCCTACAGATAGTTGTTCCGGGTCTGGCTGTTTGTGTATGTGAGTTTAAATGTTTGTAAACGCACCCACGATACAGGAGAAATTCATAGTGTGGGGCAACCTTCTCCTCCTATGGTTATGGCTATCCACATTCCTACTCAAACCTTTCAACTACGATTACAAATACGATTTTTTTTTTTTCAAGGGTAAAATGAAGGTGGCAAGAAATAATAGACATCTATTACAAGATTTACGAACATAAATATTTGGCAAAGCCTAAGCTATCTAACCCCGTTTACCTAGGGTCGAAATCCTAACTTCTAAGATGATAAATATTGGAAGGTCCTAGAACTTATCCAACATTGTAATACCCAGTTTACCCTAGGGTTACCGGGGCCAAACCACAGGGATAATGAAGTAAGCGGCTGGGCGATAGTCCGATAGCCACTTGGGATATCATGTCTAGCGTTGAAAATGCCAAAAATAACCACAAGTGTTTTTTTTCACAAAAAAAAACATATTAACAGAAGAAATCCTTTGGAAAGAAACAGGATTCTTTTGAAGTTTCGGTTGATGTTATGAAAATTTGAAAAAAAAAACAAGTTTTATTGAAATTTAAATATATTTTAATAGGTGGAATACAAAACATTCTACCATCCATTTTATTAGTACGTATTATTTAGGAAAGAGTTAGTACGTATTTAAAAAAAAAATGAAAAGTAGTGCGAATAGGAGACAACCACACGATCAATCTTAAAGTTAATATCAGAAGCGGGAAGAGTGAATTGTTTATGTTTGTTTGATTCCACGTACACACACCACCAACAAAATTACGTAATTACGAACGTTCATCTCATCTGCTCCTTGCATTATATTTTTCGATAATTCGAAAATTGAAATGATCAATCTAACATCGTTCGATTGGTTTACGTTTTTTATTTTTGTGTTGAGACGTTTCACTTTGAATGATTATGCCAAATGAAAAAACAAAAAGTAAAGCGTTTGAGCTGTCTGTTGGTCTTGTCCTTTTTAAGGACTCTGATGAAATCTGGCACACGTATAGTCCATGACCTGATTTAGTTTGCCCCTTAAGATATTTTTACACGAGGAATAATTCCCAAACTCGGGCGAACCCGCTGGTTGAAGCCAGTGGTCTATAATTTGAAATATTTTTCTTTCATCATCATCTGTCAAGTCTTTTCCCAACTATGTAGGGGTCGGTTTCCAGTCTAACCGGATGCAGCGGAGTAACAGTATTTTACATGGAGAGCCACTACCTATCTGTCCTCCACAACCCAGTCAACGCTGGGTAATACGATAATTGGTAAGACCGGAGTCAGACTTTCGGAATTCACTTCGCTTAAGTATTTGATTGGCCTGTTGGTCTAGTGGTTAGTGACCCTGACTGCTAGGACGGAGGTCGTGGGTTCGATTCCCACACAGGACAAATCTTTGTGCGATGAGTACGATTATTTGTTCTGTATCTGGGTGTAAATTTATCTATAATATGTATGTATTTAGAAATATATAACTATGTTTATCAGTTGTCTGGTTGCCATAGTACAGGCTCTGCCTAGTTTGGTATCAGATGGCGGTGTGTTGGTTGTCCCAAGATATTATTATTATTATTTGTGTTTTGATATTTTTGTTCCTCCGGCTACCCGGGAAGTTCTGATGGCACGGGCCTAAGCCAAGTGTTCATCAGTTGGGTTAAGTGCGGGTATGGGAATATTAGATTCCACGCGGTTGTGCGCAGACTGTATAATATTGACCGATTCACACTGTAGAAACTTTCTTACTAGCCTGCATGTGTTTAGGATCACTGCCTTCTGCAGTAAGTGGTAGGTGCTAGCTGGTAAGTTTAGTGAACTCAGGGACTGATGAAGCTGTTTGGGGATGACTCCTGTTGAAGAAATAACTATAGGGACAATTATTACTTTTTGTAGGCGCCAAAGTCGGGTTATTTCGTCTTTTAACTCGGTGTATTTTGATAGTTTTTCGGCTATTGTAGTCTGTAAGTTGTGAGTGTTTGGTACAGCTATATCTATTAGGAATCCAGTGTTGTTAACTTTATTAATCAATGTGATATCTGGTCTGTTGTAATGAATTGTGCGATCGGTGAAGAGAGCTCTGTCAAAGTACAACTTTGTTGTGGTGTTCTCTAGTACTGTTTCAGGGTTGTATTTATAATATGGTACTACAGTATCTACAAGTTTGTACTGGTGAGCTAGCTTCTGGTGGATTACGTTGGCTACTTGGTCGTGTCTATGTTTGTAGTCGGTTTGAGCTATTGATTTGCAGGCACCAGTTATGTGTTGAATTGTTTCTGAGGAACTATTGCATTTTCTACATGTGTCGTTTGGTAGATTTTTTATGATGTGCTTTCTATAGTTTTTGGTCTCTATTACCTGGTCCTGTATTGCTAGCATGAACCCTTCAGTCTCTGGGAAGAGTTCACCTCGATTAAGCCATGCGTTCGACGCTTCTTTGTCGACATTTGGTTGGCATAGATCTTGGCGATGTCTTCCATGGAGAGACTTCTGGGTCCATTCTAGACATTTCGTTTTGTCATCAGTTATTCTTTCGTTTTTCTGTTCCGTTGTGTCTTTTTAGATTAAGGGGTGTTAAGCGTTGGTCGTTTTGAGCTATTAGTTTGTGGAGTGTGGAAGATTCAGTTTTAGCGAAAAAGTATTGTCTAAGAGTTGTGATCTGTCGATTGTGAAGATTTAAAATATCAATAAGTCCCCTGCCTCCCTCTTTTCGCGGTAGTGTAAGCCTTTGCACGCATGATCTTGGGTGGTGTTTACGGAATTTAGTCATTGTAGTGTTAACTTTCCGTTGTAAGTTTTTCAGGTCAGTTTTCGTCCAATTTATAACCCCAAATGAATAAGTGAGGACAGGGATAGCAAAGGTATTAATTGCTTTTATTGTGTTTCGAGAGTAGAGTTGTGTTTTAAGAATTGTGTTTAATCTATGTTGGAATTGTTGTTTTAGTTTCTGTTTGATATCTTTATAGTGTATTTGACTTGATTGTATGTACCCTAAGTATTTGTAAGTATCCTGTTCATCCAATGGTTCTATTTGTTCGCCCGTTGCTAAGGTGTATTGGTGTTGGTAGTTCTGGCCTGCTCTTACTGAATTTATTTTGCATTTGTCTATACCAAATTCCATTTTAATATCGTTTGTGAATTTCTCTGTAAGGTTAGCTAACTCGTTAAGTTCATCTTCCGATTTTGCGAATAGTTTAATGTCATCCATGTACATTAAATGGTTTAAAATACTACCATGGGTCTCCTCCTGCCCGTCGACAATAGAATTTAAAGGGATTCCTAGTGAAGTTGTGTTTAATATTTTTGATAATGGGTTAAGAGCAAGGCAGAACCACAATGGACTAAGTGCATCTCCCTGGAAGATGCCTCTCTGTATTTTAATTGGACTGGTGTCTTTTATTTTTATTAGGGTAGTGAATCTCAGTACAGTAGTCCAAGTTGTCATTACGGTCTTAAGGAATGCTATTACTGATGGGTGTATTTTGTATATTTCTAATACTTGTACTAGCCATGAATGGGGAACTGAATCATAAGCTTTTTTATAATCTATGTACATGGTAAATAAATCAGATTTGGACTTCTGGACTTTTCTTAAAACAACGGAGTCTATTATTAATTGTTCCTTGCAGCCTTGGCTAAACTTTCTACATCCTTTCTGTTGTTCGGCCAAGATGTTATTAGCGTCAATGTGTTTATATATTAGCTCGGATATGCAGGATGTGATGATCTTATACAAGGTCTGCAAGCATGTAATGGGTCTGTATTTCGCCGGATTTGAGAGATCATTATGATCTTTTGGTATCATAAAAGTTGTACCAGACGTTACGAAAGAGGGTATTGATTTTGGGTCTTGGATAAATTTATTGATGAAATGATATAAATAACAATGAATTGCTGTGAATTTCTTGTACCAGTAACTATGTATGTGGTCTGATCCAGGAGCTTTCCAATTATGTAACCTTGACAGAACTTTATGAAATATATCCGGGGATATGTGCTCAAATGCCATTGGCTGGATGTTACTATTGTTATTTAATACTTCTGACTGTATCCAATCAGCTTGAGAATTATGACAAACAGGTTGTTCCCATATTCTTGCCCAAAATTGTTTTAATGTTTCTGGATCAGGTGTGTTATTTTCACTGTCTTGTGGGGTGTTATGTTGAATATTTGTTGTTGTCTGTCTGATATTGCGATAAAAGAGTTTTTCGTTGTGGATGAAATTAGTATTTTGTTGTTTTCTTAAACTACATGCTTTATATCTTTCAAGTCGGCCTTTTACGACGCAGAGTTTTTGTTTCAGTGTGTCGAGTGTGTGTGCTGCTTTTGTGTTAGGTTCTTCGTGTATAGTGTGAGTTTTATATTGTCTTATTATTTTGTTAACATGTTTCCTTAATTTTCTACTACTATTGCCGTTCGTAAATTGAGTCATTCTACCTATTTTCGTCCGTAAATCTTTTAATTTTTTTTCCAGTCGTCTTTGCCATTTCGGCTTGTATTCTGTTTTTGGAACTCGGGTAATTTCTCGTGGCTCAAGTGTTATCCTTGCTCCATTTACTTTAGCAACGGTCCATGCTGAACAATAAATGACGGTTTGTAATGTATTGAAGTCGGTGTCATTATCGAGATTTTCTGGGAGAATGATTTTGTTTAGGTAGCTAATTATTCTTGCAAGATTTTTAGACGGTTTCTGTTTTGGAATATAGCTTCTATTAGTAGGATTAGTTTCTTTAAAAAATTCGAATGCTTGTTGAAAAGTATTGTCTATCAATGAATCTCTTTCTGGGTTTATTTGTGGATTAGGTAGAATATTTGTTATAGTATTTAGTTCAATGTTATCTGATGTTTGAGTGTTAGGTGTAGTTTCTTCTATGGAGGTAATTTCAATGTTATCTGTTAATTGGGTTTTGGTGTTGTTGATACTAGTAATACTTGCGAACTCCCTATTGTTGTGTGCGTTGAGGGTTTGTAGTCCGAGTTCTTCAGCTACCTCTGCCTTTAATGAATTTAATTTATCATTGCTGATGTATTTATTGTTTATTATTGCTCTCCTCTGGTCAGCTATTCTTTGTTCGCTTAGGTGAGCAAGTGATGGGAAATTGCATACAAAATCGTCATACATACGTTTTCTATACGCCGTTTCGTTTGTACCTATATGTGTCACTCGATAATAAGATCTTATTATAGCTTCATTTTGTTCACTAGTCCATCTCATTCGAGTCTGCGTTTTATTTTGTGTTGCATGTCCTTCTATGGTTGAAGGTGGCATTTGTGTAGGTGTGAATATTGGTTGGGTACAATCTATAACGTTTTGTGTCTGTAGGGTATAATGATTTAATTGCAGTTGATCTAACTCTTTTTACATTTCGTTTCGTATGTTGTCTATTGTTTTTTGTGGTAGTAGTTTGTTATTTATGATGGCTCTACGTTGGTCTCCTATTCTCTGTCGGCTAACCTGCATATCTGGGAATTTCTCTATAAATTTTAGGTGGAGTGGTTCGAGGTAGGTTCTTTTGTCCGTATCTAATAAGGTTAATTGAAAGTAAGTGCGCAGAATGAACATATTCATTTCAGGTGTCCATCGCCTGCGCTTACTAGGAGCGCTTGTAGCGGGTGCAAGCTCATTGTCAAGGAAGACATCTCGCACAACACTATCAAGCGTGCTGGTGGTAGACAAGCTAGTTTTTCTTCTTGTCATGTAGGAGGGGCGAGTCGAAGGGATGGATGAAAATAACGAAATAGTATCATCGCCCGTGGGATCGGCTGTAGCATCTACGTGGTGAGCCCGCCTGTTCAGCTCACTACGACCAGCTGTAACAATTTTTTCGGTAGGAGCCCGCTTGCTCAACTCCTCACCGCCGATGGTTCGCATGCTGTGGCATCCAGCATCGGCTCCGGATGCGCCCCGGCGCTCCCCGGGAAGCGACCGTAAATTATAAATTCTTTTATTACTCATCTCCATAAAGGGTTACCCTGCCTTGTTAGCCGCGTAAGATTTTTGTACAGTTGTACTGTACGCGTGTCCGCCCCCCACGTGTGCTAGATGTTCAGCGCGGACGTAAGGTTGGATTTTAGGGGGCTTATTATTATTATTATTATTTTTCGGTTCTAATGGTGGAATATAAATACGTGATCGAGTAGAGATAGGATGCAATGAACAAGACGAAAAGGTTACTAGCCTTTTGCCTAGATACACTAATAAGGTAATGATAAATTTCCTTCATTTTGTTAAATTATTACTCGTGGGAGGATGTTATGTTTCTGATCTAATTTATATTTCCTCCACCATTTTATTATGGAAATGTTGTCATTATGAGTTTCTGTGTGGGTGTTAAAGGTGTTATGTGATTATGTGTGTCGTTATGTCAGTGTCAAGTTAAGGTGCTTGGTGACTAGCTCGACAGCACTTAAATGGATTAATTTGAAGAGATGTTGTTATCAAGTATACATTTTAGCATATCGACGTAGTGATATATTGTTGAAAATTGAGCAAATCTTATATGTATTTTATATCGGGATGGTGTCCGCAATTCATGTCCAAAGCACATTGCAATTCTTACATTTTTTTTTTGGCTAATCATACAAAATATTGACCAACGCATATTATTATTTACTAGCCCACTGTAAAATTTTAACAGAGAAACAAAACTTTTCTTAGATTAAGAAATGTGTTCTGATTATCACTACATATTATAAAACAAAGTTCTCCGCCGTGTCTGTCTGTCTGTTCGCAAATCTCAAAAACTACTGCACCGCGATTTTTATGCTGTTTTCACCAATGGATAGAGTGGTTCCCGAGGAAGTTTTTAGTACATAATTTGTCAGGTTTTTGTATATACATTGGTTGCGGGAACGGGATCAAAATTTCATGATTACTTTTGGTCGCGATAACCGACATCCACGCGGGCGAAGCCGCGGGCATCAGCTAGAGAAATATAAAAGAAAACATAAACATTATCTATGGTCCTGATGATTACAGATAATGCCAATTCATTTACAACGCATGCACATCTGTTTTAGCTTCATCATTCACTATTACGAATGTTTATCAAACATACTATCTATAAAAAGCTAATACATTGATATCAAAGGCATGCGTGCGTGTAATTCGAGTGACAGA
This sequence comes from Lycophotia porphyrea, assembly GCA_950005105.1. NCBI lineage: Eukaryota > Metazoa > Arthropoda > Insecta > Lepidoptera > Noctuidae > Lycophotia > Lycophotia porphyrea. Next base: position 17,553,073 of record OX465384.1, read on the forward strand.
TTAACACATTGCGTAGTTTCAGTTTTTCTCCCAAACTGTTTTTACAAGAAACTAATACCATGGTACGAGGAATACATAAATGTAGTGATGATAACGCAGTATTAAAAGGTAAGGTAGGAAGAGAAGGGCTGCTGGACTGTTCGAAAGAGATAACGCGGCCCTGGAACACAAAGGGCAAGGAAGGAATATGGATGGGTTTTAATCAGTACAAGTTTGACACTCCCTTCCGCTCTGCCCTGAGCGGGAGAAGTCATTTGATGATTTCCCATCCGAAAAAAAAAGGTAGAAAGAGAAGTATACCTACTGAGCTGATAGTTTGCAATTCTGATCGATAGCTTCCTTGAGGAAGGATCGTTGTGGCCGGTGTTGGTACAGTCTTCCTGATGACTAACTCTTGATCTTTTTTTGTCTCTGGCTATGCTAGTACCAACTAATTATTCAGTAAGGATAAATATAAAAACTTACAAAAAACAACAAAAATTATCAAGCTATCAAAAATATTTTTTTTTTTTACTATTGTATAGTATAAAGGGCTGGTGTCCGCAACTCCACGTCCAAGCGCGTATTTTGCATGCATGCATGCAAAAGGTATAAACAGACTCTTAACGAAGCCGAAAGGCACTTGTTCTCTCCGTCATTGCGATGATTTTTTTGTTCTAGACTATACCTGGGAACCTTCAGTTACGGAGATATTGGGGGTCAAAGTTCAAACTTTTTCACAAGTTTTTTTTTAAATCAATGTGTTTAATGTAAGATTTTTACTGTAAACACCTCCAGGACCCCCTTACTATGCAAACCATCCATCAGCACAATGTTTTGAGTGCGTTACATTGAGTCCTACTGTAAAACGTGATTTTTCAGCCCAAAAAAAAAAGTCGTTTCCCAGCACTAATTTTTGCGTAAAGTCACTTAGTTTGATGTACATAACGCTTGGTTGACGGCTTCGTGAAGAGTCTGTTTACACCCTGTATAATATCAAGATTCTCCACTATTTACCGCTGTAAGAAATTAATCGTAATTTATAAATAATTAAAGTTTCAGAACAAAGGCTCAATTACTTGAGACAGTTTATGTCGGCTTAGTGGACGAGCACCATTAATCTAGATAAAAGAAATTAAATGGCAAATTGCACTCAGTTGGAAAAATTGCATTTAATATTGCAGACAGTGATAAATTAGGTACTGTATGGGTCTCGACATATAGGCGACATGGGTACGACTATGTTTTGAAAGGAAGACAATAAGTAACGTTTCATCATTATCTGCCTAGTCTTTTCCCAACTATGTTGGGGTCGGCTTCCAGTCTAACCGGATGCAGCTGAGTACCATTCTACATGAAGCGACTGCCTGTCTCACCTCCACAACCCAGTTTGTACTGGGTGATACGATACCCCTTGGTAAGACTGGTTGTCAGACTTTTTGGGCCACTGACTACCTAATGATTGTCAAAGATCTACAAATGACAGCCGGGACCAACGGCTTAACGTGCTTTCTGAGGCACGGGGGAAACTCGGTATGTAATGGGTGGTCACCCATCCAAAGACCAACTTAGGCAAGCACGGCTTAACCTAAAGTAACGTTTATTTCTATATAAAAACTTGTCCATAAAATGTCATAACAATTTGTTTATGAGTAAACGCAAAGAGGCTTTGCTATCAACTCCGCAGTGCGTTGTTAAGGTAAATACCAAAAATACGTTTTATCAAAGGGAAGAAGATCCCTTTTAGTAATTAGATTAATTAGTTATCGACGACGGTATCGGGTGTCAATAGCTCAAATGACTGAATGCTTCCTGCAAAGGGCAGGGTTCCTTGTCATAATTAATTTGAAGGAATCTATGAATCTCTCACTCGTATCTATAGACGTGTCAAAGTGATTACTTGAGTTAAAGTAATTTTAAGATTCGATTTTTATTCTGTGGTTTAGTAATTGTTCGAAGTTAGAACTGTCAAAAGTTAGTATGTTTAGCTTTGGTTTCTTTTTCGTTTAAATTCTTGTCTATTGCATAAAAATGTTTGCATATGCAATTACTTTTACTTGACAATACAAAGATACGGATGTAATTGTTTATTAAACGGAAATAATAGTTTATTGAACAACCCGTATTGAACTCGCGTTTTGGATTATGGGTTTATGACCCACTCCGTCACCACATCTCACGGAGTATAGGGTTGTGACCCAGCTGTGGGAACGATACAGATGCTAATTATGTAAAAGGTGTAAACGGAAACTTCACGAAGCCGTCAACCAAGCATTCTGTACATCAAACTACATAAGTAACTCTACGCAAAAATTACTACTGGGAAACGACTTTTTTGGGGTAAAAAATCACGTTTTACGGTAGGACTCACTGTAATGCACTCAAAAAATTTTGCTGCTGTTTGCTTTGAATAGTACTATTCGTGGAGGTATACAATTTAAGTATACTTAAAACATAAAAATAATTAATACATAGAGCAGCGGTGGCCCAGTGGTAGCGACCGCGACTTACGAACAGTAAGTCGTGGGTTCGAACCCAGGCAGGCGCATTACTTTGTGTAATTTATTTCATCACCACTGCTCTCAAAACGGTGAAGGAAAACATCGTGAGGAAACCGGCATGTCCTAGAACCAAAAATTCCAAGGCATGAGACATCCCGCACCAGTCCGCACTGGGCCCGCGTGGTGGATTATAGCCCATTCCCTCTCTTAGAGAGGAGGCCTGTGTCCCAGCAGTGGGAACATTTATAGGCTGATGATGTTGATGATGAAAACATAAAAACTCGGATTTAAAATACGTTGAAACTTTAATCCCCCAATATCTCCGTAACTAGAAGGTTCCCAAGAATGGTCTAGAACAAAACGGCTTCGATAAGGGTAGATACTTTTACACCTATTAGACACATTCTTCGAGTTAAGCCTACAAATAATCAGAATCAAAACCACAAGAACAATGTATGAATGATCTCGATTTTTTTGTGGTTTCTCAGAATCTACCTATTATTTTTATTACCACGCACGTTTAAAAAAGAATAGCAAAACAAAAGAAACACCATTTTATAGTTCACATTAACCTTGATTTTATGGGTGATTACAAAATTTATCGATTTCAACGTTACTTCAAATGACGTAATTAGCTAAAACCGACTAGGCTACGCAAATATATGTAGAATGTTTTTATTGGTCAGGGTAATAGAACAGCTTTTTATGACCCGTAATAGAATAATATTGGTTTTGAAATACCTACTTTGTTTAGATTCAAGTGGCGGGTTTTGTCAGATAACAATGGGCCAGTGTTTTCGTTTTATTTGGATGTTTGTATGGTAATTGGGGATACTTTATTGATTCTAATTCGATTACGAATAGTGGCCGTTTTGTAGTTATTTGTGTTATTAGATAGATGGACATATAAATACATGTGGTTTGGTAAGGCCTATGACAGTGTGTGGAAGTGAAATATATATTATTTTTTTAAATCGAATTCGAAGATCGACTTTGAAAATTGAATCTGACAATCGGCTATGCACGTGGTAGGTATTAAAATATTTTGGAGTAAATCAAAATAGGACAAGTTTACTTTGGAAAACTGCAATGTCTTTAGTTCTTTTTGTTGAGAAATTAGTTTATTTCTGGAATTCATAAAGACGAAGAATTGCGATATATTGTTTACTTCATTACATAATGAATCAGCTAAGTCAGTGACTCATTGAAAAAAATGTCTTGTTTTTCGTCAACACATGACATGGTACGAATCGTTAAGTTAGTGATTTATTAGTCTACTATTTGATGAATTGTTTTACTTCGCTAATAAATAGTAGTGTTGTGATGTGTCCGATATTTTGCTAATCAATATTTTTTGTTGTTTCAGGTATGTACCAGGTGGTGTTTGGACAGTTTGACACACCGCTTTTGACTTTCGAAATTATTAACTATTTGATGGTGTTGCCAACATTGCCTTTAGAAGAAATTATTTATATGATGTTCTTCACTTCTTCCCAACAGAAAAAGGTAAAAAGGTTGGTAAGGATAGATTTATCGTAAAAAGATTTGTTTTTTTAAATGCAGAACTGAGTTTTTTTTTTGTGGAAATAAGTAGGTAACTAGTATAAATTTTCAGGAAAAAAAGCTTCTTTGGTAAAACATAAGTACACTAATCTTATCTTGTATTGAAAACGTGTCTCCCTCCAAGTAAAACAAAAAAAAAAGCAATACACAAAGCGGTGTTGGCTTGTTTCTAAAAATGGTTTAAAAAGACATACTTTAACTAACCCAGATTACTTCTAAATCTAATTTCTCAACGTGCTTGTAACACATAATCACCTTAGGTATTAATACTCGTACATATGTATGTGCACAGGTGATAAACACTCCATTTCCATTACCTACATAGATAGCGTCTGCTGTAGATTAGGGTTGCCAACATTAAAGTCATTAACTTAAAAAAAAATGCTTTAATATACATATCACCCATATGTAGCGTTGCCAGGCGTCCGGATAAAGCCGGACATAGTTAGGGTTTTTTGATTGCGTGTCCGGCCAAAATAAACGGTGTCCGGCTATTGTTAGGCTTTTTACATTTCGCAAACGAGCGAGCGCCGAGCGCAGGCGAGTCGACTGTTTATTTATAGTTATTTTATTTATATTTCATTAGAATTTAACAAGATTTTTGTCGTACCTATTAATACTGAAACACAAAATCCTCAATAATGTAGGGTGTCAGGTCTTTTTACCCAGGTTTTTTGTCTGCCCGGCTATAAGGTTTGGCGAGCTGGCAACCCTATCCATATGTATATTAAAGCATATTTTTTTTGAAGGGACACCGAGGCTAAAACTGTTGCCACTATGTGCAGGGGTTCAGAATGATGAACTGAATACGTGGTTACCGTTTTAGTGTCAATGACCCATTCACCTTGTATGTTAACGACGTTTTTGCATTCCTTTAGAGTACACTTCAATTGTAAACTATGAATAAATTAAGAAAATTATTAAGTACAAGAATTGAGGGAGTTAAAAAATAAATAAATAATAAGTTCAGTCGACCGCACGTTAATGGCATTATAAAAATATAAGAATAAAAGGCCAAATTAGTTCATTTTTCTAATCACTGAAACTTGCGACTTACTGTACGTTTGTTTAACTGTCGTAATTTAATACAAAAATTATTTGAGTCCTACTATGAAAGTAGTTGACAAAGGAAAGTTCTGAAAAATCAAAACAAGCTTAAGTACAGGATAACGCCATAATATAATCAAATAAATAACAATACCTTTTTTCAAAACCAAATCGCAGTCCCCAATACTATACGGGAAATGAATTGTTTCCTTTTTACGAAATCTGTTCTGTTCGCAGAACCTTTGTTCAAAGGATTCTTGTCCACTTCTAATTTCTAGGGATATCTCAAAAAAAAAACACTATCTTGCAAGCCAATGTGCCACCCCTATTGGCTAACTCATACATAGGCAAGTGAGTGCCTTCTTCACAATGGAGAGCGACAAAGTGCAGATTAAGCACTTTTCTTTCGTAAAGACTTGAACCACAATAGGGTTACAGAGGGATCGGGAGTAATCGATTAAAAAGATGCTCTCACTCCTCTCGGTAGTAGTCGGTGTTCACTCTTTGTGTAGCCATTCTGACATATTGTTTTTTGAAAAAGGAATTTAGTTGTGCCACGAATAACTTAACGGCACGACTGTAGTACCTGAGAGGTTTGGCAGAGATGTATCTAATAGTACACCCACATTGCGCCAGTTATGTTTAAGTCCCATGTAATAGGGGGCGATCCTATTGACATCAACCGAATACAAATCCAGACTCGGTAGCTACTATCGAGAAATTCCTTTTGGAAAAACCCAATAGCGCTATGCCCGGCATACTCAGCTGTTGCGTTTGCGAGCATTAAATCAACAAGTACTAACTTAAATTTACTTAAATCTAAGTAAAAAAATATTCGAAGCCTCACTTTAATTAAGGTTCCAATTAAAAAGTTCTGTAAGTTTTTGTGCTCTGATAACACTTTGATAGCCTTAGTGTATCAGTGGCCCTTCAAGGGGAGACTTTATAGTGGTGTCCACACGGTGGAGACAGTCCCAGACTTTCTAAAACTCTTAAGGGAGTGTTCACAAGAGCGATTAATGAGATTGAGGTCTTGGGTTGGATTCCTAGGTCGGTCGGTCGGATTTTATTATCAGGAATTTCTTAGTAACAGCTATAATGTCTGGATTTGAGCCTGGCTGAGGCATATTAAAGACTTAAACACGAAATGTGTCTCTGTACAAACGTACACCCACGTTTTGCCAGTCATGTACATTTTGGGAATTCCAGGCGTGATGTTATATTATGTAAGGTATTCCTCATCTATCGAGGAGTCGGTTTAAGCTGATCACGAATCACACATTTGTCGCATTTAGTTCCGTGTGGTGTCAACTCAAAATTGAACCGAGGTGACTGACTTCTTTTCACTTTTATTGCATGGACATTAAACTCACTTTTGACCGGCTCAACTTGATCCGCATCGATGTGTGGCTGCTAAGCTTAAGTGGGTGGCCAGACAGCAACCTTTATGCTAACACTATCTACCATAGGTGTTTCAGGTGAGCTTTAGACTAAAAGAAATACACGTATATTGTGCCGGTCGACTGTGCGGTGTAAGTTTAAGTAAGATGGTGGGACAGGAGTGAGTGTTACCGATAAGACTCGTCTGCTTTGGTTACGAAAACACCAAAGACGGCTAGAACAGCGACCAAGCCTTTATCAGACAATGTAGGCTAAATACAGGGTGTAAACAGACTCTTCACGAAGCCGTCAACCAAGCATTATGTACATCAAACTAAGTAACTTTACGCAAAATATAGTGCTGGGAAACGACTTTTTTTTGGACTGAAAAATCGGTAAAACAGTAGGACTCAATGTAACGCACTCAAAACATTGTGCTGATAGATGGATTGAATAGTAAGGGGTCCTGGAGGTGTTTAAAGTAAAAGTCTTGCATTAAAAACATGTAATTCAAAAAATACTTGTGAAAAAGTTGGAACTTTGACCCCCAATATCTCCGTAACTAGAAGGTTCCCAGGTATAGGTCTAGAACAAAAAAATGATCGCAATGACGGGGAGAACAAGTGCCTTTCGGCTTCGTTAAGAGTCTGTTTACACCCTTTAGAATTTGCAAACACTATTAAAATCACTGCTAAGTACCGCGTTGATCTTGTCGTCGCAAACGCAACTGCTGAACATGAGGTCCAGGCAGAGTGTTATTGCGTTTTTCCATTAGAAATTTCTCAGTAGCATTCACGGAGTCTGGATTTGTGTCTAGTTGATGGCAATAGACTCACCCTCTATTACATAGGACTTAAACATAACTGGTGAAATGTGGGTGTACTTGTTAAGTACACCTCTGCCTAACCCTTCGGCGATTACATGCGTGAACGTTGTTTTTATTCAAATCACTCTGGTTGAAAACCAATCATTGGTTCAATCTCCAGATCTGTGTGTCACTGCGGGGGGCCTACTGAAAACCAGCGCTGTGTGTTTTACACCCAGCATATGCTGAGTTGGTTACCCTTTCGTTACGGGCATGCTCAGCGCAGTTGAGCTGTTTAATTAATTGTTAAGCTGTGTGTTGTTATTTGTTTATGTATATGCTGCTCTTTTGTGTTGCTGCTGTCCATTAACGAATAAATGTATATTCTATTCTATTCTATCTCTCGCCAGATATAAAAACATGTGTTTGAACTTGAAGTAAAAAAAAACAGTAATCAGATCAACGTAACTCACAGAAGTCACGATACTCGTAATATCATATCACGATAACCAATCCACTTATCACCACCAATAATACCTAACTAATAACATTCAGGCCATCACTCTTTATGGCCAATAACGGCGGCCAATATTCTCCTGTATTATTCCCGAACCATATCGGCAAAAGTCTCAGCACTCAAACTAATCATGGCGACCCTACCCTGCCTATCGGGGAAGATATTCAGCAAAAACATGAAAGGAACTAAAATTGGAACACAACTTCGGCAGTGGAACTTTAAAAGAGGTTTGGCTTGGAAATGGTATAGGCTGGTCCTAATTCAATCACGACTTTTTATGAATAGGTATACTTAATGGACTACCTCGTTGCTTTAAGGCTGAGCATGAGGTCCTGTGTTCGATTCCGGGGCGGGCAACCGGCATGGCGATATTGGGTTTTTCTATCAGGAATTGATGACAATATGGACACCTCCTATTATATGAGACTTAAACATAATTGGCGAAATGTGGGTATACCTTTAGATAAACCTCTGCCTAACCCTTCGGGATTACAAGCGTGGTCATTTTATGTATACTTAGTTAAGAAATATTCAGGCAAGGAACTAAATTGTAGAACAGATTGACACACTTCGATTTACTGAGATTTAATTTGAATTTACGGACAGTTTAAGTTTATAGGCAATTTGATTGAAAATATGTTTTACTGACTTTAACATCTTAAGAATACAATTGATTTGACCCAGACCCTCCCAACAAGTAGACATAAAGGATTTAAATAATGTTGCAGACTTTTATTTCTTTGTGCCTTTTTAAAGAACTGGAACTGTCAGTTCCCGGTCGACTGAAAAACTGAATTTATTTGAAAACTACGAAACTGAGTTGAATGGGCAACTACAGTACTTTCACAAGTTATTATGCCTTGTGTCTGTGACTGTAGCTTAGCCTAATTTGTTTTTCTGACATTCAAAAGTGCCTGTAATGGTCTAATTGAAATAAATGCTTTTGAGTTTGAGTTTGAGTTTGAGTTTGAACGTAGTTTTTTCAGTGAGACTGAAAAAGTTCTGTACTTTTTTTATTCGTAACAAAAACAGAGGACAGTATTTTTAATCATGAAGGATGTCATATATGACATAATCTGCAGCTTTCCTCATAAGTACAGAAAGATAAATAATACAGTACTATTTTCATTGTTTCGATTAGCAATACTATCCATAGGATACCAGAACATTAGATTATTAGAGGTAAGATACCAGAAAATCAGACGTGGGATACTTTTATACCTTCGTGCGTCACTGTGGTTACAAATTAGACGCGGGCGAAGCCAAACAAACACTAGTAATTAACAAAAAAACATATCAACTTTGTACATACATAAACACCAATGATTACGCTAACAGTGCGTTCACACGATCGTATAATATCAATAACAAAACCTACACCGCGACTCATTGAGGTGTAACTCATGAAAATTCACTTTCGCGCTCGGAATCTCGCTTTCCGGAATTTTTAATATTATTTTCTATCTTTTGGACATTGCACATGACTCTTGGCGTGTCTTTGAAGCGTTTGTCACGTCTGTGATTACTGTTTTTTTGACTTACATTGTCTTTTGATTGGTCACGCGATATTTGATGTCCATATATTAATTTGTATTTGAATTAGGGGCCTTTGTTTCGACCGTTTCAACTGATTTGTTGTTATCGTTCTTTGGTTTGACTTGGGCGGTAGTTACATCTTTATTTTATTGAATTAATTAATTAGCATGACGTTTATGTGTCAGATTAGCTAAACGCCCATGTTTGTGAAATGTTATGATAGTGAAATTTGATAAAAATCGTACGTATGTTCCCAAAGCATTATCTGTTACAAATTTTTTGATAAATTTTACCAATGCAAGCACTATTGCAGTTCTAAGAAATACTTTCCGAAGTTGCTGCGGTGTCATTTAATATTGTCTAAGTAAGAGATGAGCTTTACCTTTGAGGAACCGTGATTTCGACGAACCCTTCCATCAGAGACGAGTATTTCTTAGAAACGAACATGGTCGGGGTTTACTTGCAGGAGGGCGAGCAGGCCGAGCACTTGTTCGTTTAATGGTGTTTCGTCATAACATTGCAAGCCTATTTGTTTGTTGATTATTTGTTCAAACAGTGTGTTTCCTAGCCATGAATTATTTAAGTTGTTTGAGGTTAACACAATGTTAAACTGTCTAGCTATCACGGTTCATGAGATACAGCCTGCTGACGTCTTAGTAGAGTGGAGTCTTAGTAATAGGGTCCCGTTTTTACCCTTTGCGTACAGAACCCTAAAAAAGATGCTGGAGGATTAACCTCCTCCTTTTTAAGAAGTCGGTTAAAGAAAGGAAGGGCATCTTGAGTTTTATTTTACAGAAGAACAAAAAAGCAAGGCATCCGGATCCCGTACTAAATCGATACATTTACACAAAATGTAACTAATTGTTTAAAAAACCACATTTTTATATTAATAAGTCGCCGATCATCATTTTTTTGGCCATAATATATCAATTTACAAAGTTTAATGGCTGTATAGCGTTTGCGCAAAGTGATGTCAGGAACATAATGTTGTAAATACATTGCTTGTCGGAAATAAAATTGACAGATACCAGGCATTGCTACAAAGTAAAAGTAGCACATGGGACGAAATAATCTATACATCTATACTCTATACAAAATACATACATACAGATAAATAAAATTGCAGTGTCTGTTTGTAATATTAAAATAACCGCTTTTTACTAAGTGCATATGGAGGTATACACGGTACATATACCAAAACAACATATTTTACAATTTTTGTCTGTCTGTTTGTTCCGGCTAATCTTTGAAATGGCTGGACCGATTTTGACGGGACTTTCACTGGCAGATAGCTAATGTAACAAAGAGTAACTACTACTCTTACTACGGGCTACTCTTTTATTTTAAATAAATATCCGTGCAAAAAAATTAAACCCTTGAAATTGGTAACAAAATTCGATTCAAATAGGGAAGTGCTTATAATAATAGGGATTTTTTAATAATAATTTCACGCGAACGAAGGTCGCGGGCAACAACTAGTAGTAAATAAAGTTTTTTACTATCAGCTACAATCGGAAAACAGAAATCTTTTTTATTACCGCAGTTCAAAGAAATCGGGCAGTGTACCTTCATTAAGGGTTCCTTTTAAATTCCATTCGATAGGTTTCTATTTTTTTTTGATAACGATAAGTACTTTTAATTTATAAACTGTTTTAAACGACTGAAAGTAATATATTTATTCGTATATTTAATTACATATATGACATAGTATGAGCATCAAACATTACCCAAATACTGGAACAAAACAAAACAAGCACCATTTATCCGCTCGACGCGATAATTGGCTAAGGCCCGATTCCATCAAAATAGTCTTCAGAGCTGTAATTAAGAAGAAAAAGCACCGCAATTTCGTTGCGACTGGCTATGGTCCTACTATGTGAAGGGGTAACTCGAAGGAAACTCGCTTATCTTTCACGTTTTCGGTAAAAAAAGATGATATAAAAGCTTTATTTGACGTGACAACGTCTAATAAATGGATGAAAGCCGGCTGCATGTTCGAAAAAGTGTCTCGTTACGCTCATTGTCTCGTTACGCTCATTGTCCCGTTACGCTCATTATCCCGTTACGCTCATTGTACGGTTGCGCCGCATCTATCTCTCTTCCACTCGATTTTATGACGTTGTCGCGTTAAACTATCGTCCGTAAACCAACTTAACAAACATTTTCATTTTTTTCTATACTACATAGGCTCGCCTTTGGCCGCAACTCGTCTGATGTGAAGCGGACCGACAGAAGAAACCGATTCACCCGAACTTTGAAGAGATCTAGATTATAATAATCGAGAAACAGAGAAGCTGTCGACTGTTTCATTCATCGAACTAAGAAGACGGGTGTGATAAAAAATTTGAATGCTTATTGTGGCAAAGAAACGATGGTTGAACTGTAAAAGATCATATCGCTAGAAACGGGATGACTAATAATGGAGAAGTATGAAACGAGATGAAATGCTGCGCCGATCCCTTGAGTTGAGAGCAGGAGAATAATAATGATAATGGAGAGTCAAAGACCATAAGTAATAAAAAAGAGTTAACAGAAGCACAATTAAATACAGAAAAATAGTTACATAATATAACCGTTTTGTAGGTCATGTTACATGACATGTAGATGCTTATACAGAAGACTAGACATACATACATAAACTCACGCCCTTTTCCCATGGCAGAAAACATAGAACGGCACCTGCTACGATCTTAACATACTCCTTTTGCCTCGTCCACGTTCATACATCTGGACATACACGCGTTGAGAGTACTACATACCTGACCTTTCTGAAGAACCTCACCAAGGCGTCCCCTCCGGCGTTGCCACTCACATCTGCCTTGTAAATACCTTTTGTTGGTCGCCTTTCACTCATCCTCTCCTCATGACCAAACCATCTAAGCATACTCTTTTCAATTTTTGTCACTACATCTTCTTTTAAACCGCAACGTTCCCGTATAACCTCATTCCTCACTTTATCGTTCACAGAAACTAGAATCGTATGTTTTATCATACCCAAAGATTTTACATGAATGAAACTAATTGTAGGCAAAAAAGATACCACTATAATTAAAAGCTAAAATCATACATAATTAAGAAACAAAGTGTCATTGCATTACTCTTTCATGAAATATTAATGAATCCATCTCGTGTTGAAAACGGAGCGTGTGTATGTAAAGGTGTTGAAACTCGCAGCAGCAACGTTGACAAAAAAGTGTGAGCGAAATGTAAGGCAGATACAGATGCATAAGAAACCGAACCGTTGTAAAAATGGTTTTTGCATTCAATACTGTTTATACGGTATATGATAAGTTGGTCAATGCTCCAGATTCTTGAATTGCAGGACTTTAAACAGTTTTCTTCTTTCTTTTGTGGATGGCACGACAATGTATCGAATGTTGGCTCAGATCATCGGCTTCTATTTCCACAGCATCATCGTTGGCAGCGTAGAGGTCACTTTGACTACATGTTTTACAGACATGATTCTTCTTCTTCAACCTCTAGCCTCCCAACGCTGAGTGTAGGTCTCTTCTCTCTCTCCTTTTCTCTTTCAGACATAATTGGTTTTGTGTTGTGCCTTTGACTTCTTAAGGAACACTGTCTGCCAACGGTTTAGACAGAGCCCCAATAAACCATACTATTTCAATGTCTACATCTTCTTTAAGAACACTATTTTATTACCTATAATATTATATTACAATGTCTGTTCACATGAGAAGAGTTTTAGATGTGGATAGGAATGCTTTACACCAGCAATATTTAGATGCAAAATTACAATAACAAACTTGAAGGTCTTTGCGAGCTCAGAAGCTACGAGATCAGACCAATATGATTGGTCGATTCCCGCAAGTATTCTCTCCACACGTTTTCGCATTGGTAGAAACGTGTTTTGACCCATTTCTGGGCAAAAGCCTCTCCAATTCTTCCGTTTCTTGAAAGACCGCACGCCAGCCTCCTCTAGCTAGCTTATGTCATCATTTACTGGAACAACTACCTTTCTGATGTCCACAACCCAGTGATTGGTAATCAGTGACTGTTGTCTTTGGTAAGACTGGTTGTCATACTTTCGGGCCACTGACTTCCTGTAACAACTGTCAAGGATTCCAATGACAGTCTAGATGAAGTTCCTTTTCAGCTAGTTTAAGCAAGATATATTATTCTCCTTTTAAATATTGACACTCCAACCAATAGTCGGTGGTGTGAAAATATCGTGATCTCGCAAACTACGATCGACGGGTAAGCGATACCTCACGAATTCACGATGAGAGCGTAATGGCCGCGTTAGGCACCCGCCATTGTGACGGTAAGACCCCGGCTTATAGGTGAGCGAGCCTGTATTGTGGCTAAATTGCACCTAATTGCCGTATCGAAAGACTCAAATTATCACTTGAGGAAAATAACTGGGGATTTTCTTCGTGATAAATTCTCCGGGACATATTTTGTTTGGAAGAATTTTAAAGTGATTGTTTTCATTATTGGGACATAACAAGAACAACACAAATATACAAATAAATCAAATTGAAGTGTCTATTTGTTATTTCAAAATACCATAATTTGACTGATTGCATATGAATAGTATATACGGACTTTTTAAAATAAAATATTTTTTTAAATTTTTGTCTCTATGTTTTTATTGGAACTCGGAAAGGTCTGGGTCGATATTGACGGGACTTTGCTGGAGTTGACTGGCAAATAGCTGACTGATGTTATAAGGAGCATCTTGGCTACTTTTATTTGAGAAAAATAATTAGGGTTCCGCGCCAAAAATTAAAACTTGAAATTTTTAACAAAATTAAATTCATATCGGGAAGTGTGTTCATAATAATTTCACACTTACAAAGGTCGCGGGCAACTAGCTAGTGAGTAAATAAAATAGCCATCTTTACTTATTTCGTTTCAATATCAAACTTAAAATTAACGACTCATTACAAAGTCCATCAATCAATTTAAGAATTCATAGCACGCGCATCCTGTGATACGTCTGATTGCATCTCTGAGGATGTTAGGTATAAAACGTGTCTAGAATAATATAACAATAGTGTTCTTCTATACTTGGTTAATTGTATTATTCTATGAGTAGCTATTAAGTATTGTTTGTCGAACGTGGTTTGGCATCGCGACTAAATATGGCGTCGGTACAGTCGTGAGCACTCGTAATTATGTACTATAGAAGCATTGCCACGTTTTAAAGTGAATTTCTCCTGATTATTGGTAGAAATTTTATGATGTTTCGAAAATAGTTTTTAAGAATCAATACTTTTAAATAAGTCATATCTCAAAGTTCCAATCCACAAGCAATATTTTTTTATGGCCCTTTATGATGACCCACTGCTGGGTAAAAGCCTCCCTTTTGTCCCTCCAAACCTCTCTGTTGCAACCTCGTCGACGATGTCCACCCTTCAGGCGTCTAGAGATTGACGATCTTTGCCCACCTCTCCGGGCGCAAGCAAATTCTTTTTTTAAGTAAACACTAGTTTTCATTGACGCTCGTGACTGTACACGTATTGTTCAAATATTGTTCTCCTTTTGTATATGTATGGGTTTGAGGATGTTATTAAAACTGTCTGCCATAGGTGAGCTTTAGACTAAAAGAAATACACGTATATTGTGCCGGTCGACTTTGCGGTGTAAGGTTAAGTAAGTAAGATCCTGCCAGGGCTGCGGGACTGTTCGAAAGAGATACCGCGGCCCTGGAACACAAAGGGCAAGGAAGGAACATGGATGGGTTTAAGTCAGTATAAGTCTGACACTCCCTTCCGCTCTGCCCAGAGCGGGAGAAGTCATTTGAAGATATCCCATCTGAAAAAAAAAATAAGAAAAAGGATTTTATTTACAGTTGAACCGGATTTTCAATTTTATTCTAGTAAAATAATGATGCGATGATGATGATGGTCAGCTATGCGTTCAGGATATTTTATGAACAAAGGAGAAATGATTTAGTAAATTGACATACCTGTTCAAGATCAGAATGCGGGTAAACTATTTCACGATACTAGATTAGTTCATTAGCGAACAGTAAAATTGCTTACATTTCTGAACGCGGACAAAATAACGTCATCCGAGCATTTTCCAAACTATATTGAGGTCGGCTTCCATTTTTACAAAACGCAGCTGAATGAGTAGAAGTATTTCACATGCAGGGACTACCCAGTTACACCTTAAATGTATGCAAAGTATTTGGTGTTAATTTCGCGAAAAAGATCGAGACTTGGATGCAGAATGCAGCACCACCCTGCCATTTTATACAGCAATTAGTATGCCGTCACCTAAACCGATACTCTAAATATTTTTCATAAAATTTAATGTCATGGATTTCAGCAAATTAACGCTTGATTCCATAACTTCCTTGGCAAAACTGGTTGATCAAATTACAGAGACTTCATTAATTCAGCTAACATTGTTAAGACTTTCGGTAATATAACCTAAATTCGATCTTATCCATCCACTGTTTACCCGGCCTGGCCTAGGTCATGTAAAATATTAAAGCAAGTAAATGACGTCATGTAGTAATCGATAGGTCAGTTAACTCGGCCAACTGTGAGGCTTTCAAATCACCTATGAAGGTGTTAAGTGTTGTCGACCAGCGCTTTACAATGCAAGGATTGACCGACGCGTCGGCGACGCCACGCCCTCGCCAACGCAATATTATAATCTATATCAAGAATGTCCATTAAGAAAGAAAGAATTTTAATCATAAAATAAAAATAGACTTGTATAATAAAAGGTCTTATCGCTAACAGCCTGTCTTTCAGAAAGGCTGACAGACGTTACCCTGGTTTCTGGAAACTTTTTCGTCATGTCAAAAGTTATTGGATTCTCTGTGTCTGTTCTGGTAAACGAAGATAACATTTCAGGTTTTTACCAATTATTTTTAATCTGACTACTGTCATAAATGCGAAAGTTTGGATGGATGGATGTTTGTTACTCAATCACGCCAGGACGGCTAAACGGATCAGGATGAAATTTGGTAGTAAGATTTATGACTATAAGTATATAATTAAGTATAATAAGTGTACATTTCGCAAATCAATCTGCACGATCCTAACTGTCTTTAAAAATCAATAGAGACAGTCAACCTTTTGCGACAAACGCACAGTGCAACATCATCCAATTAGGGCTGACCCCGGTTATGGCAACAAGGCCCAGGTTAAACTATGACATACTAAACACAAAGGGGACAAGGGAGTTTCTATGTTGATATAGTATTTTTGAACTATCATGTCAATACGATATAATTATGTATTTATAGAGCTAACTAACTATGAAATCAAACAAATAGTCGAACATTACGCACCAAAGCGTTAAATACAAGTATTACTTGATAATTGACACGTACTTGGCGGTTTGGCACTAGGTAAAACCCCTAATAAGTATCACAAGCCCTGAGATTTACTGAACAGAGTAATCACCAGATTTTCCAAAAAAAAACTAAATAGCCATTTAGCTCTTTCCAGCTTGAACAACAGTAATAAAAACCAGAAAAACTCCTAACATAGTATCGAAACTATCGGGCACGGCATTGGCGCCACACACCGCTGCGACTGACGAATGTTCGTTTACTTTTATCTGGCGCGGACAGGCGGTCGTCATGTGTCATTGAGGATTACTACCAATAGTACCAATACTATGATTAGTTGCTATGTAGAAACATGTTTTGTTGAACGGAGAATTTTAGGGGTTGATAAAGGATTAAGCGATAAAAATAACAATAATAAAGAGTTTATTTGGTAATGACGATATGGAAATACTTAATGTAGCCACTAGAAAGATTTATATGCGGCGTCTCCCCACAGACAATGGCCCACCTTCCATCTTGCACCGCATGCCCTATACCTTCGTACTTGATGATTTATTTACTGCATCAGTGAGCGAGGTTCGCGTGACTGAGTTTTAGGAACACATGAAAAAGATATTTATTATTATTATCAGCCATTTCTGTCCTACTGCAGGGCAAAGGCGGGAGGCCTTTGCCCTCCTTCCCTCCTTCCACTTATCCTTAAAAAGATACCATTTATTAAAGGATCCTCAGAAGTAGAAAGGTTGATGAAGGAGTAGAACTAATTAGAGAAGGATTTAGGGGTCTTCCATTAATCACGTGAGGCTCGAAAGGGGGGAGGAGTTTCGGAAAATTTCCCCGCGCACCGCAGATCAGAAAAACCTCACCATGTGTCGCTTTAGGGGAGGGGGAGGGAGTTAAAAAGCAGTTTAAAACATCACGTGATTAATGGATGACCCCTTAGATAAAATATACCAGTCTTACCAAGGGTTATCATGGGAAAAGACTAGGCTGATCATGTAAAGAAATCATGCGCATGCTTCCTAACAATAGTCATTCTATCATACCCGTATCATAAACTTTTATGGGTTGTATGAAAAGCTTCCCTAATTAAAAATCATTATTAAAAATCAGTATTTCAAAATCCACAAACTCCAGAAACGCTTCTTCAAACAAAATTAAGATATTCCCTCTCCACAGTATTACCTTTGACAGAAAACAGAAATAATAAATTGTTCTGTCTAGGGACTTATTTATTTAAGTCATACTTTTGAAAATTCCTTCGCTACCTCCTGTCGTAAAAAATGTAGGTTGGCGTTAATTTAATTAAGATTTTTAATACTTTTCGCTAACTCTTCTGGGTGCAAACTGTTGGGGCGGAATGGGTCGCTTTTAATAAGCTGGGGTTACTTTAGGGGTCTGGTATTTTTTTTGTCGATTCTAAAGGCTTCTTTGATCTCTAATGAATTCAATTTGATTTTGATTGCGAAATTAAACTTCATTAATTGTATAAATAGGTTTTATGTTATGATAGTTGAAAAACCTACATTCATTATTGTACACACACCAGCACATCAAGCTCCGAAACTGTCAAGTTTTCCCAATCAAGCTTGAACCTAATGCTTTAGCGATAAAGTAGAAAATCTATCAAAGAAATTTGACAGATTGTAGTAGCTTGATGTCGTCGAAGGTAATTGTAGGTTTTATAGAAGACTTAAATTAAGCATTTGATGATGAATAATGAAGAAAAAATATAACGGCGAGACCTAAGGTTTATCTTAATTTTTCCCTAAAAAGTATGGAGTAGTTCCATTTCTCGGTTAACTTTCAGTTTAATAACCGACTAAAGTTTGTACAGACGAGACAAAATCAACGAACAAGCGAACAACGAATTTAAAAATATGTACTCCATTAAAAATATGTTTGAATAAAGAACTCTATGATCATAATGAAGAAAGGAGCCAATCAGAGCCAGCTGTCATAATCTTAGGATCTCGGAATAAGCCGGAAGGGATCGCCGATGCTCATTCCGGTAACATCGAATTATAATCGGATCATTCGATTAATAATCGAATCCTTCGATTAATAATCGGATCTTTTAATTAATTGCAATCCATTCTTCGTTTAATTGCATTCGACTTAAGATTGAGACGATGCTTTTATAGGTATCTTATTAATCAATTGAAATTGCTTCTTCAAATGCTAATGAAATCTTCCAATTGAAGCACAGATTCAAAAGATTTCGAGGTTCTAAAGTAATTTCACAGTGGGAGGCTTACGATGAACAATAAACAGACAAAGGTTGATGATAATGGCGTAATAAATTGCGTCAAAGGATAGAAATTTGAGTTTCGTAGTGAATTATATGCAGCCATAGAGCAATCTCCTAGCGATAAAACCGGTTTCAACGTTATTTAGCTCATTATTGTTTTAATTATATCGGTTTTGTGTACTAATGCAATTGAGTTAGTTGTACTAGTTGAAGTGGGTTTGTATTTAGTGTTGTTTTAGCCATTTTAGTAAAGGTTTGATGGTCACTTTGCACCCACGTTGGAACGAACGGATGTTTTATGTTTTCTTAAGTACTAGTGCATAAGTAGGTAACGTCTTAGATACATGCATTACATACATAAACTCACGCCCTTTTCCATGGGCGTAGCAGTAGCGAAGGGTCAATTTTTGCAAGAGGTAAGCCGGAGACATACCTTTAATGTGATTATAATATTTGTCTATAAAATACTGACTGTGTCATTTTCCAAAGGTAAACCGGTAAGAATCTCAACTCAAAAGCATTTATTTCAATTAGACCATTACAGGCACTTGAATGTCAGAAAAACAAATTAGGCTAAGCTACAGTCACAGACACAAGGCATAATAACTTGTGAAAATACTGTAGTTGCCCATTCCAAAGCGTAGATCTCTATGTAGAAGAAACGGGCAAGAAACTCCATGGACACTCTTTTCAATCAAAATATTGTTACAAAATCTTGGTTACATCATTCATATTGAGATTATACATATATGTGAGAACGATGTAGAAATACGTGCACGTTAAGAGCGTCCAGAGTAATCCAGAGAAATCAACAATTTAAAAACCAAGTAAGTAGTTAAAATAAACCGTGGTAGCTTAGAGATGACCAGTCCCAACTGACAGCGACCATTCACGAGCATGACGCATGGATCAGCCCCATTCAGCTCAACCATATTGAAGGAAGCTAAATGACCCGACACACCCGCCACCATCAGCGAGACATTTGAGTGAGCATGACATTCTCTCAGCCACCAGGGCAAATTCGAGTCAATGAAAGATAACCAAATGTAGCTTTACAGTACATAGTACTCACACATGTGCTATGCAGTTATAGAATCGAGTTGTATGGAACCTTCGCCACTGGGGGGTAGACAGAACGCCACCTGCTACGATCCTTACATACTCCTTTTGCCTCATCCATGTTAAGTCATAGATTTTAGATTTAAACGAATTAAAATGGCAAAAAAACTTAATATTTTTAAAGGTAATTTAATAAAGCCTAATAGTTTAGATGGTACAAAAACATTTTGTTTTCTACCTCAACAAAAGATTTTAACCACAGAAATGTTGGAGCTAAAAACTCCAAAAAGCAAAACATTTTACGAGGAGGTAATGAAAGAATTTCAAATGAAAATAATTAACAAAGCAACAAAAAGCTATAAAATTTCTAGAAACGCGTCGTTCTTGATAAGGACTGGCTGGGAAAGGCCAAAAAAAGTTGCCATGAGAATGCTAAGGCATACTTACACGGGAGCTTCTGGTTGGTCGAAAGTAAACTTTAAGGTTATTGGAATAGAATTTGAAGTCCTGGAAACTTCTAATCACACTCTGGGCTCAGAGCCAACTAGATGTGGAAAACGCACATTTTCGTCTGCTTTTCATACAGATGCACGACTGAATGGCTCTCAATATTTTTTCGTTTGTATTTTCTTTATTAAATGCTATGATATTTGCTGATATGCCGCTTAGGAGAAAATTTTATATGATTTGCTATTCATTAAATTCAACGCTGTCCACGACATGGTATGTAATTGTGAGGTCCTGATATTTTATGTCTAGAAGTAGGTTTCTTTAAGTCAGTGAGATTACAATACAAGGTGTTATCGGACCCTTAACAAATCCGTCAACCAAGCATTTGTACATCAAACTTAGAAGAATGAAGTCACGAAAAGTCGTAATTCTGATAAATTTTTATTTATATTCTATCAAATAGGAACAACAAACAGCTACATTATGGAATATTACAATATGATAACGTAAATAATAATGTAGCCCACAGTGCTGTTCACAGATTACCATTAATGACTATACTTTAAATTGCTAGGATAAAAACAAAAAGAGAAGAACGTATTATATCTACTAATGATGAAATTACTAAATTATATGGCTTAGATTATTAATTAATCAAGAGTTTAAGTGTCTCATACAAAAGGCTTCGAAACTTTTGCATGGAGCATGTAAATATGTCTATGTGTTCGATAAAAGTATGTATTTCGCTTGTTAGGTTTTATGTGAAGCATTTTAAGAGTCGGAGAAATTCTGAGAACTCCTTTGTAGTCTTAGGAGTCTTTTCTTTACAAAATATAATTAAATGATCGACATTCTTTGAAGTTGGTAAAATATTGGTTTGAATATACACGTTTTAAAATCATTTACCATAGCGACTACAGATTCTAAAAATAAAAATAATTCACTTAACGTACTCGTAACATCACGCCTGTTATCCCCGAAGGATTAGGTAGAGGTGTATCTAATAGTATACCCACATTTCGCCACACATGTTTAAGTCCCATGTAAAAGGGGGCGAGCCTATTGACATCAGCCGGGCGTAAATCCAGACTTTGTGGCTGCTACTGAGAAATTCCTGATGGAAAAACCCAATATCTCTTTGCTTGACCCAGGAATCGAACCCAGGACCTATTGCTCAGCAATCGTGCTTGCGACTACTAGACCAACGAGGCAGTCAAATCCAATTCAATTCAAGGCAGTCCAATTTACTTTCCATCCATATCGCAATCTTCTCCATACACAGTCAACTCATTTCCTCAAGTTAACTTTAAAATAAGGTCCCGTATTCATGCAACGGATTACCAAACTGGTAAGATGATACCAACGGGTACATACATTATTCTGATTACAAGTACCAAACGGACTACTCCGCATTTCCTCCCCTCCCTCTACCCCCTGCCCAACCTCGTACTTGTCACTCGGACGTGACTGGATTCGGAACCGAATCGATTTATTGAAATTGTCCGTGGACATACATCGGGTACTAAATTTAATCAATCGGTTTGGAGTACCGTCGTGTGTATGTGACTTAATGTTTCAGGCCTGTTGCCGAAGTGTAATATTAAATTATATGGAGGTTTAGATTCATTGTTTGTTGTGTTTATTATGGATCTGTCTTGGGGTTGAGGTCTAATAGGTCTCCCTTGCTTGAATTGCTGCTACTTTGTATATCAGCTCCAATATTTTTATTCCTGTAGTGTTCGTTTCGAAAATATATTTTCACTTCATTTGCATCACTGGTTCACTGGGTTGTGGAGGTCAGATAGGCAGTCGCTCCATGTAAAATACTGGTATTCAGTTGCATCCGGTTAGACTGGAAGCTTACCCCAATATGGCTGGTAAAAGGCTAGGCAGATAATGATGATGATCCCTTCACATTAACTAAATTTGGGTAAATCGGTTTTTTATTCGCTATGGGACCAACCTTGAACTCGAGGGAAAAAAGAAATACTGTTCTGTACATTACGTCGAGTTTGGCAACAACAATAAATGAAGTCCTTTTGATTCGATAATGAATACAATGAGTATTCAAAGGTCTTCAGTTATTTAAATTACATCTATTATCTATAAAATTTTAGACCTCTCGATATGACATGCCCTATTGCAAGTATAACAAACTCTCTCACTCTTTCTGTCTAGAGCAGCTGTATCATCAAAGGAAGTTGACTTGTCCTACACTAGTTAACATCGACTTGCCCTAATTAGTCAACGTTGTATATCTAATTAGCGGCGACATTGTCCTCAAGGTCACGAAGTTCCGTTACTAATAGACGAGGTTATTTTTAATTTATTTGCTGGCTCGCCTACATTTGCTGACGGTTGTCAATTACCGACTTCGATGTTTCTGAGTGGGGCAAATATTGATACTTCATAATTATGAGATAAAAGTTTTCTTTGGCTTCTTCGCTGTGGAAATCGGAAGTTATCTCACGGGAAGATACTCATCATCTGCCTAGCCTTTTCCCAACTATGTTGGGGTCGGCTTCCAGTCTAACCGGATGCAGCTGAATACCAGTATTTTACATGGAGCGACTGCCTATCCGACCTCCACAACCCAATTAGTACTGGGTAATACGATACCCCTTGGTTAGACTGGTTGTCAGACTTTTTGGGCCACTGACTACCTGTAACGACTGTCATAGATGTACAAATGACAGCCGGGACCAACGGCTTGAGGTGCTTTCCGAGGCACGGAAGAAACTCGGTATGTAATGGGTGGTCACCCATCCACAGACCAACCTAGGCAAGCACGGCTTAACCTAAAGATCGACCCGAGCGGCTGTTATTATTTTGCCACGAGCTCCACGGGAAGATACTACGGGGATAAAACTCTTAGGTCTAATTCTAACCCAGATGGTGATCATTCCCTGCTAAATATTCTATCCTTAATCTATCTTAAGGTAACAGAGTTACTTTCGCATTAAAAATATTAGCATGGATATAAAGGGACAACCCAACACCTCCCATGGCCCATCGATGTCATGTCACCTTGGCCGAAATATCAAGAAGACGACTGCGGAAAAAGCCAGCCTAGATGGACATGCTATTACCGCAGCAGCTTCTTGATAAACCGCTTAAAATGTGGATATAACTGTATCACGGGCTGGTGTCCACAACTTCACGTTCAAGCGCGTATTTTGCGTGCAGAATATGGATATATTATAATGTAGATTGCGAGAGACAGTGCGGTTTCATTTGTTTTGATCAAGGCCTTACCTTTTGACGCATTTTTGGGCATGACATCTATGGGTACGGGCAGACAACCCTACTGCAAATGCTCAGGATGTGAGGTAATTACCAGATAAGTAACGTATATACGTGAAGGATCAAGACCCTCAACGAGTCCTCTGATGCTGCGTCAACTGATAAAAAAATTCAATCTTAATTATTGAAGATTTAAGATTGTTAGAAGTGTTGTCTCATGATAAGATGGCCGCGTAATATCAGGTTCGACCTTTGTAATCTCCCCTGAGGAAAGATGATATTTTGTGGCGAAAGTTTGGGAACCTGTTAACTGTTGAAATATCGATTTCTCTTTAACGATGTTTGTAGGAATCGTTGTTTTGATACCAAGGTTAGTTATAAGATTCGGGAGTCATTGTTTCTCTCCTGGGACTTATTTCTAGGTACGCGTGTTCCTATGGTTAATATAAGGTCCCATTAAAATAGA
The DNA here is from genome assembly GCA_950005105.1 of Lycophotia porphyrea. Classification (NCBI taxonomy): domain Eukaryota; kingdom Metazoa; phylum Arthropoda; class Insecta; order Lepidoptera; family Noctuidae; genus Lycophotia; species Lycophotia porphyrea. Next base: position 17,577,146 of record OX465384.1, read on the forward strand.
TGGACAAATTTTAACACAGCGTTCAGTAGGTCTAACCAAAGATACCCAAGCCAAAAAAAAACACTGATTAAAGTGATTTTATTTTGACGTAAAATAATATATTGCCGGCATTTTTAGTGTTTTTTCGTTAGCTGATTTTATTTTCTTGTAAATATCTACTCAATGCGTTTTTCTTATTTTTTTATTTACCATTGTTCTTATTTTGGTGGTCTGAATGATTTCTAAAAGTTCGTCCATCTATTTTAATGGGACCTTATATATTGATCTTCTAACTTACGGTTTTCATGGCTTCTGGTAATTATTCTAATTTAAAAACTTTGTTCGGGTAATCTTAATGACGTAGAAAACTCCGTGGGTCGGGTGCATTTCCCAATAAAACATTCACATTAATAATTATGCAGGATATGCATTCACGATACGGGAAAAATAAAGGGGTAACTTGATCGTTAAAAAACTGGGTCACTTTCCATATACACCGATTATGGAGTATGGTTATGGATAAATATGTTTATTTTATAAGCATGTTGAACCTTATGCAGTGTGCATTACAAATTAAATATTTCAGAATTATCTGCGTATTTGTTGACTTGACTAAATTTCTGGTTTATACCCCTTTTATTAAGGTTCAAGCTGTGTGCCCGATTGATTCTTCTATCGACAGTAATGTTAAAGTTCCTTACAAGCTCTCATCCCTCGTGTTAACACCTTTAGGGTGGAATAAAAAACGAAGCATTTTCAATGCTCATATTCGTCATCTAAGGAACTCTTCTGCACAGTCTTCTAGACGCAGTGATGAATTCGTTTTACCTAGATCTACGAAAACAACAAGAGCCTCGCCTACCTCATGCTGAAGTATCTCATCATTGAAAGTTTCACCTCACTAAAATATCGATTTCCCTATAAACTTTGTTTATCGTAAGGCGCAGCTACGCCAAGGTCGGACGCATTGTTATCAAATTGATGAGATTCGTATCGACCGGGCACGTCACTAGTTTCGAGTTATGTTTCACGAAATGTATCGTTAAATCCGTTTTAATGGTCGCCATAGATTTTATTTTGTTTTGTTTTTCTCTTTTTTACTGGAATTGGTGCTTTATAGTGACAATTAAATGGTTTGGGATCGTGACGTAAGCTATTAATTTGTTTTTGGGTGACATAACGATTTATAAAATAGTTGGAGATTTTTTTGTCCATGTTGATTGAAAGATAGCTGAATAAATTGGTTACTCTAAACTAAAAAATACGTACCTAAAAAAGAAAGAAAACATGTTGTTTTGTGAATATTTTGTAAAATAACAAGGAAATCAACAGTGGGGAATTTTCTTGTTATTTTTTAAGCTAAAAGCGCTATAAGCGAACTTGTGGGGACCCATCCAACCTCTTCGCCTATAGCTATCATCTCTATTCCTCCCTAATCTCCACACAATATATCATCAACACTAATGACCACATTGTAAAGCCACTTCCCTAATTAATAATTCACATCGTGTCGCCTCCACTTATAATAATGAATTAACGACAAAGCTCATCTAATTATCAATGTGATACAGGATCTATTATTCATGAGACCAAAAACAATCTTCACGGAGAAAAACATGGAAAAGAAAACGTGTGTAACAAAATGGGAGCGACTAGGGATGCATGATATTTGCAATTGTATCGATACTTAATCCAGATCGCAACTTAGCGATACCTTTTTCGAATTTTTCTAATCGAATCGAATGACCGAAGCCATTCGATTCGATTCTCAAAACGTTGAATCGGAACTCATCGACAGAGATGGAAATAAGTTCAGTTTATTTGCCTTAGCTTCTATCAAGAAATTAAGTAAGTCCCTCTAATTTATCAGCTTTGTATCGGAACTTAAAAATTAACCTTTTTATCGTTAACGTTTAGGCAAATAAACTTTTTCATTCCGATCTCTGTGATTATTATTCCCTCTAAGAGTCTTCAGGAATTCTTTTGTCTCACACCCTTGTATGATTCATAAATCCTAATAAAACTACTCAAGTTTTAAGTTGTCAACCAACGTTACAGTCATATTAAGAACAAAACATTCTGGGAGAGGTTTGTTTTTAATTAACATTTATTATTTCATATTGACTGATCATGCAATTTATGAAAATGTAATATGATACGAGGCTTTCATTACGATACTTATGTATCGATCCAAATATCGGAGTATCGTATCATGTTGTATCGGAACGGATCGTGCATCACTATTAGGGACAAAGAGGCGCTCTTCGATATTAAAAAAGAAACAAAGAGCTTATTGTCCATAAAAGCTGTTCACTAGATGTGTCGCCGCAGAATGCACACAGAATTAATTATCTTTTCCGTTACCGTTTCCTTTGTCGTTGGTATTCCGATGGACTTCAGCAGTTTCCACAGTAAAAGGTTAGATAGTGTCACGCCGGAGAGAGAATTTTGTTTCTTTTTTGTTGTTTCGTTTCGAATTGCATGCGGGAATTAAAAAACTTTTTATCATGACCTTTTCACTATGAATGAACGTGCCCGCATCGGTTTTGTTACGTTTTTATTGTTGTTTCTAGTATGATTTTGTTGGTTCTTTTTTGTTTTCTGGTTTTCTCGTCTTTTGTGGTGCTAGGGTTCATGATATTCTCAATTGTGTTATTGGAGCAGTTGTACCAGCTTTGTATTATGAAGTGTCCCATTTCTGATGGTCTGAGAATTGGAATAGAATTTGGAACAACAAAATACTTTGAGTGACGGTTAATAGCTCACCCTTATTACATACTGATACTGGTACTGTTAGCCTGTGGCATCCCACTCCTGTGCAAAGGTCTCCCCATGACTTCAAGTTGCTTTGATGCAGGGCTAATGTGGACCTTATTACATGGGGCTTAAAATTGGCAAAGTATGAGTGTATGAGTATCCAGTACACCTCGGACGATCATTCCTAGATTACAGGCGTAATGTTTTTATATTTGACTGTCGTACCAGCCACGTGTTAAATCCTATACGGAACCCTATAGAGCGAGATCGATTGGCAATTAACAGCGTTTTGGCGGAGTAATTTAAGGGTTTATTATTTTAATTAAAGTAAGTAAAAATATTTATTACGGGGGTGTTGTAATTATCGTACTACCTACCTGTTGTTCACTGTTATTATCTAGTATTAACTTATTAACATTTTAAGTGAAACCTGTCATTAACTTAATAGAATATGATAAGGTTATAAAAAATAATAGCTTTTACTAATACTAGCAATAAATAAAAAGGCTTCCATGGATATTTTTAGCAGGTACAAACAAAAATACTTTGAATACAATGAAATATGATTCCTGATGAGTTTTAAGTAATTTATATATACACTGTTGGCCAAAAGTTCGAAAGCACCTACGTCAAAGAAGGAAAATTAATTAAAAGTCAAAATACAAAGCAATAGGTTTAATTATTAATTAAAATACTAATTTACGCGATATTTAAATTTAAATACACACAATATTCATAATAAACGTAGAAATTATAGGCATATTGAAATAATATTCAAACATTTATTGAAATAAACAGCTGTCACTATCTATATCCTGCGATTATCTTTTCAAAATTGTGTTTCAATGATGATTGACAGAAAAAGTTGGGATCATACCCCTATCAATCACTTCCAGTTATTGGTAACTTCAATGTCATAAAAATGTAGACAAAAAAAAACACAAAATTGTTTTGTGATCCGTTGAAGAAGCAGCGTAGGCAAGTATGTCTGCCTACCTTCATAGGACAGAGGCATAGTAATGACGATAACTCATCATCATAGTGGGCCTTGTACAGACGCAAACAGCACATCAAGCTACTACAATCTGTCAAATTTCTTTAATAGATTTTCAACTTAATCTCTGAAGCATTAGGTTCAAGGTTGGTTGGGAAAATCTGACAGTTTCGGGTAGGTTGACCTGCTGGCGTCTGGACATTCCTAGATGCTTGTTAACTTTTTATATTGTTTTACGTTTTTAGTGTAGTAACTTGCTATACTAAAAACTACTGACTTTCGTCGGGCCAACGCTTTTTTTTCCTTTGTCGTGTGGTTAGGGCTTACGCTATCCCGCCATACTTAAGTGCTGTAACATGATAAAATTGTAAAATCAAATCATTTTAAAAGAGTAACCATGGAGTCTCTTGTCGGTTCTTCTCTATAGGAAACGACCAACCCGAACCTTGCACCTTTTCTCTTCGTTTTATAAATGCCCATGTGAAATATATTTTTTATTTTTTTATAATCTGCCTAACCTGTTCCCAACAATTTTCTGGGACACTTCAAGTCTAACCGGATGCACTTTACCAATTTTTACCCATCTACTAAACACAGCAACCCTTCCTGTTTTAGATACCCAGTGTAATTGCTTTCTTCCTGGGAACACGAGCCAGCACTTACTTAGACACAATTTCGACGAAATTGGGCTGCCAATCAATCAATTGACAGTTCAAAGGATTTAGTTGTTAAAGGAATAAATTTAGGTCAAAATAAAGAACTACCAAAACTTGTGCGTGTCAGCTCCGACTCGTGCCTGGAGTTTAATTCTTTAGAAGGAGAGAGTGACGAACGAGAGAGAGAGTACATTACTCTCTCACACATTACACACACACACACACACACACATTGTAGGTAACGCTGAGGAGCGGTGAGTGTTATGAGACGAGCAAGGCGTAGAGGAAAGCCTTCACTCTTGATTTTATTACTCATCTATTTTTCATACCGTGCAATATTTAAGAAACGGTTGTTGAGGAGTAAACTCCAAAGTAGAAAGATTGAAGATTTAACGACAGCAAAAAAATAAAAGTTTTTAGTTAGTAAATTCGTGATTTTTTTACTGTATATTCTGCGTATTTAAAATAGCTTAGATTCCAAAGTAACTAACGTACTTATGTATGTTATTTCAAACATGCGTATGATTTTCGAGCTTGTGACTAATGAGCTCCCTTCATACTTTCAGGTATGTCTTCAACTAAACACATAATCTGAAAAAAAAAAAAAACTTGTAAAGGATCCTTTTTTCTACGGACTATCAAATGCGTCTCCGGGCACGGACACCTCCACACAAATACTTACCGTGACAGTTTGTCAGTGTCCATGCCAGTATTTGCTGGTCACAGCTTTGACTGGTCCTTAAAAGTAGTGAAACCTATGTCTTTCAGTGTCTGTGACTGGAGCCGATGCAGCTTGTTGACCGATTTATACACGCGTACCCTTCTCCTCTCCACCCTTTGGTCACCCAATGCAATGGGTATCTTCAAAATCTCCAAATTTTTGGCGGTTTTGGTTCCTGGCTGGCTACACACGCGTTACTCAACCTTTATTATTCCACCGGGAAAAATATATACCAGGTTGGTTGGTAAATTATCCACCTGTACTCTAATAAAATCACAGTGCATACTGCAGCCATCCATCTACGCGAGTAGCGGTTGTGACGTGCTCTATAGGGTCGTATAAGGCGGTTGGGGGCCGTTGTTGCGGTTTGCGGAGGCCTACGGTCTGCAGTGGATATTTGCGTAATTGCATCACGGTTCGTCTGTTGTCTGTTGGATTGGACGTAACGTAATGTGTCGCTTTGTTTGATGCCGGAGTACGTTTATAGTTTTAATGTAAAGCGGTTCTTCTAAATGAAGAGTGATGTGAATATGGGGTCCTTTTTTGAAAGTTTTCGTAAAAAACGTTTTGCTTATTTGCCTGAACTAGTTTGACCCTGTTTTTCCAGGAGATATTCTTTTATCGTCTAGGAAACATGTATATGTGATAAACTTGGTCAAAAAGTCATGTTTCATCGCTTTGGTTGCAGTTTTATCGGACTTTACGTTGATTTACTTTTTCATTTTGCGATTGCTTTCGAACGAATATCTCAAATATACATTTATCAATGCTCTTTACACCTATGTGTTTATGCAGGTATGTTACTCTACATATAATACCTGGAGCCCTGGAATCCTGACGTACATGTCACAGTGAAGCGTTTTTATTTATTGTTTACCAGCACGCGTAGACCAATTCCACAAAAAGCAAAGCACAAAGCTCTTTCCATACAAGTCGACATGTCTTCTGCCTAAGCATGGGGCGGCCCGTAGACTCGAGTTTCTAAGAAGACAAAGACAGAATTATTTTCATAGCAACGGGGAAGTAGCTAGTGATGTATAGTTCGATGGCCTATGGCATGGGACTTAACCAACAAGACAGATCGGTATGCAGGGTCGAAAGATATATTTGATTTTTTCTTAAAAACCGATCGATGCTTTCGAATGAAAATTAAAATTAAATGAAGAAAAATAATCAATTGGTTAAATTAATTCAAATTTCATTTGAAGATGTGCAACAGTTTCTATAAAAACTAAAACTATATCTTTCGGCCCTGCATAAATATCTGTTTTGTTGACTGTACATATTTGCCTAATCTTTTAGGAGAACAGGCCTGATATGTTTAAGGGAGGCCCAGAAAGCTCTTGAAAATCTTCATCATGTGGCCACTAAAGCAAAAATCCGTAGTAAAAAAAGCTTTTCATTTCATTAACGCTTTTCACGGAGGTGTAATATAAGCAAGACTCCGTACTCCGTATAATTAATAATTAAATATTACTTGAGTCGCGTACTTATGAAGGTTTATTGAACTTTGACCTTTATAGTCTACACCCTCGTGTTTGGAATACTTATTAAAATTTGATGTTACATACTTACTTTGCGTTCCCACTGGCGAAACATTCACTCATAAAATGTTGAAATCTCTATTTCTCTATCTTTCTCTTTCTGTCCCTCTCGCTTTTCCTTCTCTAATCTTGAATTAATTTTTATTAGAATCAGTTTCCAAGTAGAAAATATCCGCGCGTGCTCAAACCGAGCACCCAAAATACTAAAGGCTATACGGATATAGTCCTGTATTCAGTGACATCAAAAACTGCGCGAGTTTCCAGCTTTACGTATCATCATCATCATCCGCCTATAATGTTCCCCCTGCTGGGACACAGGCCTTCTCTCTATGAAAGGGACGGATACTTACCCTTATACAACCCTCCTGGCGCTTCCATCTTAATGTTTCGCGATTGAGAACACACAGATGACATTCAACAGTAATATTCACAAAACTTAATCTCTAAAATTGACACCAATAACGTTACTACCACCAGCACCATTCTCCGTTGAAGAAAGAAAAAGCTTCCCATAAAAAAAGAACAAAACAATAAAATCTAATTGAATTAGGGAGAGCAACAATATCGTATCGTGTTGCTTTACGAATTACTTCGTTCCATATAACGATAGAGATGACGTTCAATAGGAACCGAACGAAAACAAAGTGTTGTCGAAGCGTCAGTCAAAACTCATTATCATTTTTACCAGAGTTAGAACATCTGACTGCCTGATAATATTTGACTGCCTCGTTGGTCTAGGGGTGCAATCGTGATTGACCAAGAGGTCCTAAGTTCGATTCTCGGGTCGGGCAAAGTGCTATTGGATTTTTCCATCAGGAATTTCTTAGTAGCAGCCACGGAGCCTGTATTTGTGCTCGGTTGAGTGCAATAGAGAATCCAAAGACGCGTTGTTTCAGCCAATCACAGAAATACTCATATCTAATTTAAAGTGAACACAAATTATAAAAAATGGTATTGACCCATTGTTACCTAGTATACTTATGCAGTTTTTTCAATCTCCTGTAAAGTTGCTATTTTTGACTTACGTGATGTTAAAACTTCAACGACGATAGCTATTGATACTAATATATTGAGTCAAGTTACTTGTTAATCACTATAACTATCACTACATATTATAAAACAAAGTCCTCCGCCGCGTCTGTCTGTCTGTTAGCGATAAACTCAAAAACTCCTACACTGAATTTTATGCTGTTTTCACCAATGGATAGAGTGGTTCTTGAGGAAGGTTTTAGTATATAATTTGTCAAGTTTTGTTGCGGGAACGGGATCAAAATTGATTGCCATGATTACTTTTGGTCGCGATAACCGACATACACGCGGGCGAAGCCGCGGGCATCAGCTAGTTAAATATAAATAATAATAGCGATCACTGACTTAAAAATCCGTTCTTAAAACCACAAATCCACCCATGATATACTACAACTTCCAGTCTATCCACCTCCATTCCACCCAATCTAAAGAGCACTTAATCCAATGTCAGTGCTCAGTGCTCTTGAATGCGTTACGTTCAATATATGGGGATAAACGAGGCGATCTGTCACCTGAGCCAAGAGTTATCGACGCAGTGGAACCGAACGTCTTAGTATGCTTGCTTAGACTGCGTTTGGAGAAGGCTATGTGGTTTTGGGTTAATGAGGGTTGTTACAGTGATGTGGCCAGCACTTCATCATTCCACACCACTTCAGCATACTTTCAAGGGTTTGAATTATGGGTCCAATTAATGATTTCAAGCAATATTACTAAGTTTGGTTAGTATTGCAATATGTATATTAATTTCGAGAACATGCTACAATCATTCTGGTTTGATTCTTTTTTATTTGTTTTAACTATTAAAATCATGTTTAATTTTACTATAAGGTTGGCTAGTAGAGAATGCCTTGTTGTATAAAGTGTGCCTAATTTACTCCATAAGCGGACACATAACTAATTCAATTCATAATTCCGTTTCCACCATCCTTGTCAATCGCATTTGGCATACCGAGTATTCTCCTCTTGATAATAAACCCTTGACGTTTTATGTCACTCCAGGCAGATGACAAGCGGGTAGACCGCCATTTTGATTCTTAAAGCTTGTAATGTTACATTTTCCCCTCTCCACTACGACTCCATGGCCTCTCTCCACTACAGCCTGCGAGCCTAAGACGATAGAAGCCTGGCTCGAGGGCCGCCCTCCAGTACGGCCCGAGAACCTTAAATTTTCTACCCCCGGCTTCCCTGGTTTTATAGGTTTGTCTATTAGATCTCTCCAGCATTTAGGTAAGGCCTATAGGTTAGTTAGGTCTACTTTTTTCTTAATATGTCTGATGTTAGGAAGGTGGTAGTTTTTCAACAATTGATCTTACATTTTCCCCCTCCCGGGAAAATGTAACGTTACAAGCTGGTCAATATATTTCTGCAAACCAAAAGTCTTACTGTTCTGTTTCATTGCTCTTTATCATCCTATTTTTAGTGTCAGTGGCGGTTATAACTTGGCTCTTTTCTCTACGCCACTTACCCCAGAATTTCACACTTACACTCAAGTCGATAATTACGCCCAGAAAACGTCATTAAGTACGTATTATAACCGTCAAGAGCTTTTAACAACACAATGGCTAAGTGCGAAAATCGTGCGACACGGAAGTATCAAGTATCATTCATCGGCGTATAGCGATCGTGAGGGAAACAAGGCTATGTATTTCCTCAATAATTCTCTAATAATGTGCACGAAACCATAAAACAACTGTTTATTCGCATTACAGCTTTACGACTCACGTTTACAACGACTGAATATGCTACTTTTTTTTTACTGTGATAGATTTTCTGAATGTAAATTGCTTAGATTTATTGTACATGTACAGGGTGTAGGAAGATTTGCGTGATAATAGAGCAAATATGATAGAGGCGGTATGGAAGCAGTAGGTACTTTATGATACTTGTTCTTGTTTTCTAGTGCGAACATTTATTATGTATATTTTACGTATAATTGAAGTGTATGAGTGTTGTCGACTCATTAAACGCGGCATCTACAAGGAGTTTCGATCATTTTGCTGTATAAAATTACCGTCAAGTATTGACTACTAATTAATATTAAAACTTACGTGAAAGTGAGTTTATTTGCCGTCAGCTGTCACGCTGAACGGATTTTGACACTTAAGTAAAACGGACCACCACACTACCGACACACCACCAAATACCACTACGGATAATGACCTGGGTTATGACATACTGGTTGCCAACCTCAACTTAGGGAACCGGAAGACAAAAGCTAGTTTATCATCATCTGCCTAGACTTTTACCAACTATGTTGGGGTTGGCTTCCAGTGTAACCGGATACAGCTGAATACCATAGTTATACATGGAGCGACTGCCTATCTGATCTCCACAACCGAGTTAGTACTGGGTAATACAATACCCCTTGGTAAGACTGGTTGTCAGACTTTCAGGCCATTGACTACCTGTAACGACTGTCAAAGATCTACAAATGGCAGCCAGATCAACGGCTTAACGTGCTTTCCAGGGCACTGATGCAACTCGGTATGTAATGGGTCACCCATCTACTGACCATCCTTAACCACGGCTTAACCTAAAGATCCACCCGACCGGCTGTTATTATTAAGCCACAAGCTCCTCAATAAATTAGTTAAATATTAATCAAACCCAATATTGTTATTAAATTTTCAGTCGTAATCCTATAGAAATAACTTACAATGTTCAGACATACAATCCTGTCAACAATTAAAAAGAATATTCATTATTTGAATTGCAAAAAGACTGACACTACAAGTTAATACGTCCATCGATCACGGACGGTGCTGTTTTTAATTACCCGTCCCTGTCTGATGTAGTGTCAAGATCGTTCCATCTCTTTCTAGCGGGATGAACTGGGTAGCAGCTAATTGGGTACACAGGGGTCGTATCCCGTAAACAATGGATGAGGTTCTACCTTTTTACTTGTTGTTCTTGGTGACGGATCGCTGTTCCAATTTGGGTGATGCATGTCGGGAGTCATGATGATATGGATTGTTAACGTACAAGGATTTCAAATTAAGAATTGTGACGTCATGTATTGAGCGTGTTTCGTCTGTCCGTGACTGTATATTTCAAAGATTTATACGTTCTTCTTATAATTTCTTTATTAAAAAAAGGGTGTGTCTTAATATGCACACGCGTTAGAACTTATACTTCTTTGGCGTAAACAAGGTCTAATATCAAATATACAAGCTAACCTCCTAGCTCCAGCAGTAGATTAAAAATAATAACCTAGGCTTGTCAATAACTGACACTACGAAAGTAAACTAACATTGGAAGAACACAAGAATCAATAGAAAAACCTTAATAATACAAATTACAGAGGTCTAGGAATGCTTAACCTCCAGGCAATGACCATTCAGTTACCTGGAGAGAACGTATGATAAAAATCTAGCTAACATCAGGGTGTACGTTGACTAACTAACTTCAGGTTGTCGGTTTTTCGTGACGGTGTGCGCGCACATCGTAAAAATTTACTCTCTTCAGGTTTCCCTAACGCGCCAAAAGAAGTATAACTTCAAAAAACCGCCGTTATTGGGACTAGCCTTAATAGGTTTCGTAGAAATTAACTTGGCTAAAATTTTGGTATACAATTCAGTATTATTTTTCAAGCTTATTATCGTTAGGTAAGTACATAGGTACCCAGAATGTTTTGTAACTTTGGCTGCAATAAACATTTTATTTTAATTAGAATCTTTAAAATGACACTTAAACATTTTGTTTCTCTTTAACTATTCGACTTTTAAAATCTTCTAATGATGATTTGTATTTTGTTTCAGGTACGTTAAATCATTCATCTTTGGCATTTCGTAAGGTATATCTGCTATTGTCCACAAATGTCAAGGGCCATCAATACACTTACAGGTAAGTTCTACATATATTTACTTCTTAATCATAAGCCTGCCAAGAGATTGTTCTTTAACCCCGGATAAAGGTTAAACCCCAAAAACAACACATTTGTATGTATTAAGAATTTATCATATTTAACCCTTAAGATAAAGTTTTGAACCGCTTATTTCCAGAACATTTCTTTGTATAAAAACATGAAGAAAATCATTATTATTTTTACAGCTTAATACCATTACCATTAATAGCTGTAATAGTCTCGGGTCGAACTTTAGGTTAAGCCGTGCTTGCCTAGGTTGGTCTGTGGATGGGTGACCACCCATTACATACCGAGTTTCCTCCGTGCCTCGGAAATAACGTTAAGCCGTTAGTCCCGGCTGTCATTTGAAGCTCTTTGACAGTCATTAGGTAGTCAGTAGCCCAAAAAAGTCTGACAACCAGTCATACCAAGGGGTATCGTATTACCCAGTACTAATTGGGTTGTGGAGGTCAGATAGGCAGTCGCTCCATGTAAAATACTGGTATTCAGCTGCATCCGGTTAGACTGGAAGCCGACCCCAACATAGTTAGGAAAAGGCTAGGCAGATGATGAATACCATTTATGATCTTACATTTAAAGTCTTGTAAAATAAAGCCAATAGTTTTCACATCCATCCGATCAACAAATTCACTCACCGTTTCCCAAAAAAACAGAACATCCGTGCAAAGCTCTCTGGCACAATCTATATGATTTATTAAAAGCTCACAGCATTGGATTGATAAATTGTGCAGCGCGACGAAAGGTATTCCTCAGGGAGGAACACAACAGACTGTTCTGAACTATACTAAACTCTAACTAAGAACTACGTAGCTGTTCGTATGGATATGGGAAGAATGTTTCTTTACTGCTGAATGTGAAGAATATTGGTCTGCAGGACTGTTCGAAAGAGATACCGCGGCCCTGGAACACAAAGGGCAAGGAAGGAACATGGATGGGTTTTAGTCAGTACAAGTCTGACACTCCAGAAGTCTGACGATTTCCCATCCGAAAGAAAAAAAAAAGGTGAAGAATATTGATTATCGAGACCTATGACTTGGCAGTCCAATGAGCACACCACTAGACTATCACTACTTTAAAAGTAGTAGTACATATTAGTAAGTATTGGCATAGTATGGATATGTAAATATCGGCTTGCATTGACAGTTTTCGAACGGTTTGCGTCATAGCCACGAGTGAAGAGTGACATAATACGCCAAGTGTACTAGAATGCGTGGTACATGGCTATCTGCTAACTCCTCGTTAGTCAGATTAAAATTACCACGTTTCTATCAGTACTCTAGGTAAGAAAACGCTAATAGAATCTATACCAATTTCATTCTATAAAGGAAACTTCCCAATTCGGTAAACTCGCAAACTAACTTTAATTTCTTCTCGAAACATCAAACACAACTCGATACTCGTATAATAAATTCCCTTAACCTTCATAAAAGGCGGTTGATTTTCAAAAGCGTTCTATTTGATCAGGCCAACTTTCCACATTCTTCCTTTAATTTTCTGTAAGCGAAAACCTCCTTGGTGTATTGGCGTTTTGACAAGGCGCCTGGAGCAAGCAAGCGGTGTACGAAGCCAATTTATTAGGTCAATGCTCCACTTACGAAGTGCCACGCAATATAAATCCTATGGAATTTCACAAACTATATTGTGTCCTGACACAATTTTGACGAAGTTGGAGTGGTGCTGCAGGCTTTGTCGAGTTATGTATTCGAACGAGGCCTATTCGGTTGTTTTTTTTTAATTTCATCCTTTTTGGCGCGGTTTTGTTTGTGTAGTTGTCAGTTGTTGGTGATTTTTGCGCCCATGGGGTAAATTAAATTTCTATTTGGGAAAATTTTCATGTTAGCTAATAAAAGGCAATGACCAAAATTGGTGCCTTTTTTATTTTTCGCGGCAATGCAAGACAAAAGCATAAAAAAAATATATATGTAGGGCTGTAAAGCTCGGAACTCAGTCCGGACTTAACTAAACCGTTTATACAGGGTGATTTTCACGTGACTTAGCTCATCAGAGCTAAATACGAAACCATAGGTAGTTGACCAAAGTAAACACGATCTTTATTTTGGAGCAAAATAAAACAGTAAGCAATAAAACAGTTTGTGAAAATTCGCCTAATCTCGTTTCTTTATCTCTCGACTTAACTGTAATTAAGTCTCCTGAAGTATTAATTAGCAGTTTCCATACAACATTTTAGCAAAATCAATAAATATTGAAACGTAAACATGAATTACATTTAAACTTAGATTGAAAGTAAGTTCCAGTTCATTCGGAATATTGATTGGATCGGCAATAGATTCAGAATTGCGACTATTCATGCAAGCTGCTATCTGCAATCGATTCAATTTTATTATGACAGAGTAATTTGGATAATAAAATATTACTTTAGTATACTAAAGTATGCTATGGAGAGGGCTATGCTCGGCGTTTCTCTACGTGATAGAATCAGAAACGAGGAAATCCGTAGACGAAGCAAGGTCATCGACATAGCCCAGCGGCTAAGCAAGCTGAAGTGGCAATGGGCAGGCCACATAGCGCGAAGATCGGAGGGCCGATGGGGCAAACAGATACTGGAGTGGAGACTACGCATTGGAAAGCGCAGCGTGGGACATCCACCTGCCAGGTGGACCGACGACATTGTAAAAATTGCAGGGAGTCGCTGGATGCAGGTGGCATTGGACCGGACACGTTGGAAATCTATTGGGGAGGCCTATGTTCAGCAGTGGACAGCAACGGGCTGAAATGATGATGATGCTAAAGATCTAAAACTTCACCGAGGCATGCGTTGAAAACCAACAGTGTTCATTTATTTCAGCATTCATTGTGGGGCTGTGTTCTATTGTGTTATGTTATAAAAAACTGGCCAAGTGCGAGTCGGACTCGCGCACGAAAGGTTCCGTACCATTATCTATACAGCATTAGACAAAATCGGCAAAAAAATCCCGTTAGTTACATGGGGGCCACCCCAAAATATTTATTTTATTTTAATTTAATTATTTTTAAAGTGAATATACAACTAAATATTCTGTGATTATTTCAAGCGTCTACCTATCAATGTTATTAATATCGAGCAAAAAACGGCAAAAAATCACGTTTGTTGTATGGGAGCCACCCTTAAATATTTATACTATTCTGTTTTTAGTTATAGCGGCAACAGAAATACATCATCTGTGAAAATTTCAACTGTCTAGCTATCACTGTTCATGAGATACAGCCTGGTGACAGTCGGACAGACAGACAGCGGAGTTTTAGTAATAGGGTCCCGTTTTACACATTGGCTACGGAACCCTAAAAAACGAGCTTCAGTGATTGATTGGTTTCTGTCCTGAAATGAAGAAACTTTCAACTACATACAAGATGTAAACGGACGCTTCACGAAGCATTTTATACAACAAAGTAACCCTACGCAAAAAATATTGCTGGGAAACGGCTTTTGTTACGGGGTGTCACAACACGGTTTACGGTAGGAAATAGGAATCAGTGTAACGCAATCAAAACATTGTGCTGGATGCATAGTACGGAGGTCGCGGAGGTATTTAAAGTAAATTTTTATAACATAAGAAATTGTGAAAAAAATTAGCTTTGAGCCCCAATATCTCTGTATCTAGAAAGTATGGTCTACTAGAACAAAAAATGATCGCAACGACGGGGAGAACAAGCTGCTTTCGGCTTCGATAAGGGTACTTTTACACCTATTACTTACGATTGGAATTACCTTGAAAAAAAATTGGACGCAAAGTAAAGTTTATTCGAGACCTTAACATCACTCTTGCTAATTAGAATTCTGTTACTCTAGTTCCTAAAACTGGACATCACATTCTTCTACGTATCTTTGAACGGTTCATTCCTTTTTCGTTCACTGGCTCACATTTCTTGTCATTTAAAAGAACGACACCTTACATGCAAATGAACTGCATTGACGGCAATATTGGCAAGCCAGGTAACGGGTTTCACAATTCTTGGTATTGGCTTCGAACCAACAAGGCGGTCTTCACACATTGTAGTCAGTCCTGAGCTAGACAAGTGACAAAAAGCTTTCTAAAAAGTCGAGTAATCAATTTTCTCCTTCAATTTTTTAAGATTTTCGGGTATAATTGTAACATTTCTCGAACCGCGTCTTCTTTGATCATTGCATTTTATACTTAACTATATTATTATTAGAGTTACATTAGTGCGGTCATGAAATGCAAGTAAGTATTCGTTTACAGCCGCATATTGGATTTAAAAGGTAAATGACCTTTTAAATCCAATATGCGGCTGTAAACGCTTGACTCACGCTTGCTATTTTCTTTTCTGGGGGGACACGTCTGCGACACTTTGGTACGTCTTGAAAAATAGTCCTGCCAGGCCTACTGACCTGCATCTACATTAGAGTGGAGTAAAAAAACCAACGTACTTAACTGTTTTTTATTAATCGTGTGGTTAGGGCCTAACCTGGCGTCAGAGTTTACGATTCTACCAGCAAACCTACTAACAGACTAAAGATTCTTAGTTCAGACAAAGCTCTATAGTTCTAGACTTATATAAGAACATCGGAATGCCCGCAATGTGAGGGTTCGTCAACGAGGTTTCAATAATTTGCGGCCGGTCGCTTCGATATCCACGGAATGCAATATCGGTGGTCGGTAGTTCGGGTTCTACATTCAAAATATTGAATATCGCATTGTGAGCCTGACACCTGCGGCGGCCATCTTTGATTTTTGTATCGAAGCCTTGAAGCGGTTTGAATTTCGAATTACAGAGCTGCAGACGTTTTTTGGCCCTTGAATGACATAATCGAAAGGTTGCTGTTGGTAAACGTTACTGAAATGTTTTGAAAAAACAATATGGCAACGTTAATTCCGATTATGGCCACGAGCCAAAACATCCATGTTTACTGTAAGTAGGTAAGTATCTTGAGTTAAATAGAAAATGTGGAAAGCAAATGAATGGTAGAGTTTTTCCTTAATTTTCAAACTATAATGCGATGTGATGCGATATATATTTTTTTTATTTTTCCTAGCCTGCTGTGTCCCACTCTTGGGCAAAAGCCTCCTTCCACTCCCTCTCATTCTCGTGAACCCGAGCGTCCTCCTTCCAGTTTGCTCGGAACTTATCCAGTACGTCCCGCCATCTCCTTCCTGGCCTGCCGTGACCCCGCTTGATATCAAATTGCTCAAGTAAATATTTTTCAAACAAAAACTGAAAATATAACCATAAATAACGCGATGTTATAACTACCATTTTAATTTTTACGATGATTATCGATTTTTTTTTGCGAATAATTAAATCCGCATCTTCACACGCAGAGGCTAATAATCACTGTAATCAGGTGTTGCTTACAATTACCCTACACATTAATTTGTAATGTGAGAGTATCTTAGCACGCCGATAATATCACCGCGATTCTCTCGCTCGTGAAGACGGCCCCAAATAACAACAGCATTGGTGCAATTACCAATGACAACTGAAAGTGTAGTTCGCTAAACCTGGACATGCAATTGAATTATGAAACACCAGTCATTCTCATCTCGTTTCAATTAACGTCAACGGATCGTCAGTCTTACGTATTGAGCCGTTTTTCTTAGACGAGTATGATTGCGTGTGCCTCATTGTTAATTTTGATGTTTTAATAAGGAGATTGGCCCGGAATAATGTTTTTCTAATGAAAATGTTTTGTTTTCAGTTCTTAATTGGAAAGTGAAAGGATTTGATGGAAATGCAAAATATAAATAGAATAGTTTTATATCAGTACTGTGTAAAAAAAAAAAAACATTTTGATGAGATTCAGAATCTCATCAAAATAATTTCAGTATTTAAGGAACGTGAAAATGAAAAAACATGCTGTATAACGAATGAAGAGGAAGTAGCAGCGTGTAATAAAAATGTTTCATTACTGAAAATATTAATATTGTATGCTCTTTTCATTTCAAAAGCAAAGTAAAAAAAAAAAAAAAAAAAATTAATTTCCTTTGGTCCATGTCAATTTATCATTCGCATTTATAAAAGTTTGTATTCGTTCCCGATGACTAATTGCTGACTTGTTGACCATTCATTCTTTGAATGAATGATATTTCATTTACGCCCATTGATTTTCGCAATTTGTATTCCTTCATGCGATGTCGGCATAAAAACTTACTTTTTTCAAGAAATTATTCTTAGTAATGCAATGGCGTTAAAACTGTTGTTTCTAGTTTACAAAATGTTGTTTACTGCTGATTTATAGTAGTGATGTCTGTTTATGAGCCGCAAAACTTAAATGCGTCTGTAGTATATTTGCTACGCTTATTAAAAAAAAAAAAAAACAGCTGTTCCATATATTTTAACCGTGTAGGTATCTATTGCATTTTTATAGGAAACAGCATTTTTTTTTAAATAACCGATGAAAAATTTCTATGTAGGAAAACAGAATGATGGACATACATACATGGGGAATACATGGTCATCGTTTTCGCGTCGACATTAAGTAAAAAGTCATCATCATCAACCTATAATTTTCCCACTGTTGGGACACAGGCCTCCTCTCTATGAGAGGGAATGGGCTATAATCCACCACGCGGGCCCAGTGCGGATTGGTAGATGTCAAATGTCTTCGAATTTTTGGTTCTAGGACATGCCGGTTTCCTCACGATGTTATCCTTCACCGTTTTTGAGAGCAGTGGTGATGAAATAAATTACACAAAGTAATGCGCCTGCCTGGGTTCGAACCCACGACTTACTGTTCGTAAGTCGGGGTCGCTACCACTGGGCCACCGCTGCTCTAAAAAGTAAAACTTGCATATTCTTACTATAGAGATCGTCCACACTTCACATTTATTGTTATCCTCGTATCTGGTACTAATAGAAATCTTTTTAGATATGTAAAGGGTGTGAACAGACTCTTAACGAAGCCGAAAGGCACTTGTTCTCCCTGTCATTGCCATCATTTTTTTTTTCTCTAGACCATACCAGGGAACCTTCTAGTTACGGAGATATTGGGGGTCAAAGTTCCAACTTTTTCACAAGTTTTTTTTTAAATACATGTTTTTAATGTAAGATTTTTACTTTAAACACCTCCAGGACCCCCTTACTATTCAATCCATCTATCAGCACAATGTTTTGAGTGCGTTACTTTGAGTCCTACTGTAAAACGAGATTTTTCAGCTCAAAAAATAAAGTCGTTTTCCAGCACTAATTTTTGCGTAAAGTTACTTAGTTTGATGTACAGAATGCTTGGTTGAGGCTTCGTGAAAAGTCTGTTTACATCCTGTATATTTAATGTAAATGTCAAGGCTTTGAACTAAGTCTCGTCATGGTGCAGTAGATAATAATATGTTTTAATGCTGCATTTTATTTTCGGTTATTACTTTGATCACGTTTTTTATTCTGTTTAGAGTACCTAATTGATTTAAATGCCAGAAGGAAGACAATTCCTCGAAGGTTAATCCTATAGGAATGGGTATAGAGTTAATTCAACCAATTTTGTCGATCTGAAAAATCGTAAGCAATCGATCGAATCAGAACTTTGTCCCGTCTATATTAAATCTTTTCTTACATTGCATTTGCTATATTTTCGTTTTCTTACCATTTTCCCAAAATGTCGATAGCCCGGATCAGAGGAAATCTTTTACAAGACATTAAACCCTCAATAGCGTCCTTAAAAAATCACTAACTTATTTTCGATGCCAACTTTCCTTATTCTCCTAGACATCCACCGTACTTAACGTCTTACAAAAAAACGCTCGTTATTTTTGACACATCCATCATCCACCATGATAGTTAGGCAGTGCGGATATGCGTAGAGGGGGGAGGGAAGGGGAAGAGTGGGGAGACAGAAAAAAAAACAGTAATCCTGTGATGTTGAGGTGACGGAAGTGGGGGGCGACATCCTGACGACACTTCGCATTTCAGCTTCCTTGTTCCGTGTTGTGTAGTCAGAAGTAACCAACCAACAAGCAGTCAACCAACTTATCTGTGCAAGCGCGAAAACACGGAACTAAAATAAATGTACTAAGTTTGACATATCGATGCGTTTTTTCTTGACAAGCAGCGCCACCGCGAACTGCGCACTTAAAGTGGTCATACTGTAGATCTCGTTTGGATAAGGAATTGTTTCTGTTTTGTTTGAATATGGTAGAGGTACAATGCAAGTAGGGTTACCGTCAGTCTTGATTTGTCTTGTCATTTGTCCGAGTAATAAGGTTGAAAAGTGGTCGACCTTTCTTTTTTTTGAAGTGAAAACTTCTTTAGCATCGTTATGGTTTGAATGTCGATGAAATGAAAAAGCTACAGTAAAAAGAGACAGACACATAAATTCAAAAGATTTAACTTGGGTGAAAATTAGACAGGAAGCATTATACAGTATTTATCTTGAATGCAACATTTCTGAAGGTTTTTTCTACCACGTGTGAATTGCACACGTTTTTTTTTTCGTATGGGAAATAATGTAATGACTTCTCCCGCTCTGGGCAGAGCGGAAGGGAGTGTCAGACTTGTACAGTTACTGACTAAAACCCATCCATGTTCCTTCCTTGCCCTTTGTAATCCAGGGTACTCGGTAGTAACAATTGCATTTAGGGTTCAGTACTCCCATAGAAAAAAAGGTTTGTGTAACTGAATGTAGTTTCTACTAAACCTTGCAACAAAACGAGGTAGCTACAGGGAGTGATTGTGTATAATCTTTTCAGATGCTGCATTCATAGTCTGTTTACACCCTGTATAGAGTAGTAAATAGTAATGCAAAGTCAAGTCAAATCCATCCCATTCACAGGTTTCATAAAACGAAAAGAAAATAATGTAAAAACACTATTGCCCTTCTATTTCTTGGTACAAAAATGTTGACATGGAAAAATGGCGTCGTACGTCATTGTCCAGACATAAACAATTTGTTTAGTCTAGTTTGTTCTAAACAACTGAAACAGGATTCTTTTACTGTGACAGAGATAGACTGCAAGGTCTACTAGCGTCTCAGCTAAGATTAGGAACCTCTGCGGGGGGGGGGGGGGGGGTTAGATATGTGCTAGCCTGTGTTATTACACTGCTAGGCAAAGGCCTTCACCATCATCATCTGTCCAGCCATTTCCCAAACATGTTGGGGTCGGCTTCTTCTGACCGTATGCAGCTGAATACCAGTATTTTACTATCTGCTCCACATGCCGGTTAGTACTGGGTAATACAGTACCCATTGGTAAAACTGCTGCTTTCCGAGACACGGAGGAAACTCGGTATGGAATTATTGGTCCGGTCCATCCACATACCGACCTAGGCAAGCGTGGCTTAACCTGAAGATCCGACCTCGACCCGAGCGGCTGTTAATATTTAGCCACGAGCTAGCTCAAACACCTTCCTCATATTTATAGTTAAAATATTCATCCAGTAACTTGATGCTTTCCTGACGTTAAACAAATCCGCCAGATAAAACGTTATCACAAACATAACACACGCTCCGACGTTTTCACTTTCGTCCTATCAACTACGTAATCCCCGACTCAACATACTAAAGTGCTCGTGAAATCACTTTTCACGTCGTAAAACAGTTAATATGTGACGAATAAAATTCACTCGAGTGTAAGCATCGCTGTCTCGTGCAGCACGAACGCCGCGCCTTTACGATTGAGTGACCAGTGTATAATCGATAACGATGCAACTGTCATTAGAATCGATTTAAACGAACGTTTGCTTCGAAGCCGATGGGTAAATTGGTGGTGTCGCATCACTATTGTTTATTGCTGCTTTCTAACAGAGTGTTAATGCTCTGTAATTAAGCAACGCAATCCATAGGTACAGAGTTCTGCCCGTGCCTCGGAACGTACGCTAACCCACTGGTTCCTGCTGTAATTTGTCGATCTTTGACAGTCGTTAGAAGTACTCAGGAGCCTGAAAGTTTGACAAACTAGTTGAGGTGGCCTGCCATGAAGTCTTAAAGCAGTAGTAATTCCAGTGTGGGAAAAAGACAGAGCTATACAGGTCATCTAGCGCCGTCTCTATCTCACACACACACACATAATAACCTTCCAGGACTGGTTGTCAGACTTTTGGGCTTCCCATTTACGAAATTTCTAGGTAATACTTGCTCAGAGGGTGTTTTACCCAAGGGGTATTTTATTGTATTACTTAGAAACTGGGCTGTTGAGCTTAGCAAGGTAGTTGTTCCATGCATCCAGTTAAACCAGAAGCCGACCCTAATATTATTGGGAAAAGCTGGCAGATATTGATGATGTATTAGTCGAAAATTGGGGGTGTCGCATCACTATGTTTTGTGATAGTATGTTGTTTATGACTGTTTGAGTTTTTACTGAGTGGTAATGGTAATGCGTTGTAATTAGTTTTTTAGCTGTAGACTAATAGCGGAACTAATATGTTCGACGTCGTAGTTGGGAAACCCCGTGCACTGTGGTGCACTTAACCTAGAATTTGTGATAAAAACTTCGTAATATGAAAATAAAAAGTTTTCTCATTAGTGACTAAAATACGAAGTAAAAGTCACTGAGAGCCACGTTTGTTATGCAATTTGACTGCTGTAATGACAGCTACACTAAAATCGCATTAAGCCTATACCTTTATTGACTTGCAAACATTTGGCAAATTCAAATCCATCCCTCGGTCAGTCAGTCCTAAATATAGATCAAAGAATTTCCACCAATGGGGAAGGCCTATCAAAGCTCATTATAGATGAAGTGTCGATAGCAAGTCTGAATTTGAGGTCCTTTTTTGAAAGTTTTGTTTAGAATTTTTAACCAATTATAGATGTTTGGAACTGGTTTTAAAGCTTCCGCATTCCGTGTTCCATGTAAAATACTTCAGCTGCATCCAGTTAGATTTGAAGCCAATCCTAACATAATTGGGAATAGGTTATTCTGATGATGAAGATGACGAACTAGCTATGTTGGTTATACGCCATTAGTTTGACAGTCACCTTCCCTGTTGGAATAGAAAGATTTAACACCATTTTCCTTTTGATCGAACTGCCATTTCTGTTCGGAAGAGTCTTTCAATTAAAAGCAATGCTTCGTGTCGTTGTCATGTGTGTGTCCGTCCAGCTGGCCGGTTGTAAAACATTTATATAATTGTCTGTCATCCTTGTCTGTCGTGTTCGTATCTTATGTATCGTTAGGTGCAGAAAAACGACGCAATTGTAGTTTTATATCCTTTTTTGTTGTGTCTAGTGCTTGCGCTTCTTATTCCTCTTTCGTGCCGAAAGTACGACTGTTTATTATTATTACATTTATTTTACCCAGTATGTGGCCACGTTAATCGCGGCGTTTTTGGGCGTCTTTTAGGTCCCCTAATTGCGCTTATAGGCACACATTCAATATCAGCAATGAAATACCCGACACAAATGAATATCTGAGGTCATAATGTTTTTGTAAAACACCTATTCAGTAAGTGATTAGTATTACCAATCAAACAATTAAATATGTGCAAGACAAGATCCAAGACTGACAGTCGATTTGTCTTCAATCGAAGGAATAGATTAACTGACCGACTAACTGAACTAACTGTTCAGTTAGTCGGTCAGTTTTATGGCTCTGTAGAAGTAGGTTAATCATCATCGATTACTATAAAGCAGGGTTTATAGGTTCTCCAATTAATTTCTTTTAGTTCAAGGGTAGATGCTTTCCATCTACCTGACTTAACCCAGTTGTCTCCTGTTCTCTTATGTTGACCCTTCGTTAGTTGCTCTTACCTAGAAAGGGGCAACTATTCTTAGTCGGCCTTGCTCCCACAGATATGTCAAGTGGTGACGAGTGGATGTAATTGGGGCTGGTCACCTTAAAACTGGAATGGCTTACTGTGTTATGAAACGATTGTAATTTGAACCCAGATCGTCCTCGGATAATATCATCATCATTATCATATCAACCCGGAATCACCCACTGCTGGGTATAGACCTCCCCTTTTTCTGCCACACTTCCCGGATCTGATGCCACACTTCCCAGATCTGTGCGTCCCTCATCCAGGTGTTTCCCGCGACTTTGACGATGTCGTCAACCCAACGAGCTTTAGGACGGCCCTGGTTTCTATGGCCTAACCTTGGCCACCATTCGGTCAAAGCCTTAGATAATATACAAGGTGTAAACGGATCCTACACGAGGCCATCAACTAAGCATTTTGTACATCTAACTAAGTAACCCTACGCAAAAATTATTGCTGGGAAATGACTTTTTATTTTGAGGTGAAAAATCACGTTTTACGGTAAAACTCAATGTAATGCACTCAAAACATTGTGCTGGTGGGTGCATTGAATAGTAAATGGGTCATGGAGGTATTTGAAGTCAAGTTATAGCTTTAAAAGTTGTGAAGTATTTAAAAAAACCTTTGAAAAAGTTGGAACTTTGACCTTCAATATCTCCGTACTACATAGAAGGTTCCCCAGATATGGTCCAGAACAAATAAAAATATCGCAATGACGGGGAGAATAAGTGCCTTTCGGCTTCCTTAAGGGTACTTATATACAGATACACCGTTTAGATTCATATCTTTAATTCTAGTCTTTGACCTTGAAACTACTAACTTTGAATGCGAAAACCCACACATGAGATAATGACTAACTATCCCATTCTAACATACAATATTATATGAAGAAATATTACTCGTTAACCATGACTTAGTACAAGACAAAAGCCTCTTGGCATAACATTACATAGAATATAACGTTCCGACATAATATGCGAAGGTGGGACACGTTAACTTGAATTTAAGGGTTCCTCATTTATTCATAGGTGTTCGGGTCGGTTCACGCTTCGTATAATGCGATTTATTTGTGCAGAACCCATGCATGTTTGATGTATATTACGTGGAGGTAAGGCGTTGTGCTGCCTTCGTGTCTCTGAGGTCTTGGGTACGCAAGGTTCTGTGGTGAGCGGGAAGCGAGGGGTTCTACATTTTTAAAGGATTTTTTTGTAGGAATGGATTAGGCATGTAAAGTAAGCAGCCCTTTTACTCCCGTAGGCCAGGATCCAGAGACTCTGGTATAAATTCTTCAGCATTCGTAGGTACTCCGTAGAGTAAACTTGCATGCTGCGGTTATTTTGGTGGCATTTCCCACAGACTATTTATTAATTAAGATTTAGATAATGATAATAAAACTCAAAAACTCAGAACTCAAAACTCAAAAGCACTTATTTCAATTAGACCATTACAGGCACTTTTGAATGTCAGAAAAACAAAGAAGGCTAAGCTACAGTCACAGACACAAGGCATAATAACTTGTGAAAAAAAACCATGTATTACAGTTGTGGACTTGCTGATCGAGCAAATGCCAGGAAAAAAGCATGAGTTGTGATGCATTTAAAGTCATTTTGCCATACATTCGACGACCGCGAACTGGAAGACGTTGCGTTTGAAGGCCTCCCACTAGGTGGACCGATGACGAAGATTACGGCGATCCGCTGAATGCGAGACACACGGGACCGGTCAATGTGGCGACAGTTGGGAGAGGCCTATGTCCAGCATCCAGTGATGATAATGATAATACATTTTTCTCAAAAACACGACAATCTCGCACGAAACGAACCTATAAAACCATCTTGCTCGACGTTATTAGTCGTTCTTGACATACCAAAAGGTCGAACGATGAAGTCCTCCGATATTCCTTTCACATTTGTTTCTGCGCCTCTTCATTATTTCGACTACAATACTGCGTTATTTCCATTGAGTTTGGTTCCTCCATTGTTTGCCTTCTATTCCTCTGATAAAACTCGTGGCGGGTTCAAATGTTCGCCCGAATATTTCCGACTACGTCCGAAGTTACCCGAACAGAGAGATTTATTGCTTAGGTCAATGTGAGGTTCCCTCTTTATTCTGATACACATATGTTTAGTGTTTTGAGTGGGAGTGCCATTGTCTTTTTGGTTTTATTTCGACACGCATTTTCTGTTAAATTTATTGAAACTAGACGAGATTTTATTGCTTGCTATCTAATGTTTACGTAATACGATTTGTTGGTTCCAATGTAATGTTTTAGTGAAGTGTGGGATGGCCTTTTGTTACAATAAGTAGAATTGAGATGTCGGTTTCTTTTGTATGTTATTGCGAAAAAGTTATCATTTGTATTATTAGGTTTCCTTGCTCTCTTTGTGGTTGTTTGAGACATCATTTTGAGTTGCTAAAAGTTGTATTATTTTTTCTCTATTCTTGTTAGATTGGTCTTTTCTGTTAAAGGTCACATTAAAATCGCCCACGCTTTTCTCCTACCAACTGACACCTTCCTTATTAAGTGTTGAATTTTTAAAAACATATATGAGCTTCTCTGTTTACCTTGTTCTTGTGTTTGAGTGATATCTCACAACGGAATTATATTTTCCTCCATTTTCCCTAACTCAGACAACAGAGAATTCATTTTGAATTTCTAAAAATGGTTCTGTTTTGAATTCCCTCACTAGCTGTTTCTTGAGATCTGGGAACGTACTAATAATAAAATAATATGTTTCGGAAAACATATTGTTAGCAGGAGCTTCTGTAAACGAAGATTCAAATGTTTTTGTTTATATTTTGCTAACAAATTCTAGGAATTTCTATGTTGAGTAAGTTTTGCAATAATATGCATTCCAACCTTGGCCGACATACCAAGGGTTCGTCATCATCTCTAACGTCTTATGCAAAAACAAAGAGTCTAAAAACGGTTTTTACAATAGTTACCATGTTTCAGATTAGCATATTTTCGGCGCGTATAAGCTCGTTTTTAGGAGCGCGTGCAGGCAAGTATACGCACGCCTTTGGCACACAAGCAACTCGTGCGGTGAGCGTAAACGCGCGTATAAGCGCGAGCCGTGAGAGACGCCTAGGCCCCAATCACACTCTCCCATTCACCCCGTGCGAACTCCGGAATAAGCACGTTTACGCGCGTTTGGTTTTGAAAGGCGAAAATGTGACGCTCGTCTCTCGTGTACGTACGCGCATAGTGAAACGAAAACCTGTCGAAACATGTCGTTTTATTTAAACTCCGCCCTTATACGAAACTATCTGAAATTTTTGAAACGGATACGGTTACGGTTACGGATATATTTTTATTTCGTATATCCGATAGTTTCGGTTACGGTTACGGAGCTCCATAACATCCCTGTATTATTGTCTTGGCTAGTTACTGTCTCTAAAAGGTCAAAGGTGAATTATTGGCCCAAATATCCACCTAACTCAACCTTTAAATAATTCAAAATTTTACCTAACTCACTATAATTTTCTGTGACCAATATTTCGTCATTAGACTTGCCCAAAGGCATTGTTAAAATACTCCCACAGTTGACGTAAAATATGAGAAAGATCCCAGTAAAGTATTGTCATGCTTATTCCTTTCTACAGGGATACTTAAAGTATGTTCTAATGATGAATTATGACAGTTTATGGCCAGAATTTCATGTTTCTGGTACTTCGTAGAAACTAGTGTATTTTTCTCACGCATGGTAAAATGGCTAAAGTATTTTAAAATTAAAATTTTATTTGTGCTATTATAAAATGGCTTCCCCTCAAATTGGCGAGAAGAAGCACACCATCATGAGAAGTGAAAGGAATGGGGGGAGGCCTTTGCTCAGGAGGGAAAGTACCGGCAAACTAAAAACAAATTAACATATTTTTGGTTAGTTATAATTATAGTTCTAAAACAGCGTATAAAATTATACATGGTTATACCCACGCCTCGGATTTACATGCGGAGCTGTGTTAATTATTTGTTCAAAATAATTATAATCGCTCCAGAAAGCATACATTTTTTAATGTCCCATTTTTCGCACTGTAGCTCGATCCCACTTCCCCTATACCGCGTTTGCTGTCGATGCCCAACGCGCTCGTGGAGACCAAACCTGGATTGGACTTGTTTGATGAATGGAAGACGATAATGTTAGAATGTTTGTGGTTCTGTAAGAATACCGAGTAAAAGGATAACTTCATTTAGTATTCATGGCTTATGCTGTACGAAATATAAAATAAATAGTAATGTTTAGCGGTTAATGTATCCTTGATTTTGATGGAACTTTTCCATCAAAATCAAGGATACATTAACCGCTAAACGCTAATTACCGCTAAACCGACGAGGGGTTACATAAAAAATATGTAAATACGATATTGTGAAAGCATTAGTGATTTTTAACACGTTTTTATTAGTTTTACCTGTCAAAATCTTAGAAGTTAAATTTAACCCACTTCTCGGTCTCCGATTAAGCTGTTTGGCATACATTTTTAGTTTGTATGACAATGCATGGTTAGCTAAATAACGTCATTCTAAATCTAATATGGTGGACTCCCAAAGATGACTGACTAGTTATTTTTTTATGTATTTCCATGATATGGATATCAAATGAAAGGCTTTGTTGAGAAGAAAACGACAAATAAAATGAACGGTAAATATGGAATTGTCAGATACGCCCAATAATTAAGTGGCAGATATCGGGTTCACTGTATACATTCACGTATTTTAAAATCTAATAAATGGAGAAGATAAGAAGAAAACTGACCTAGTCTAAATCTTGAGACGATTGACACAGTTTCATCAGTATCAATGAGTTCGATAACCTCTATCGGACTGTCGGATAAAAACACCCAGTTTAAAGTTCGGAGTCCGACCTCTAAACTGGGTCTTTTTATTAAGATCAAAGACGTTATACTTATTTATCTCCGTATTTGTAAAAAATGCTAATTACTACACGCATTTGTTCCATTCATAAATCTTAATTGCTTGTTTGTTGATGTTATTCGTTGTCGTCATGAAAATGTCATGTCGAGATCACAAGACTTTATTTCGATCAAAAACCGTTTTCTTAAAAATCGATTTCCTTAAAAACGTACAAACGGTAATTGAATCGACCTGAGGGGTTACTTGCATCAGGGCTGCGGGACTGTTCGAAAGAGATTCCGTGGCCCTGGAACACAAAGGGCTAGGAAGGAACATGGATGGGTTTTAGTCAGTTCAAGTCTGACACTCCCTTCCGCTCTGCCCAGAGCGGAAGAACTCATTTGATGATTTCCCATCTGAAAAAAAGGGGTTTACTTGCATCGCAATACCTTTCATTTTGACAACTCAAAAACATTCACTGCGTTATTTAAGTTTTCGAGGCGACGAATTTTTCAAACATGAAGCAATTAATTAAAGTTTTCCTTCAAAATTCTCCGGATTATGATAGTATATAACACAATTGAAGTGCTGATTGGATGAACATGTTCATTGGCTGAAATTGAAAAGAAGCATCTTCGTGTTATTCTTCTTCGTTCTTCTTAATCGTGTGGTTACTTAGTGCCTAACCTGGTGTCGCCCATGGACATCTGACTTGGCTCAACATGCCGTCGAGAATCCTAGGCATGCTGGTTTGGTTTCCTCACGATGTCTTCCTTCACCGAAGCAAATGATAATTATACAATACGCACATGAATCCATGAATTGTCTACGTCAATTGTTTGGTTTAGTGGTCGCAAATGCTTCTGCTGAGCATGCAGTTAATCTAAGTCTGGCAGTGTCATTAGGTTAGCCATCAGGAATTTCTTAATAGCAGAAGTCGGAAGTCCGGATGTGCCCGCTTGATAACAAAAGTCTCGCCCCGACAATAAGGGTTGAAGAAAAGAAGGAGAAATGTTGCTGTACAATTGAGGACACTCCCGCCTGATCACCACTAAGCTCATTTTAGCTTGCACTCACGCGTGCGAAGCGCTCTCTAACTGGGTCGTCTCCGCATAATACAGGGTGATTGGAAGATGGGTGCAAAGCTTTAAGGTGAAGATAGTATAGACAATTTAGGACCATTTAAGCCATGGTTGTCTTAGACGAAGTCTTACCAAATTTTTTTAAACAAATTTTTAAGTTTTTTTTCGGAAATTCTCAAAATTTAATGTAAACTGCATAATTATGGCCAAATTGAATGATAAATGAATTCATTTTTTATTTATTTAATTAAAGTAATGTGTAAGCAACCAAGCAAAACATGTTTCAGGCTTCTGTGTCATTAGACATTTTTTTTACAGATATTTAAAGCTCAGAAAAAATAAAAAATTTGTACAATACGTCTTTTAAACCTTATTTAAAAAAAAAAACGGAGGGTGCTTTTTTTGTTCAAACCTTTTTGAAGACATGCTTGATAATCGCTCTTTCTTTTGAGGTATCATTTATGCGGATATCTTACAAATTATTGAAATTAGGACCTATAAACCAAATCGAGGGAGAAATTTTAAATTTTAGGCAGTCTAACAAAACACAAAATTTTTGCTTAAAAGAATACTTTATGTGCTCGAAATGATAACATTGTTCAATTCTAAGAATTTTTGGCACATGCAGGAACCAATTGAGGGGAACCCATTGAGGGGATTCTCTAAACAATGGCCACCGAGCGCGGTGCGACGGCATTTCCAGGTAGAACGCCCAATGAATAGCAAAAAGCGATAAAGAGTTGGTTTTTACAGCAAAATGGTCTTAGTTACTGAGGCAACAAAGTCGTTTTTCTTTAGTCAGGGTCAGTCGGTCTGTGATGAAGCCGTTACATCTTTTACTTATTAGTCAAACTACTGCCCTTGTGAGTGGACGTTGTCGTGTTGATTCACAATTTACCGTGTTCAGTTGTAGCCCTTTGCGTTCCTGCACGTGTTGTTTGCGTTAGTTTTGAACTTTTTTGTTTCACCGTGTCCAGTCGTAGCCTCGCGCTCCTGCACGTGTTGATTTTTGACTTAATTGTGTTGAGTTGACGTTTAGTGCGCTCCTACGCCGTTTTTCTTAATTGTTAAGTGACTATGGCTACTTTTTCCAATCAAGAATATGCGGATATCGTATTTATGTACGGTAGAGCAGACGGCAATGGATCTTTGGCGCGACGGATGTATCAAGAGCGCTATCCGAATCGCAGGATACCGAATGTCCGAGTGTTTTACAACACGTTTCGTCGTCTTGCCCAAGATGGGTTTCACCGCGTGGAACCTGGAGTCAACCCGGGCAGACACGAAACTGCCGTCGACGAAGACATTTTAGCAGCATTTCAAGCGGATCCTACTACCAGTACTAGAGCAGTAGCTCGAAATTTAAACATTTCTCAATGGAAGGTGTGGCATACAATGCACCAAAATGATAAGTATCCGTTCCATGGCAGGAGTGTGCAAGGTCTAGTAGAGCAAGATCCTCAAAGAAGAATTCAGTTCTGCCGTTTCCTCCTCAACAGAGACATCGAAGATGCGTGGTTTCTGAAATCAATCTTGTGGACGGATGAAAGTAAATTTTCAAGGGAAGGTATTACAAACTTTCACAACATCCATGAATGGGCCGACGTAGACAACAATCCACATTTTAAGAAGCAGGTGTCATTTCAGATGAAATTCTCTGTGAATGTATGGGCTGGAATAATTGGCAGAACATTGATTGGGCCCCACTTTTTGCCTGATCCATTGAATGGCGAAAATTATTTGCAATTTCTGCAAATTGATTTACCACTGCTGGTAGAGGAATCAGGTGTCCCGATCTTCGAAAGAGACCGAACAGTCATCTTTCAGCAAGACGGCTGTCCAGCGCATTGGACTTTAAATGTAAGGGAACACCTCAACAATTGCTTTCCTGATAGCTGGATCGGCAGGGATGGACCCATCCCTTGGCCCGCTCGCTCCCCAGATCTGACCCCGTTGGACTTTTTCGTGTGGGGCCGGGCCAAGGAACTGGTGTATAACAACAAAGAAATTAACACTAGAGAAGAATTGATACAAAGAATAAATTCAGCGTTTGAGACAATGAAGCAGGAGATGATGTTGAAAATAACGACTACAGAAGTTAGAAGACGGGGCCGTGCTTGTATTAGGAATCACGGCCGTCATTTTGAACATGAAAAATAAATAATTTTAATTCAAATGTTGTTTTAATTAGTCTGCCTAAAATAAAAAAAATTCTCCCTCAAATTGGTTTGTAGGCCCTAATTTCAATAATTTGTAAGATATCCGCATAAATGATACCTCAAAAGAAAGAGCGATTATCAAGCATGTCTTCAAAAAGGTTTGAACAAAAAAAGCACCCTCCGTTTTTTTTTTGAATAAGGTTTAAAAGACGTATTGTACAATTTTTTTATTTTTTCTGATCTTTAAATGTCTGTAAAAAAAATGTCTAATGACACAGAAGCCTAAAACATGTTTTGCTTGATTGCTTACACATTACTTTAATTAAATAAATAAAAAATGAATTCATTTATCATTCAATTTGGCCATAATTATGCAGTTTACATTAAATTTTGAGAATTTCCGAAAAAAAACTTAAAAATTTGGTTATACTTAGACGAAGTCTTACCAAATATTAAAAATATTTGGTAAGACTTCGTCTAAGACAACCATGGCTTAAATGGTTCTAAATTGTCTGTACTATCTTCGCCTTAAAGCTTTGCACCCATCTTCCAATCACCCTGTATAAGCAAAATTTTTTATAACTGATCAGGCAGAAAGGGCTGCGATTGTCAATCGGTACACGTCAGCCTATCCGTTTGAAAATAGGCGTGACGTTATACAGGGTGTAAACTAACTTCGAAGCCGTCAACCAAGCATTATGTACAGTCAACAAAACAGATAGGTATGCAGGGTCGAAAGATATAGTTTTAGTATTTTTAGAAACTGTTGCACATCTTCAAATGAAATTTGAATTAATTTAACCAATTGATTATTTTTCTTCATTTAATTTTAATTTCATTCGAAAACATCGATCGGTTTTTAAGAAAAAATCAATTGTATCTTTCGACCCTGCATACCTATCTGTTTTGTTGACTGTACATCAAAGTAACTTTACGCAAAAATTAGTACTGGGGAACGACTTTTTTTTTGGGGTGAAAAATCACGTTTTACGGTTGGACTCAATGTAACGCACTCAAAACATTGTGCTGGTTGAATAGTACGGGGGTCCTGAAGGTTCCATAGGTTAAAAACATGTATTAAAAAAAAAAAACTTGTGAAAAAGTTGAAACTTTGACCCCCAATATAAGTAACTAGAAGGTTCCCAGGTATGGTCTAGAACAAAAAAATGATCGCAATGACGGGGAGAACAAGTGCCTTTCGGCTTCGTTAAGAGTCTTTTTACACCCTTTATTAAATGTCGCGGTCGTTTCATTTACTTCAATTCAACGAAGTAACTACAGTCTATTGAGATTCTCCGTAAAACCCAACTCTTAAGTATTACTCTTTATTTTATTCGTTCAATCAACTACCTTTTTTCATTCCCCAGCTATTTCTACGAAGCTCAAGTGATATTTATTTTAATTTATTCTGCAGAAACAACTATAGCTGAGAGTTCATTATTACAAGTCTGTAGTCACTTGCAGACGGAGTTACAAAGTGGTAGGAGATTTGTGAGCGCCCTCAATACGGACAGACGTAAATATTCATAAGGCAAATAAATCTACAGAGATGATATAACTGCTTCTTCTAATTTTGCGTTTATCATCGTGTTTTGGTGTTTATGTGTTCTTCGTGTCTTGCTTGGCTTAATGGTCCTGGGCTGCGGGACTCTTCGAAAGAGCCACGGAGCAAAGCTAGTACATAAATAAATTAGGTTATATCAGTTCTTCTAACATATCTTTATTTTCATGCCACCACATGACCTTAACAGCACCTTATAACTTCTAAGCCAAAATCCGAGCTACGTCTGTTGGTTTTTTTTCCTTCTTTTTCCGTATATTATCTTCAAATCTCACATTTTATTTAATGCAATTTGGTCTGATGTAGCTGCCTCGTGTTGCTAGGGGAATTTGATCCTATATACTTGGAATAAAGTACTTTAGGGATTTTTCGGGGAGGGAAATTAGATTTTTTCTTGCTGTTGGGGGAGTGTCACAAGTTTTTGGAATGTCGCCATAATTTTCATTAAAATTATAGGAGTTGACGTCTTATTTGACTGGTGTTTTGCTTCGGGGAAAACATTTACTTATTTGCGTAGATAGAATCATAGGTCACTTTAGAAGAATTCCTATTTATTTCATAATCATTTACATTGCCTTCTTCAAACAATGTAAGGGTAGGCTTTTAGTCTAACCGGGTGCAGCTGAATACCAGTATTTCACATGAAGTGACCGCCTATCTGACCACCGCAGCTAATTTTCTGGGTAAAAGGGATCATCATTCTCTTGCCATTATCCCAATTTATTTAGGTTGGCACAGCATGTCTTCTTCTTCCATACTTCTCTGTTACTCGTCATGTCAGCAGTCACCTCCTTTCTAGCCATATCAACCTTCAGACAACCCATGCATCGTTTCTTTGGTCTTCTTCTACTCTTATAGCCATCTTTGAACTGGTGAACCACTGTCAATGATCTACGGTCTTCGAATGGCAAGTCTGTTATGGATGCTTTAATGTCTTCATATGAATCAAAACAATTCCTTTATCCGTCTCAAACTTTTCATTATTTATTTCGTCCAGTCCAGCAACATCTGCTGTCTCAAGACTGCAGATGCGATGTCCCGTTTTATATTAAAACTCATTTTCCGTGAAGTCTGTTTCTTAATTAAACGTTATTAATATCTTAAAATGATAAGTTTCCAGGCTTCGTTGCTGCTAATTAGCCCGAAGTCGGTCGTGCTGTCCTCATAATTCTTACTGTTCCGCTCATTTCGTACGGCGAAACTTTTGTGCGGTTTCATCTTTTGTATTTTCTTGTTACTAAACTTTTGGTCAGTTTAATTTTTGGAAAATCTCGGGACATGGTTACATTTTTTAAGTAACGTTAAACCATTTATTAGCAACCGCATTTTAAACTAACATAAAGTCGTGTTGTTATGTTCTCGTAAGCTCTCCCATTACTTTCGGAAGGTAGCAGAAGTACAGCAGTGAACGTTTTTTCTGTGTAGATCGATAAACATTTCATCAGTTCTATGATCTCAGATTTCTCGGTGTTTAAATAATCCATGTATAATCCAGTAACGTTAAATCAAATGCCCGTTAATTCTAGCTTTCAGAATTTTGATTGGTTAATTCAAGCCGCGGATGGCATTTACAGCTTCACCGGACAAAACCATCCAAGAGCATCCATCCTCCCTACGATCTTCATAGATCTGGCTTTAATCTATGTCACCCACGTTTTTCCCTACAGAGTTCTAAACGGGACCCAAGTAACGGACGATACACCGTTTGAATCCATGAATAGCAAAATTTATTGAATTTAGAAATCGTTTTAATGAGCTGCATCCTATTACAGTTTGCACCTTAATGCTCTCGCTGCCAGTTTATTTGCATCAAAAGAAACATTGAGAATTCTTTCAATGTGGAGTTGGAATTTATTAGATCAGCTTCTTACTCTCCAGTGTTGGAGAGAATGGATAAAAAGCCTTTGATTCGACTTACAGTTGGACTGCCCTGCATATAGTATTAGTTCTCTTTTGCTCTTGTATTTGTGAAAGGAGTATCTTGCTTCTGTATGCATAAAGGTTTTATATTGATTTCTGAAACCTGAATACTGGGAAAATGGAAACATTATGTTTACTGCAGACTGCAGGCCGATGGCCTACCATCCAATTTCTAGATTTCCTTGTCCAACTATATTTGTATTAGGACAATATAGGTTTAAAAAACCCTACCATTCCGGGAGTGCCGACTGAAGTGAAAACTTTTTTTGCAAGATTTTGGATTATTTTTAGAAAACATTTTTGCATAAGCCTTTTACTTATACATTTGACTATACACTGTATTTTTTGGGCTTGTAATATGTAGCAATACGGCTAACTCTACAATGAAAAAGAGGTCGTTAAACGGTGTCGCGAGTTCAATTGTTTTTCCCCAATTCAAAAATGCCCAACGCGCCTAAAGAAGTTTTTTCTTCAAAATCGAACTACACAATATGGCACCTAAAACCCGCCATGTTTCTTTTTAAAGTTGTAATGTAACCGGCAGCATTTAAGTAAATGCAAAAGGTGGATAGTAAACTGTTGTATTTCTCTGCTTCTGAATTACCGTTTGTAAAGTATGTCCTTGAAGCCAGCGAGGAACGGCGGAAGCCAGCTCGCTGGACACAAGTATCAAGACAACGTGCTATAAACATCAATTACTAAATATTAATCCAACACATTTTTGTCCCAACCAAACCTTAAATCCAAAACAAATGATCATACCAATAACTCAACAACAAAAACCAACATTCACTCCTATACTCAATTCGTTGAAAGGGGAATCGCCAACAGTCAATTCATTCTGGCACTTATGTCGCAAACTTCAGCTAACAACGAGACAAGTTGGCAAAACAACGACAAAAAATGAGCTCTCAAGCAAAAATAAGCCTTTTTGGCAGCTTCGCTCACGTGGATATCGGAAATTATCACACGGGAACGTACTATCGAGTTCAATGACGATCGACCACCTTTCAACCTTATCTCTTAGGGCATAAGGGTTAATTTTTATAATGAGCCAGGGGTTTACTATGACGTCTTAAAGCAGGAGTAATTCCAGTGTGGGAAAGAGACAGAGCTATACAGGTCGTCTAGCGCCATCTCTTTCTCGCACTTGAATTACTACTGCTTTGAGACGTCATGGTAGGCCACCCGGTCATGGTCTAACCCTGTCATCACCTGTCTATCCTTTTCTTAAGTATGCTCATATGCTGGGAACAGTTGACTACGAGTATTTTACATGGAGTGACTGCTTATCTGACCTCCACAACCCAGTACCTAGGTATTACGAAACCCTTGGTAAGACTGGTTTTCAGACAGAAATGTTCACCGATAGACAGACAAACAGACAAAATAATCGCATTGATTCTATTAGTATGTAAAAATTAGCTGTCAAGCAAAAATAAGCCTTAATGCTCCATTCTGATAAAGTAATCCACAAAGAATGATGGCCAAGTTATATTAGAGGAAGCACCAATAAGTATTGGGTATCGGTACTACGGTTTTTTACGTTATGTGAGTGTCTAATTCCCAGTTGGCTGATAGCCAGCGCTGTGCGACGTTATCATACGTTTTCTTTTAATGTATGTATGTAAATAAAATCCGGTGTTACAATGGGACAGCTTGCTTTGGAAGTGGGTCAGATGTTGATGTCCTTTCCATGTTTTGGTTTACAATGTTCACTGACTTATTTGAAGAATGCTGTTCGGTTGTTTTGAGTGAATTTTCTGGGAATATATTGCATTTTCATTTACAAGAACATTTTTCTATGTCTGCTCACAGCTTCTGCAAGTGGAAATTCTTGTACCGATCTTTGTGATTATGAAAACATGATTGATCTTAACTTCGGACTCTTGGCTGATGAGGCCATTTTTTTTTATTTGGGATAATAAACGGTCAAACAATACAGTATTACACAGAATTTGATCTACAGGAGTAAATATACAGAGTATCAAAGAAATTGCGTGCCATAGCTTAGGGGTAGGTTCAGTATCGATAAAGGAAAACAGAAAAAAAAAAGTTTTTGCGAGAACAACTTAATTTAGTACATACTAACTTAAGATAGCAATCGTTTAGAAACCCACGATGTTAGAGTAGTTTTGCGAGAAGTGAAGGACAAAATGACAACGCATTCGATAGAAGGTAAGTAATTAAAGCATTGAAACAAATAAAATAATTTTAATTCTAAACGATTATTGCTATTTTTATTAAGAACCAGCGGTGGCCCAGTGGTAGCGACCCCGACTTACGAACAGTAAGTGGTGGGTTCGAACCCAGGCAGGCGCATTACTTTGTGTAATTTATTTCATCACCACTGCTCTCAAAACGGTGAAGGAACACATCGTGAGGAAACCGGCATGTCCTAGAACCAAAAATTCGAAGACGCACTGGCCCGCGTGGTGGATTATAGCCCATTCCCTCTCATGGAGAGGAGGCCTGTGTCCCAGCAGTGGGAACATTATAGGCTGATGATGATGATGATGATGATTGCTATTTTTAGTCAGTACGCTCTAAATAAGGTTGATCTTGCAATAACTTTTTTTTGTTTAACCTACCCCTAAGCTATGGCACGCAATTTCTTAAACACCCTGTATATGTAAGGTTGTATATCTCTGAACGGACAGCGATC
This sequence comes from Lycophotia porphyrea, assembly GCA_950005105.1. Taxonomy (NCBI): domain Eukaryota; kingdom Metazoa; phylum Arthropoda; class Insecta; order Lepidoptera; family Noctuidae; genus Lycophotia; species Lycophotia porphyrea. The sequence goes on from OX465384.1 coordinate 17,614,573, forward strand.
TGAGAGTTTTCCTCGTACCAACTATTGTTCTACAAAATTAGATCTTAAAAACTGGATATAAATTAGTTTTATTGGTTTTTGGGTACCAGCTTCCATACATTTTTGCTCTTCCGCCTTTATGATCGAAACGACATTGACTCTTACATCATCTTGCATATCTTTATTCCTGCTATTCCGGAAAATCATATTACGGGCAATCTAATTTGCGTGTATGTATTATTAGGCTGTATTATCAAATATTTGATGTATTAGCTTTGATGTTTATTCTGTATTAAATTATTTGTCCCAATAATTAACAAACAAATAAAATGTACTTATTAATCCTGTATGATTAATTAGATACATAATTAACAATTCCGATAAACAGCAATTGGAATTGATTAGAATAAAATGTAATGTCCACTGTTACTATAATGGTCATGGTAAAACGTCCACTAATAGTACACCCTTTTTTTTGTTTTTTAACGTTTGCGAAATCATCAAATGACTTCTCCCGCTCTGGGCAGAGCGGAAGGGAGTGTCAGACTTGTACTGACTAAAACCCATCCATGTTCCTTGCCCTTTGTGTTCCAGGGCCGCGGTATCTCTTTCGAACAGCCCGCAGCCCTGGCAGGCATCGGCCCTTGCGGGCCCCTCCCTGTTTGCTGACATCTCTTTGAGGCGCGCGTGGAACACGAACGCGCCGTCAACACGGCTAATAGACACCCTCATTTCGCAGTTATGTTTGAATCCCATTTAATAGGGAGCGAGTCTATTGCCATCAACCGGGCACAAATCCGGGCTCCGATACTAATCACAAAAAAACTATATTTAAAAATGTTGTCTGTCTGTTTGTGTTCGGACTGATCTCCTAAACGTTTGGACCAATTTTGACGGGACTTTACTTGGCATATAGCTGATGTTATAAGGAATAACATAGCTAGGATTAGGGTTCCGTGCAAAAAATTAATACCCTTGAATTGGTAACAAAATCCGATTCAAATGGGGAAGTAATATTATTCTTTAATAATTATTACACGTGAACGAAGATCGCGGGCTACAGCTAGTATCAAATAATATCGGCTATCGGAAATGTTGAATGTTAAAATTGATATTTAATTGCGTTTATGTTTGTTTCAGGTAACTAATCATTCGAAACGGCTGTTGTGGCCATGCTCATCATTGTGTAAGAATATTCTGAATTTATAAAGGCGTTAAAACAAGATTTTTTTTTGACTGATCTGTCAATGTTCCGTCAGAAGGCCGATAGTCTGACAATAGGTCTTACTAATACTTATTTTACTTTATGGTAATACTAACTTATGCCCGCGGCTTCGCCCGTGTGGATGTCGGTTATCGCGACCAAAAGTAATTATGAAATTTTGATCCCGTTCCCGCAACAAAAACAAAGACAATTACATATATACTAAAACCTTCCTCAAGAACCACTCTATCTATTGGTGAAAACTGCATAAAAATCGGTGCAGTAGTTTTTGAGTTTATCGCGAACAGATAGACAGACGCGGCGGAGGATTTTGTTTTATAATATGTAGTGATAGTGAAGAGCAATCTAATAATCTTACGACCCTGGCACGCCACTGTGGCCGATTACCCATACTTTTCAGTCAGAATCAATCAGTTACCCCAACTTTCCCGAACTCACTCAAATCTTACTAACTTTTTAAAAACTTCACATCGAGTAAAGTACGCTACACACTGATCTTACGACCATAGGGCTTCGCGCAAACGGGCCGCCGATGGCTGGCGATAAGCTATTTACATGATCTTTAAAACGTTTTGTATGGAATTGCCGCACACGTGTAGCGAGTGGCGTGGTGACCACTCGCGACTCAGTGTCCGCGACACACTCCCACCAGTGGCGAATTATAAATAAATACCGACCACTCGTGGCAGGCACTGACCACCTTCGTCTGCACGCTACCAAAAGACGCCACGCGAGACAGCAACCGGTGGCGGCCATCAGTGGCCTATTAACGCGAAGCCTAACACGCCACCACATTATTACGCTCATATTTACAGACAGAATAAGTAATCCTAAATTTTCTGTTCAACCTCAAATCCTGCCAACTTTTTTAAAACCCAGAGGTGTTCCAGATCGAATAAGGTGACGTTTAGACTGATGTTACGACCCTGGCACGCCACTGGCTGGTTGATAACCTCCGGCCGTGCGTATCTGGCCTAAATGCACTATCTACCCTAGTGTCTAAGTCAACTTGACACTGATAACGTTGCTGCCGTGTTTATTAGTCCAATGAAGTGATTAGTGGTTTTTATGGTTCCGTACCCAAAGGGTAAAAACTGACCAAGTGCACTTGTTGTGTGGTACTTGTTCCTTCATCCAAGTTGGTCTAGTAGTCGCCAGCGCGATTGCTGGGCATGAGGTCCTGAGTTCGATTCCCGGGTCGGGCAAATTGTTATTGGGTTTTTCCATTAGGATATTCTTTGTAGCACCTACGGAGTCTGGATTGGTACCCTGTTGATGGCTATAGGCTCGCCCCTTGTTACATGGGACTTAAAACATAACTGAGCGAAATGTGGGTGTTTTATTAGGTACCTTTGCCTAATCCTTGGAGGATTACAGTCGTGATGTTATGTTATGTTTTTCAATATTTTGATGAAGACGAACAAACTGGGAACATCTCTGTAGAATCTTCGCTATAAATTAATCCTGTAATTGGATGTGACTGTACGAAAAAACACGTGTGAGAAACACAAACATTTTAAGATATTGACGCCATTGGGTTGCTATCTGTGAACAGCCACTTACTTAGAGTGGCTTATCAATTCAGTAGGCGACGTTAGTAGTTTAGTTGATAACTAGGAAATGTGAGGAATTCGTTCTTTAAGTGGCACAACTAATTAATCTTAGTATAAATGTTGTATGTCTTCACTTCAGTATATCATGCGTCTCCAATGGTACGCCTCTCAGCTCGATTTGCGGCAACTCGCATCCAGCTGCTACCAGCTACCCTGCGGGGGTTGTAGCTCCTACTGTCAGGGCTTCTCACTTTACGTTTGCAGAAACCACTAATCTTATAAATGTAAAACTGAGTGACTTCTTTTTTTCGGATGGGAAATCATCAAATGACGCTCTGGGTAGAGCGGAAGGGAGTGTCAGACTTGTACTGGCTAAAACCCATCCATGTTCCTTCCTTGCCTTTTGTGTTCCAGGGCCGCGGTATCTTGTTCGAAAAGTCCCGCAGCCCTGGCAGGCATCGGCCCTTGCGGGCTCCTCCCTGTTTGTTGACATCTCTTTGAGGCGCGCGTGGAATACGAACGCGCCGTCAACACGGCCTGTCGTCAAAAGACGGACGGACGGCGAGCTAGCTCATTACTCACCGTCCACAGGTCCGCGTCTACGGTGGCCGGAAGCCACCAAAAACTGAGTGATTGCCTCGTTGTTCTAGTGGTGGCAATTGCGGCTGCTGTGCATGCCTGGGGTCGATTACCGTTTCGGGCAGATTGATATTAAGTCTTTCCCATCAGGAATTTCTCAGTAGCAGCCACGGAGTCTGGTTTTATCTGGTTGAGGCTGGCCCCCTGTTACATGGGCCTTAAAAAACATAACTGGCGAAATGTGGGTGTACTATTAGATACACCTTTGCCTAACCCTTCGGGGTTACAAGCGTGATGCTATGTAAAACTGAGTTTAATTGTTTAGTCGCCTTAACAGCTGAACTGATTTCGATGGTTATATGGTATGGATGGTGGATTGGAAGGTCGGACATGCCATGACATGAGTTAGAACATACCATACTTTTTTACCCCGTTGAAAGTTCCCGTGAAATAATTACCATCCGCAACGCAGGCGAAGTCACGGGCAAAAGGCAATGTAAACAGAAGTATTTTAATAAAGGGGAATTTTTAACGGCACCTCTATTTTTTACCTACTGCGTAAAACAAAAATACTGATATGCACACAAATTATTCAATATTACAACTGAATTCGTCACCAAATTTTTGTCGAGTTTCGGACTTCAAGTCGAAGTCGCGGTGTTGAACGATCTGCGATGATAGGGAACTTAGGGCACCCCGAGGTTAGGTTAGTTAGGTTCCTTTAAACCCTTTAGACAGAAATGTATCACACTAAAATAGAGATTTAATTTTGGTGATCATTTAGTATTTTTGGTGATCATTTACTAAATCTGGTGGTTAGTTTTAGATTTACTTTTAGTTAACATATGTATAGTCATTCAGTAAAACAGTTAAGCTTTAAAGATTTAACAGTATAGTACTCGTATAATTGATTTATTTGATGTGCAAATTTAGTGTGCAATTCAGTATTTTTGGTGGTTATTTCGAATATTTTAATTAAATAAAGGGGATTTACAGTTAAAGTATTAAATACCACCCTTTAATAAATAATAACCAACTTTAACGTAGCTATTTGCGAATTAACATTCTCCTAGCGAGATGAAATTAAGTGGCCCGTAAGATGAGATCTTTCAATTCGCTGAATAATAAATTACGTTTATTACCATAGTATTTACTTACAAATAAACAGCTTTCTACTCAATTTACATACGGTCCCCTCTGGTTCCCGTTTATTTTTCCTGTCCAATCTTTTGTTTGAGCCTTTTTTCTGCAATTACTCTTTGGGTGGGATGCTTCCCTGGTGGGGGCTAAGTTAAAGGATCTAAACGGAATTTTAGGTTCAGCTTTCTTTGACAGTTTGTTGTAAGTAGTTGCTATATTGCCTTGATAGATTATGGCTGGTTACTTAGTAGCGATATAAAGACCAGAAAAAAAGGTATTGGTTATTTTGATACATATCATCACTAGAGGGTTAGGCAGAGTGCACCTCTGTAATGCATTTCACCAAGAATGTTTAAGTCCTATGTAATAGAGGGCGAGCCTATTGCACTAAACAATCCTTCCTCCGGCCAGTCGTACTGTTACTGAGAAACTTCTGATAGATAACCCGAATAAATCAATTATATCTATAAAATCAGTCAGGGCCTTCTAGTTTTATTCGTAGACAAAAGATACAATCTATTAATATAGCTTGACAATATCGATCTACAGCAATATAATTGATTTACTACTGGCATCCTTCACTCAATCTTTGATTTATTTTAGTCTAAATTCACTTAGCATAGATAAATCAAAGATTAACCGTCAAAAATTAGGTCTACAAAGACTGTTTACTTAGCTATTCTACTAGTTAATCCTGGGTTAAGACTCGTAGCTCTATAGTCCAGGGTTTCCCAAACTTTGGGCCGCGGCGCCCAGGTGCGGCGTAGACAGTAAAGTAGAGAGGGGCGCCGTGAGGCGCTTCTGTTTACGATTACTCCGGAAACTAATCTTAAATATTCGATAAAAATCTAATGAGCTTGTTGTCTCCCAAGAGTTCATGTCCAGCTACATAGAAAACCTTTCGAAGCTCACTGAATGATTTTTAAAATACTTTGCCGAAGACGATGTCGAAAAATTTTCGTGAATCCACAATCCTTTCCATGGACAAGATCCACCAGAACTCACTTCGTAAGAAAAGTGTCTCATTGAACTCTTTTGACTGCAGCCTTAAAACAAGGTTTACGATTTGGTGTTTTGGATATTAGTCCAAAATGTAAAACTACAACAATATTGTAAAACTCTGCTTTTTCGACGAGCTAGGGCACCGAGGCAAAATATTAAACCTGTAAGTGCACCGCGAACTGAAAAAGTTTGGGAACCCCTGCTATAGTCTCTAGTATCGTGTTGTAAACCCGCTTTTAACACCTATGTAGTGCTCAATAGATTGGCACTAATTTCCTTTTACAGGATCAAACTTAGCGAGAGGAAGCCCGGAGCTATCAGGATTTCAATTTTAGTGATATTGTGCGGTGTTGCCGCTTTAGTCTCCATTAATATATTATTGAGGGGTACTCTGGTGGATTTCTTGCATATAGATAGCTGTGGTCCGCGACCGTGCTCCACGTTAAATTATTATAAAATTAATCGCTATTTCCTATTTAAATCGGATTTTGTTAACAATTTCATGGGCTTACATTTTTTGTACGGAACCCTAATCTATTTTCTAAAATACAAGTAACCTATTTACAAGTTACTCCTTATAAAATCAGCTGTCTGCCAGTAAAATTTTCGTCAAAATCGGTCCAGCAGTTTCGAAGATTAGCCGGAACAGACAGAGAGACAATTTTAATTCAGTTGATAATACATACAATATGGCTGCAATGGGGCTGCAATAAATCGCCTAGTTACTAATTACAGTAACTAAGCGGTTTATTGCAGCCCCCATTTATGAAATAGTTTTCCATTAGGTGCAATTTGATGGTGCAATTTGATGGTGCAATTGGTGAGCCCAGTCTATGCTCAAGTATTTTAAAGGGTTATTTGTCCTCCCCAAGAGCGTTTCTACCTCCACCGTACATTTCCACTCACCCTTCACTTGCACCATAGTATTAAATGAGGGTTCCATAGATTTATGCGCCCCGTAACCCTGCAGATGTCGGAGGGATCTGGGACTTAACGCTAACTGTTATGGGTGTTCATTTTCTACTTCACTTCCTAACGCTGTGCGTTCGAATGCCTTTGGAGCACATTTATTTTACCTTTGACTTTTAATACCTGACTACATACGGTGTAAGGGATGTTCTGCCAGGGCTGCGGGACTGTTCGAAAGAGATACCGCGGCCCTGGAACACAAAGGGCAAGGAAGGAACATGGATGGGTTTTAGTCAGTACAAGTCTGACACTCCCTTCCGCTCTGCCCGGAGCGGGAGAAGTCATTTGATGATTTCCCATCCGTAAAAAAAAGGGATGTAGTCACAAAAATCTTTAGTAGATGATTAAAGAATGTGCTGAAACTTTTTGTCAATTAATAATCAAATCTACTGCGGCCGTATTATGACATCTTAAAACCATTATGTTTTCTGTGTGAGAAAAGGATAGTGCTATTCGTCCTGTATAGCTCCGTCTCTTTTTCACACCGAAAACATGATGGTTTTAAGAGGTCAATACACAAAACAAGTGCAATTCCCATTCAGTCCAAATGAATGGAACAGCAGATTATTTACGGTATTTTTGTGAAACACAATGTATAGTGAGTTAAATAAATCAATTAGCACCACCTTTGCATAAATGTTTGCGATTTTTTTAAGAAAACGAATCGATAGTATTTATTCATTCTTTTATATTTAAATTAAATTATTTTTTGTAATTTACTTTGCTCAAATAAATAAAATATAAAAGAATAATAAAATTCAATCGATTCGTATTCTAAAAATCTCTACAAAAAACATTTATGCAAAGGTTGGAGAGCTAATTGCTACATCTCACTGTACTACTGAATTCACTGAGGGTCAGCCACTTTTCATCCTTATGCACTATGTAATAAGGTTGAAAACTGGTCAACCGTCAGTGAACTCAGTAGAACCTAGGAAAATATTCACGATAACCACCGTGCACGTGTTTGAGGAATATATTACTTGTGTAACTGATTTCAATTTCGCTACTCAGTCTACATTTGATCAAGCTCCTGTCGTACACATATCAACCGGTAAATGATTTCTAAAAGTCTGCGGCTAAACGCCCGATTTTTTTTTTTCGTAATATGTATATTGATCTTCGATGGAACTTCTGCCTCGCCTTTTCCCAACTACATATGTTGGGGTCGGCTTCTAGTCTAACCGGATGCAGCTGAATGCCAGTATTTTACATGGAGCGACTGCCTATCTGACCTCAACAACCCAGTTAGAACTGGGTAATACGATACTCTTTGGTGCGACTGGTTGTCAGACTTTCGGGTCACTGACTACCTATAACGATTGTCAGAGATCCAGAAATGACTGTTGGGACCAACGGCTTAACGCGGTTTCCGAGCCACGGAGGAAACTCAGTACATGTGGTCATCCATCCACGGACCAACCTATGCAACCGCGGCTTAACCTAATGATTTACCTGAGCGGCTGTTATTATTTAGCCACGAGCTCCTCCTGCTATTCTGATAAACATTGACTCTCAAATTGATTACCAGGAGAATTAAGGGATTTTTCCTCCAAAAAACACATAAAATATATTGAAAATCCAAGTACCTGTCTAACAAGTTATCAGTACAAACGGAAAAGGATATGGAAGCTTCCTATGATGTCGGAAACTCAAGACGTAAACGTTATTTGCTGTTTCGTGCGGGGAAATTTTTGAGAGATGCTTCAGTTTTCATACATTATTCTTCTTGTCTCTGGTATCATATTTTATTGCCTACTCGAAAGTAGAAATAAAGATTGTTGCGACCCAGAGATTTTTCAGTCCGTTTCCAAACACTTTCACTCGAATGTCTGAGAAAATCTATATCGGGCTGCTGTGAGGGACAATGGAATTCCTTCTCTGAAAAGTGTTTTCTTTTCTGAAGTAGGACAAGAGTATATTGATATGTATTTCTAACCTACAGGCCAGGCTTTTCCTCCTTTGGCAATATTGGATTTAAAACATGCTCAAAAGTAATCGAAACACCCTCGTGTTTTAGCTGCGCTATTGGATTTAAGGTTTTAAAGTGCAGGGGACCAAATGGAGGGGATAAAATGCCTGCTTTAGCAGAATTATAATAGAATAATAATAATATATATATTATTAAATGTTTTTTTTTTTATTATTTCTTAAGAAATATGTAAAAATATAGCCCATTCCCTCTCATAGAGAGGAGGCCTGTGTCCCAGCAGTGGGAACATTATAGGCTGATGATGATGATGATATAAAATGAATAAACGAGATAATGAACTGTTACTTTGTGACCATTTTTCGAATTGCAATGTAATTTATATTATTTATACCTCTGCAAAGCGGCCTTTTTAGGCCCTCGCTGCAAGCATCGCTCAGTTCATTTATTTAGAACCGTCATTGGTCATTTTCGAGTCTTGCCGATGTTTGTAAATGATTGCATTAAAGTAATCATCCCATAGTGAAAGAGATTACCTAGCAAAGACGGTTGGCAACGGGACTACCCATAGCGTAAGCCTTACTTAACCACCATCATTAAGGAGGCTCTTCTAACAGACCCCTGAACCCGTAACTATTAGATTATCAGGCTCCATCTCTTCGGGTTAAAACCATTATAAATTCAACTCCAACCCACGCTAAACTATAAACAATGGGAAGACAAGAAAATAGGAAAAGTTATTCCACGCCTCATCTTCGTGTAAACAAAATGGTTTGCATACAGGGTAGGTGGAGCCACCGGCGCGACGGCGGGAAAGTCTCGAGGTAATATTATGTGTGATTTATGTTATGTTGTTGCTTGTAAATATAGCGAGTGATTTGTTGTTATTTTACTCGTGATTGCTATCAGTTTTTTGTTGATATAAAGTTGTTTTTTACATAACATCACGCTTGTAATCCCCGAAGGATTGGGCAGATGTACCTAATAGTACACCCATATTTCGCCAGTTATGTTTAAGTCCCATGTAATAGGGGGCGAGCCTATTGCCATCAACCGGGCACAAATCCAGACCCCGTGGTTGCTATTGAGAAATTCCTGATGGAAAAACCCAATAGCACTATGCCCGACCTGGGAATCGAACCCAGGACCTCATGCTCAGCAGTCGCGCTTGCGACCACTAGACCAACGAGGCAGACAGTTGTTTTTTGTTTGGAGAAAAAACTATAAACTTACCAGGCCTGTTATCCCGAAGGGTTAGGCAGAGGTGTACCTAATAGTACACTATTACATATTTCGTCATTTGTTTTAGTCCCATGTATTTATTTAGGGGTATCGTATTTCCCAGTAGTAACTGGGTTGTGGAGGTCAGATAGGCAGTCGCTCCATGTAATATACTGGTATTCAGCTGCATCCGGTTAGACTGGAAGCGGACCCCAACATAGTTGGGAAAAGGCTAGGCAGATGATGATGATGATGTTTTAGTCCCATGTAAGGGGGACAAGCCTTGTCGCGCAGTGGACTGACCTCCGGCGCGGTCTCTTGGCGACATAGAGAGATCGACTATTGAAACCCCGTGCAGGGCACGCCACAATAGTGGCGATAAGTCCCCTCTTTGAGGAGTGGCTGGAGAGGCGCCGCGGCAACCTCACCTTCCGCCTGACACAGGTCATCACCGGACACGGTTGTTTCGGGAGGTTCCTGCACCGAATCGGGTAGGAGGAAACGCCCGCGTGTTATCACTGCAAGGATCGCTCAGAGGACACAGTGGAGCACACGGTGGAGGTCTGCCCCGCTTGGGCGGAGCACCGCAGTGTCCTCGTAGCGGCGATCGGCGGCGGCGACCTATCGCGTCCGGCCCTGGTCCAGTCCATGGTTCGGAGCGAGAGGGAATGGGACGCCGTCACCTCCTTCTGCGAAGCAGTTATGCTAGCGAAGGAGGAGGCGGAGCGTGAGAGGGAGTCGGGGGTTACGTGGTGGCTTCCGGCCACCGTAGACGCGGACCTGTGGACGGTGAGTAATGGGCTAGCTCGCCGTCCGTCCGTCTTTTGACGACAGGCCGTGTTGACGGCGGGTTCGTGTTCCACGCGCGCCTCAAAGAGATGTCAGCAAACAGGGAGGGGCCCGCAAGGGCCGATGCCTGCCAGGGCTGCGGGCTGTTCGAAAGAGATACCGCGGCCCTGGAACACAAAGAGCAAGGAAGGAAAATGGATGGGTTTTAGTCAGTACAAGTCTGACACTCCCTTCCGCTCAGCCCAGAGCGGGAGAAGTCATTTGATGATTTCCCATCCGTAAAAAGAAAAAATGGGGACAAGCCTTTTGCCGTCAACCAAGCGAAAATTCAGATTTCAGGCTGCTACTGTCAAATTTTTGATGGAAAAGCCCTAAAAAGCTTTGCCCGACTTGGTGATCGAACCTAAGACCTCAAGGCTCAGCAATAGAGCTTGCGACCATTCGATCAATGAGGCAGTTAACTGTATTCAACCCCAATCCAAGTAAAAAACCTTCCATTATGAAAAACATCAGTAAAATAATTGCCGACGTCAAAAATAATTGAAACTAACTAAATAATAGAATTACAGTTTCAGACCTAAATGTTAATGCGTCTGGCTTTTGAGTGCTCTTACTTGTTAGTAAATTAACTGGAAAATCATAATCAACGGGCTCTGCGACTTCGTTATTCAAATTAAATGAAACCTTTGAACTATTTCGGAGAATAATTTGAAGGGTACACACAAACAAATTTTTACTTTTATTTTTTTCAAATTGCTCCCAAAATTAAATAATTAAATAATAGTATAATTAGTATAGTAAAGTAGTAGTAATTAGTATGATTAACTAGTATAGTCTAAATAATTTTTTCGTAAAGAATTTCTTAGTGGCCCGTTGTCTGAATTTGAACCCGGTTGGTGATATTAGGCTAGCTCTCTATTACATGTGGCCTTAATATAATTGGCGTAATATGGGTGTGCTGTAGTTAATGGATTACAACAACAACAACAACATTCATTTATTTCGAGGAAAGATAGATATACAAGGTGTAAACAGTCTCTTCACGAAGCCGTCAACCAAGCATTATGTACATCAAACTAAGTAACTTTACGCAAAAATGATTACTGGTTAGCGACTTTTTTTTTGGGGTGAAAAATCACGTTTTACGGTAGGACTCGATGTAAAGAACTCAAAACATAATGCTGATTGATGAATTGAATAGTACGGGGGTCGTGGAGTTATTTAAATTAAAAATCTAATTAGAAACATTTACAAAACACACAGCACAACAGTTAATTAACAACATGTATTAAAAAAAAAAACATTTGAAAAAGTTGGAACTTTGACCCCCAATATCTCCCTAACTATTAGGTTCCCAGGTATGGTCTAGAACAAAAAAAATGGTCGCAATAACAGGAAAGAGTTCGCGTTAAGAGTCTTTTTACACCCTTTCTGGTAAAATACAAATTGTGTTAGTATAAAGCACATTAAAACTACGTTAGTAACACTTCACTTGTGCACTACGTCACTGTGCGTTCATGCACTTGCCCGTGGAAGCGACGGACCATCATTCCTTTCCTTTTTTGTTTGTTCGGTTGGAAATCATCAAATGACTTCTCCCGCTCTGGGCAGAGCGGAAGGGACTGTCAGACTTGTACTGACTAAAACCCATTCATGTTCCTTCCAAAGGGCAAGGAAGGAACATGAATGGGTAAAGCATTACTACTACATCGCAAACAGCTTCAATGCCACACCGAATTACATCATCAGTCAAGTTTTTCATTCTCCATGTTCGCCACAGGTATCTCTTTATCTGATTTCAAACAAACCCAGGGTAAGAGGCTAAGAGGCTTGGCTTTTAACGGTGAAAACAGGCTCCTTCCCATTCACTGTCGGATTATTGGATCTCGCCTCTCAGGATTTTGTTACCAGCTAGATATGTAATGAGTTTGTAAAATCACAAATCAGGAAGGATTTTCATCTTAAAGAGTACTTAGAAGATTTTTCTTTGAATAATTATTATTTTCACGACGAATTGTTTGTATTTCAACACAATCATAAACTGTAATTACCATTTTCTGGTTTAGCAATAATTATTTATCCCAATTATACAAAAAAATGTGTGCGTTGAACTTTAGAATGGTTTTTGTTAATCATAGTTGATTTGTGGTGATTTTGTTTTGGTAATAATCATGATATGTAGGTAATTGTTAACAATAAAAGTTATTTTCATTTGCAAATATTTTTCAATTAACCTTTCAAAACGTTTGTATAATCTTTAAATTTACTCAGTAGTGTTAAACCATACCTAAATCAGTCTTGTCGACGAATCCTTATTTGGTGAAAGAGTCTGTCGTCGATTCACTCATGAATTAATCGTTCTGTCGGCGAAACGTTCGTAGTGGAAAGGTTCTGTCGTTGAAAAACTTAATAAAAACGAAACATTCTGTCGGCGGCTCATCCGGCGTAGAAACGTTTGTCGGAGTTAAGTTTCAGAATCGCTAAGATCTTCTTACTTGACTGTACATATTTAAAGTTATCAGTACTTACACTAACCTAATTAATAAACCATGAGAGCTTAGAGCAACGTAAATACAGATGTGCCACAAAGCTTTCTATCAAACTTGCAGATAAGATTAATTAATATATTCCGGAGCGCACGTGCTAAAAGCGAGCATTATGCCGAGCATATACGACCATCTATGAGCATACCCAAGCATTAATCATGCATCTCGGTCGGTAACACCTGATACTTCGTTACTCAGTGTTGTCCCGCATTTTTGATGAAAATACGACTTTTTTTATTATTTATGCTCCGTCTTTTGTATGGCCGCTGTAAAAATGTTTACGTGTTGCTAGGGTTGACGACTTGTGAAGGTGAAATATGAATTTTAACAAGCAAGAGATAAGGTTGTTAGTGTAGGTTTAAATCGAAAATTATTTTGATTTCAACTTTTTCTTGAACTTCTTCTCACCTAGTTTGTCTGTGGTCTCTTTACTCTCTTGTTGCTGACCATGAGGTGTTGGGTACAATGTCCAGGTCGGGCAAAGTGAATAAGAATTTCTCAGTATAAGCATCATCTTCCTGCCCTTCTCCCATTCTGCTTAGGGTAGGCGCAATAGGTTTTCTTCTTCCATTCTCCCCAGTCAGACGTCACGGCATCATTTACTCCTTTATCTTTCATGTCATTCCTCAAACAATCCATCCATCGTTTCGTTGGCCTTCCGCTTACTCTCCACCCATCCACATTCATATTCATCACTCTTTTAGTCACATGCGTTTTATCTATCCAGTATAAGCATAACTGGCGAAATGTGGGTGTACTATTCGGTACACCACTGCTGGGACTCAGGCCTCCTCTCCATGAGAGGGAATGGGCTATAATCCACCACGCGGGCCCAGTGCGGATTGGTAGATGTCACATGTCTTCGAATTTTTGGTTCTAGGACATGCCGGCATTCCTCACGATGTTTTCCTTCACCGTTTTTGAGAGCAGTGGTGATGAAATAAATTACACAAAGTAATCCGCCTGCCTGGGTTCGAACCCACGACTTACTGTTCGTAAGTCGGGGTCGCTACCACTGGGCCACCACTGCGCTCCTTTTTTAATGTAGCTGACTTTAATATTTTCAGTCAGATTGCATATCAATATCGATGAATCAACATTCTTGTCAGGTCCAGTCCAGTGACCTTTTAGCTTATTCTAGATACTTAATTTTCGCAACAGCCCTGTACAGATATCTTTATGGTTTGCGTTCTCTCTCAGTTATGGGTTACGTTTACTTTCCGTCGTTAGTTTAAGTCGCGTTTACGTAGCGTTCTTTAACGTTTTATTGCGGTTTGAAAACGAATAAAAATACAAAGAATGCTGATGAAAATTGAGGCATGCAATTGACGGTTCCTAAACTTTGTCAATTAGTTTGAAAGGAACCATCTTGAATCTGATTGATTATAATATAACTCAAGGCAATTTCTTTTTGTAGTTCAGAACGCGATCAGCTCTGTGCTTACTTCATCTATACATTTAGTTAGCAGGTTGAGCCGCGCTTGCCTAGGTTGGTCCATAGATCATTTACATAGAGTTTCCGAGTTTCCTCCGTGCCACGGAAAGCACGTTAAACCGGTGGTTCCGGCTGTTAATTGTAGATCTTTGATAGTCGTTACAGGTAGTCACTGGCCCGAAAGTATGACAGCCGGTCTTACCAAGGGGGATACCCAGTACTAACTGGGTTGTGGAGGTCAAATAGGCAGTCGCTCCATGTAAAATACTGATATAAACTAAACTGTATAAATTAAACTAAACCATAGTCGGGACAAAGTGAGGCATATGATAACGTTATGGAAAACTCAATTTTTGACTAAAAATATGACCAATTTTATTCCATTCTCTTTATTTCCAAGAACCTAGAGCAACATAAAAAGATTTAGTTACATAATAATGTTTGTTGGAACATGGTTTTTCCTTATTACTGCATGTAATTCTACCCTTGATATCACTCACCCCATTCTGATTAATTTACCAGCTTGAGAATATGAACAAATGTTGGTTTTCCGGTAAACAAGTATTATTTGAGTTAGTTTCGCCTTATATTTTGTTTTGTTTTCGACTTGACCTTGTAGATGTAATCAACAGTAGAAGATCAATTTTATATACATCGATGAAAGAAGATTCCAAAAGTAAGTAACTTTTTTATTGTTTCTTAAAAAAAAAACATAAAAAGAGTTTTAGAGGTTGCTAGTATTTTATGAGTACTAAAATTGAGTAGTAAAGGACTTTTAGGCCACGATCTAATTAATAATAATAATAAATAAACAATAAAGAAACGATCGTTGCGCGAACATAAGACGACCGCCTAGTGTATATCGTTCGGCAAACCCGAACACGTTGCCAAAGAGCGCCTTGAGGATTTCACAACAAAAAATGACGAATTACTATTATAAAAAGAAATTAAACAAGGTGTAACATAATAAACGCAAACCATATCGTGTGGTAACTCAGAGTATGAAATAAAACAACTTTTGTTCTGTGACTTTTGGAAATTCATAACTTTTTTTTGGGTGTAAACAGACTCTTCACGAAGCCGTCAACCAAGCATTATGTACATCAAACTAAGTAACTTTACGCAAAAATTATAGCTGGGAAACGACTTTTTTTTTTGGGCTGAAAAACACGTTTTGCGGCAGGACTCAATGTAACGCACTCAAGACATTGTGCTGATGGATGGATTGAATAGTAAGCGAGTCGTGGAGGTGTTTAAAGTAAAAATCTTACATTAAAAACATGTATTTAAAAAAAAAATTGTGAAAATGTTGGAACTTTGACCCCCAATATCTCAGTAACTATTAGGTTCCCAGGTATGGTCTGGAACAAAAAAATGATCGCAATGACGGGAGAACAAGTGCCTTTCAGCTTCGTTAAGAGTCTGTTTACACCCTTTATATTCTGATTAGCTTAACGCGTCAATTCGTATATTATTATGAGCCTATTATGTCCCACTGCAGGGCAAAGGTCTCCCTTCCTTTTTTCCATTCTTCTCTCTCAAGAGCTATTTCAGCCCAATCCTTTAAGTAGCAGTCTAGCGCCATCTCCTTCTGGGCCTTCGGAACGCAATCCGTAGATATTTTCGCCAAATTCTGATGCGACATGCGGCGTATATGGCCTGCCCAGTTCTATTTTAATTTGGCGGCTGTGTTGCATTCATCTGCAATTTGTGTTTTGGAAAGTTTCCTGTAGAAAGTCCAAATTTATTTTTGGGAGTTTAAAAAATACGTAGAACAAGCATTGCTCAGTTTCATGGTCCGAGACACCACACGAAAAGTCCTGCGTTTATTTTGTTATACCTTGTGTACCGTACTTTAGTACCGATCACGATTGGGAACAATGACGACAAAAAATGTTTTAAAACAGTTGTGAACGTAATCTTTCGCATAACTCAACCTGAATTTCGCGACCTATTGATTTGATAAGGACGAGCGGTAAATATCTCGAGAAGACTAAGCACTGACTGAAAAATCTTCCGTCTGCACCTATATTGGTACATTCTGTGCACCCTGCACGTCACCCACTGTCGTTCAACTTCATAGATAACTTATATCCTTTAAGCCGTACCACAGAATAAGTTTTATATGCTCGCCAATGTTTGTCCTCTGTTCGAAACATACCAAGCTAACGCGGAATGGAAATGAAGATCGGAGTTCCGCTCATAGTTCAGAATGAATAAAGTTTGGGAGGATTCGTTGGAATCGCTCGATCAAACGGATGATTGGAAATGGAGGAGTGATCGTGTGTGTATAATCTATAATGTCTGCTTGCCTGTATTCAATGTTGAAACATGAACTCGAGATATGTTCGGCGGTATTTTAAAAACTGTCTTCGATGTAAATGTATGATGTCGGTGACTGAAAAGATTTGTGGTAATCGGTTGTCGTGGTATGGGGCATGTGATGCGGAGGAATGAGGAAAATGTTGTTAGGAAAGTTTTGAGTGTGAATGTGGAAAAGACCAAAGAAACGATGGATGGACTGCGTAAAGGATGATATGTCAAGAAAGGCGGTGTTTGCTGAGATGACTCGTAATAGAGAAGTATGGAAGAAAAAGACATGCTGCGCCGACCCCAAATGAATTGTGATAAGGGCAATAGAATTATGAGTCTTGGATGTAAAGTCATCCGCACGCCGATGGTGCTGGAACTTTAACCTTGAGCTGGTCTAGAGGACAAAGTTTTATTGTAATAAGAGGCCAACTTTAAGATTTTATTACCACTGTTGTGTAGTCCTCTATACAAGAAATATTGATTTTGGGCAAGATTCTTTGGGAGTCGTGGTTTATTTTATTTTAGATTACCAGGGTATGTTCTTTCCTCTTTCGAACTTCACCTTCTCAATTTTGGGAAAAGCGTATAATACAGATCGTCACACAACTCTAGGCATCCAGCAAAGAGACACACTTTAACCTGAAATTTTGTTAATTATTGTTCTTCAAACACGCGTTCATTACTTAATTGTCCGGAATCCGATACACCTGTGTCTTCTACGATAACAACCTTGATATTAGTGAAATTACTATGAATCATTAAGTCCAGTTCTCGGTATGAAATTTCCTTTATTGCCCTGACCGCCCCAGTAACCTTGAACTTTGTACCACGAGCCATTTTAATGGATTCTTGGAAATTATATGCAGAGTGCGTTGAATACTTTATGGAGTCGGTCTTTGTGCATTCTAGATGATACACTTCAGTGAGTTTTATAATTAACTTAAGGAATGAATGCATCTCTGAATTCGTTAAGGACGACCGGTTGAGTGACTTCTGTTTTAATCAACAGAGGACCTAGGATAGGCCCTTTCAGCATTAAGGTGTTTGTGCGGAAAAATTCTCATGATTGTTTCAGTTTATGTTCAAAAAATGAAAATAAATTATTGTAAGCTTGGATTTTGATTGATTATTATAGATTGTCATTTCGTTTCTTCTGTTACGTTATTCCTGTTCGGCAAACTTTGGAATACAAACAATTCAAACCGTTTACTCCTTTCAGATTTCCAATTCTCTTCAGCAACGAATCTCTAAGAAAAACAGAAATAGCCGATATATTTCTTCGATCACACACAAATGATATCTAAGCATACATCGCCATCACCGTACCCTACTGGAATGAAATGCAAATATGTACCGCATGTGACGTCACAAACACAAACAGTGTCTTGCATCGCTGCTTCGTCTTATACCGTGAGACGTTACAAAGGTATCGTAGTATCGAGGTGATGTTTGTTTTTGTTGGTCGTATCGCTATCGTTAAATTTCAATATCAAAATGTTCAGCTGGATTTGACGGTTCAGTCGTTACGGGTCGACTCGAGTGTGGCTGTCTTACAAAGTTGTACTCTAAATAAGGTTTTTGCCGATTTTGTAGGTTATATAAGCAGTTGCTTCTTGTAAAGGTCTGGTATCCAGCAGGTTGGACTGGAAGCCGATAGTTTTCACTATCTTGTGACATATCCCTCGTCTAACCAAACACTGCATTTGACCCAAAAATGTGTGGATGAAATATTACTGCTAGCAAAAAAGGCTCTCTATTGATTGGCGTTTTCACAGCCACTGTGACCCTTGTTAGGGGGTTATCAGCAGGTAGGTTGATAGGGGTTCTATATATAATAAGACTCAGCTGGTGAAGAACACTTATTATTTACCGCCTAACTTCCGTGGCCTTCTCAAGCCCTGATTGAGAGGGTAGTAGTAGGGAACACTGGCCTGAACCGTCTCCAAGGCGATGAAGGTCCCGCCACAGACTCTGCCCGCAACCACGGCTCCAGTGCAGGTTCTGTATATGGTAGATAGGTTCAGCGCAGGTAGGGTGAACCCGCCACCACGGCTTCAGACCAGGTTCTGTTTTTGGTATAAGTCAGCGCAGGTAGGGTGAACCGCTCTGCAGAAGAGGAACTTTCCCAAACGTCCTTCTCGACGCCGGAACCACGACTTGGCGAATGGGTTGAAGTTTAGACTAAAAGCTGGGATCTATCGACTTCGGATAAATTCGTTAATTAGACCTTTGAAATTACTCTTCATTATAAATTCAATTGTGGACCTCAAATATTGTGTTTTCAATTCGAGAAAATAATTATGGGTAATTAACCACGTGTAATTCAACCTCTATATTATCTTGTCTTCCAATTAAATGGATTACTTTGACTTAATCAGGCTTGTAATTATGTGCGAATAAAATCTGTTTTTTAAGGATCTGGTTACTCTGAGGCGAATCCCGCTCGAAACGCGACAGCGCGTGTCATTGTTTGGAAGATTAAGAAGTCACGCGACTGTTCGCGCCAATTTGAACACCTCCATACAATTTAGTTGACACAATTTGCGGGAACGAATTTAGCCCTTCACGCGTAAACTGCGGGATTCGCTTAGGTTCAGCCAGAGCTTAAGTTCGTACCCGTAAGACCACAAATATGCTCAAGATGTACGGAATTCTTATTATATTTTTACTCTCTAAGTATTATCAAGCGTTATAAGCAGAATTTTTACCATCATGTATTCAGGTGGACGCTGCCCGTATCTCTGGCATAATCCTTTAGTGGCCCTTGGCGGAATGCCATGGGAAAAGATGGCGCAGCCCCATTTGTAACTGACTCGCCGATACTTCATGTGCTACCAAGGTATTAGCTACCACGTCGAGTCTGAATTCAGGTTTCAGTTTCAAGAAGTGTTTTAGTGGGATTAGGAAAAGCTACTTTAAATTATGTGTTTAAGGCGAAAACGCCAGGGTAGCTTAGTACACAAAGCGTCACATCAAGCTTTACATTTCCAGTATAACGCGGCCTCGCTTTGTATATATTTTCCGTACAATGAGAGATCCGCATAAACTGGTTTTGTATAGCTTGATTTTTTTTTGCATTTTGTAGTTCATTAGCAAGGTTAATCAAATTTTGATTTACGACTGTTACAAATAAGTATTTATAGACTTGCAATAATAAGAATCATCAATGCAACTATATATATATAAGGTAACATTAAAATAGATGGACAAACTTTTAGAAATCATTCAGACCACCAAAATAAGGACAATAGTAAAAAAATTAATAAGAAAAACACATTAGATAACTTACAAGAAAAAAAATCAGTTAGCGAAAATACACTAAAAATGCCGGTAATTTATTATTTTAGGTCAAAATGAAGTCACTAAATTTAATCAGTGTTTTTTTTTACTTGGATATCTTTGGTTAGACGTACCTACTGAACGCTGTGTTAAAATTTGTCCATCTATTTTAATGGGACCTTATATAAGTCTATATCACGCTTAAATGATTATTTCATAAAACCTTAATTAAAAGTTTTAAGTGTAAGAAAACTTTAGTTACGCAGGCTATGTTACCGGATCCCCTTAAGCAGTATAGTACTCTTGGATCTTAACAAGTTTCGTAGAATTGTGTCTAGCATGTTTGACCTTGGCCTATTTGGACTGAACAAACACGTATCTTATAGTAGCTATTAATGGCCGCCTGGCATGAAGACGAGTTTGATGTCTATCAAAAGAAAACACATCTTTGATAAACAGAAACACCAGACAACCCTATTATGTTTTGCGATTATCATTTTTTGCTGTATTCAGCGATGGAGCGCCTCAAAGCATCGTTTGGCAAGTAAGCATAATTGCTAGAAGACAAGAATCTTTTTACTCTGGAGTCGTTGATAAACATTCGTGAAATTGTATGGCGAAAACAAGATGGCGGCGTAATGTGATTCTGACACGACATCGCTTGTCCGCGCGACAAATGTATTGGCAGTGAACCGCGCGGAGATGCGGTGAGCGCCGCTCGTCCGCACGGTCGGGTGGTGACGTGTGCTAGGCATCAACGGATTTCATACAAGCCAGTGCAACGTCGGGAGCAGCGGTGGCCCAGGGGTGGCGGCCCCGAACTCTCCCCGATCTCGGTCAAGGGTTCGAACCCAAGCAGACGCATTAGTTTGTGTAATTTATTTCATCACCACTGATCTCAAAACGGTGAAGGAATACATCGAGAGGAAACCGGCTGATTATGCTTATGCAGTGCAATTTGACATCTGCTTTACTGGACAACCGCTGTCGTATGAGAATCCCCTCATCATCATCATCATCATCAGCCTATAATGTTCCCACTGCTGGGACACAGGCCTCCTTTTTATGAGAGGGATTGGGCTATAATCCACCACGCGGGCCCAGTGCGGATTGGTAGATGTCACATGTCTTCGAATTTTTGGTTCTAGGACATGCCGGTTTCCTCACGATGTTTTCCTTGAGAATAACCTAAGTCCCAATTTTGCCCACGCGTTAAAAATGCTTGAGTAGCTATACAATCAAAGCTTTTGTTAATCCAGTAATACTTTAGAATAGTTACACTTTCGCCCAACCTTCGTTCAAGCGTTGGACCAAACATCGTCACATATGTGTTTTATCTGTTTTACGAGTCGGTCTTTATGTGAAAGAACATTGGCGATGCCGTTTTACTGCGGACCAGGGCGCATAAATCAATCGGGGGTTGACTTGTTTACGTTTTATGTACTTGGCTTTCAGATGGGTAAGTAGGAGTGGCGGGATGTAAAGCATACGAAAGACAAAGAGGAATATCTTCTTGGTTGTGTTGTACGATGTTAAAGGGAAAAGATTGTTAGATATTATACAAGATTTGCTCGATGAAGTCTTGTCTTGGTTAGAAGTTTAGCTTATCAGCAAGGTTGCTAATGGGATTGAATGATCATGGTGTGCCATCCGAAGATTCAATACAGTGTGGTGGTAAAAAAAAACTGCTGTTTGCTACAAAAGTTCAATGCCTCCGCGTTCAAAATGTATGGAAAAGCAGATTAAAAAAAATTGCTGATGGAAAATTTCAGTTCAGAATGATGTATCTACTGAACACATGGTAATCGTTTGTGCGTCGATGTCCCCTTCCACCCAGTATAGGTTAGGCGTTAGGTCTTATTACCATGATCGTATTCTTGTAAGCAAAGCAAACAAGGTCTACTTTTGGAAATATCCAAAACCTTCATATTTGGGCACTTTTTACTAACTACAAACACTATCATAGTCATGTTTACCCAGTCCCACTGCTGGGCAAAGGCCTTCCCTAATTCCTTCCATGAGCTTGTTTCCCGTGCCTCCTCGGACCATATTTTGGTGAATCAAAAGTAATTCTTTTATTATCTGCCTAATTATCAAATACGTCCTTTTCGATGCACGACAAAATACCTACTTTTTAATAAAGCAATTACCGATTGATTCAAAACCATACATATTATTATTTAACATCATATTTAGTGATTTTGTATCAATGGACACAACAATGTGGTTTTAACAAAGGTATATTCAGTACGAACTGAAATAGTGGGGTGCACGGAACAGCTGGTAATATTAATTAACCTAGTAATAACCAAATAAAGGAAGGATTTTTGTGATGGGGAGGTGCCTTTGTAGCTAATGGAAAACGGTCTTAGGAGACTCAAGAAGAGAGTCCTTAACTTTATATGTAACTAGCTGATGCCCGCGGCTTCGCCCGCGTTGATGTCGGTTATCGCGACCAAAATTAATCATGAAATTTTGATCCCGTTCCCGCAACAAAAACTTGACAAATTATATACTAAAACCTTCTTCGATAACCACTCTATCCATTGGTGAAAACAGCAAAAAAATCGGTGCAGCAGTTTTTGAGTTTATCGCGAACAGACAGACAGACGCGTCGGAGGACTTTGTTTTATAATATTATATGATTGTGATAGTGATTGCTCACTGTATTTACTGATTTTGGAAAACTAGTACAGCCTTCCAGGAATCCGTCAATTTTCGTATAAGAATGAATAAAGACTTCGGGACCAACTGTTGTCTGTCCAGTCTTGCAAATCCACTCTGTATTTATGTATTTATAACACTTCAGGCACAAAATACAGAGGCGGAGTTAATGCCATGGGCATAGGCTGCCATAGGCTGTATACCAAACGTTTTCGGAACTACTGAATGATGAAATTAATATTTAATTCCTTATTTTGTTTGTTCCAGGTAAATAAATCAATTGAAACGGCGGTTTGTTTCCATCCTCAGCACCATGTAAGACTGTTTAGATTGTAATAAGCATAATAAGCCTTTTTATGAGAGGAGCTAAGCTGCAAGCTACAATACATCTTGCGGGCCCGGTGCGGAACCCAGGACTTGCAACGAAACGGTGCCACAAGGCCACTGACTACCTACATACACTCACGCCTTTTTTCCATGTCATTCTAGACAGAATGAGACCTGCTACGATCCTTACATACTCCTTTCGCCTCTGCCATGTTCAAACACCTGTTCATACATCTACGCTGGTTCCGAGTACCACTTACCTGAGCTTGCGACTGACTATTGTCTACTTAAGTAATTTTAGAGTAATACCTATCACTAGCAAAAATACACACTAATCATATACGGTCACAGTATTTTCACGGATCAAAATCCCAACTGGAATATACATAAATCTATTATCGTTATCGGTACTTATTTCACAATTATCATATCCACAATTTTCAGCCTTACCGGCTCTCCGCTCGTTTTTCGCCATAAAGTTCCGGGTATCTTCTGTGATTGTTCATTGTTTTGAGCTCCCAATATTTTGACGTTGACCGTGAAAGCTTAAAAGTGTTTAAAATACACACTAATTTCAACGCAACACTTCGTTACCCAAAAGCTAGAAGTTAACTCAATAGAAACATCCAAATTCCTAGTTCCGTAGCGAACAACTTAGCACCATAGTCTGGAGAAGTTGTGGCCCCCGATTAACATAGCCGCCACCAACTAGTTTGGTTTACAACTCTAGGCGTGGCGATATGGAAATGCATTGAAAAGAGCTTGTTTACGGCTTTTTGAAGTGAAAACTTCTTTAGCATCGTTGTGATTTGAAAGTCGAGGAAACGAAAAACCGACAGTAAAAAGAGACAGAGACATAAATTTATAAGATTTAACGTAGGAGAAAATGAGACAGGAACCATTATACAGTGTTAATCTGGAAGCCAACATTTTTGAAGGTTTCACTTCTTCCACGTGTGAATTTTATTTACATAGGAATTTGTTAGCTGTTTTTAATGTAAAGGTAGATATCATCAATGATGTAGGTACAATTGCTAGATATACAAGGTATAAACTGACCTTTAATTTTTTGGGATGAAAAATCACGGTTCGCTGTAAAACTCAATGTAACGAACTCAAAACATTGTACTTATGGATGCATTGAACAGGGGCCATGAGAGGTATTTAAAGGAAAGTTATAACAATAAAAACAAGTATTATAAAAAAAATACCCCTAATATCTCTGTAATTAAAAGGTTCCCAGAGAAAGGGAAAGGGAAAACAAGTGCCTTTTGGCTTCGTTAAGGGTATTTTACACCCATTATGTAAATATTTGTTCTGTTCCGTGACATGGCCACCAAAGCTCACACACTTGTAAAAGCACTTCAGGGAATCAGCATCCTCAATATAGGCCCTTATGGGATTTTTCCTGTAGAACTGACTGCAACGCACACTTTTAAGCACCGTTATTGCATGGCTTCGGATCATCTAGTAAAAATGAAGTGAGATCATCTCGTTCCTATGCAGTGCTATGGCCTAAACAGTTATGAAACAGCCTCCTCAAGTTTGCAGGACTATAGCTAGTCGTATCGAGACGCCGAATTTACAAGTTGACTCACGCCACCCAATGCACAGCTACGTCTCAGTTCCCCAGAGGCTGAAAAGCCGTAAAAGTTTTCTTGGGTGCGTGGGCCCAGCTAGTCCAGTTAATTTTAACGCCTCCACAGCAAGATGCGATCTCTGGCGGGAGCAGTTTAAACTCCCTGACAATTTCAACGATCCATCAGAGAACCTTCCACCTGGGCACGAGTTGCCGTGGCCGACCTGGAAAACTCTTAACAGACTTTGAACCCAAGTCGGCCGGAGCAAAGACAATCTCTGCAAATGGGGGTTCCTGGACGACTCAGACCTCAAGTGCATATGCGGCGTCTCCCCACAAACAATGACCCACCTTCCATCTTGCACTGCAATCTCTATGACCTGCGCTCTTGATGATTTATTAACTGCATCAGTGAGCGGGGTTCGCGTGGCAGAGTTTTGGGCTAAACATACTATTTCGACGTTGCCATCGATACGCTAAGAAGAAGAACAGTCATGATAACTGGAGCACTTTGCTGTGTATTTACTTGGTTCCTTTCCGCTTTTAACGATGGGTAACACTGGAACAGTCCTCGTCTACTCTCTACAAAAAAAATCATACGAAATATACTTTCATATCCCAAGCCTAACATAATACAATACTATCCAATAAACCTCTTCCAAAAACGTACTAGGCAACACTTTTTTATTACAACAGCAAACAGAATATAATAGGAAACTTTCGGTACGGAATAGCTCCTACACGCTCGTGTATGTACGGAATTGCCCCCCGCGCTCGAATCTCATTCGAATACTGAGAGCAGTGAGAGCACATATGACAGTGGTAGAATAGTGTGGCTGTGACCTGTGCCTGTACCATGGAACTGGAGAAGAAAAGCTGTCGTTCAATCTTGTTTTTTTTATGTGTGGAAATATAGAAATATATATAAATAGCTTATGTTAATCCTTTTAAAAATCGTTGTACAAATACGGAACCACTTGTCCAGTACCTCTGGTTAATGGCTAAAAATGTTTACCACGCCGTGAGCATTTTCACCACAACCTGCCGGGGCTGCGGGACTGTTCGAAAGAGATACCGGCCCTGGAACACAAAGGACAAGGAAGGAACATGGATAGGTTTTAGTCAGTACAAGTCTGATACTCACTTCCGCTCTGCCCAGAGCGGGAGAAGTCATTTGATGATTTACCATCCAAAAAAAAAAAAAGGCTTCCCCACAAAATGCACAACATATTCCATTTTTTGACGGTAGCCCAGCGGTTCATCGTTACGGGGGAGGCTCGTAAAAAAGCAATTCCCACCACGTCAGATGGATTGATTTACGATACGACCCCTAGAAGTGTATCTTGGAAAGTTAAACAAAAGGGCATCTCAGTGTTGAAAACCTTTATTTAGTAAATAAGATATCAGACTCCACTTGAGGTCGGTGGAATTCTTGTAACAGTACGAAATGTTCAGGATTTTTTTTAGTTACTTAAGCACTCTAATGTATGTTTGGTTTTCTTTGTTCTCTTTTATGTTTTTCGCAAGTAAGATGAATCAGTATTTCGAATTTCAAATATACAGATAGCATTTCGATCGCACTTGACTATCGTTCAATAAATCCTAATCGTTAGGTCGGTTTTGTATGTTATCCTTAAAATAAACATTACTACCGTATCTATGCAAAACTGAAGCTTGTAATGCTAAAACAAAACACACAGCCATTTTAAAACTAAGCACCAATATGTTATACTTAGGTATCGTAATGGCACAAGCAGGACAGTTTGCCGGCTCATTGCCTGGCAACAGTGTCACACAGCTGGCATTCGTTCCGACAGTTGACTCTTACTGCTAGCACTACATGGTGTAATCAGGAATGCAGTACAGTCATAGTTGTAAGTGTACAACTAACCACAGAGGTACCTACACGATATTAATCTAGATTACACTAACAGGTTACTTTCGATATCCGGAGCACAGGAAGTAACCTAAGGATCATATTTGCAATGTTGTCTTGAGCTATCCAAAACCTGAAAGCCAATTTGCTTTTTATTAGACCAAGGTACTACCGAGTCCACTGACGGTGACAGTCTGTGACTTTTCACCCTTATGCCCGAAGTGATAAGGTTGAAAAGTGGTGGACCGTCAGTGAACTCGTTAGTACTTCTATAGGGAAATGTGTCTTGGCCCTGATCGGTGCGGGTTGATCTAAAATTCTAAATGAAGAAACGATGAACTACAACAGACCTTTAAATGCTAGTTTAGTTTCTTAAGCTCATATTATCCCATCCCTTCCACCTCTATGTCCAGAGCTGCCAAGAACGAGTCTCTATTAACCCATTCACTGCCCAGTACTTCACAAAAACTTCGTGAATTTCGTTCCCGTGCCCACAACCCGTATCCGAGTCGTTGTTATAATTAACTATAGATGATTTGTATTCAGGCCCAGAACCCGACTAGCGAGTCCATAGCTACGGATACGGGTTGTGCGAACGAACGAATTTTTGTTCCGACTCATATGCTGGGTTCTGGGCACTGAATAAAGGAGTTCAGCTCATCTCAACAAAATTTTGTTTTAACATGGGATTATTTTTCAATAATTTTGGTCACCAACCGAATACCTATAAACAAATACTCTAGTTCTTTAATAAACTGCCTGTTGAGTTCATCAACATCCTTAATACCATTTAGTCAGATTAGGAAGCTGACCTACATCCGCAAAAAGTTGTCTCAGGATTTAATAATACCAGGAGAGCAGTAGTATTAAGGTACTATTAGCATCACAACGCGGTCTCTAACACGCTTGTGTACCGTGGGCCGGTCGCTTATCATGCAGCGAGTTGTCACAGGCGACTTATGATAATGAATCGACCATTGTTAACACTTCTATGGCGTGGTAGCGAGCGACCTCTTAGGTAGCGGTTGTATTGGTAACAGCGGGCGGGAAGCTTCGGAAAGCTACCGCGATTAATTAGATGTTAATGTAGTTTTGTATGCAGCGTAACTTAAAATAACATAAGGCCTGTAATTTCCGGAGGGTTAGGCAGAGGTGTACCTACACCAACATTTCGCCAGTTATGTTTAAGTCCTATATAATAGGCAGCGAGCCAATGCCATCAACCGGGCACAAATCCATACTCCGTGGCTGCTACTGAAAAAATCCTGACGGAAGGACCTAATAGCGCTTTCCCCGACCTGGGAATCGAACCCAGGACCTTCGGTCAATTCATCAAATGGGTTCTATTATTATCTGCCTAGCCATTTCCCAACTGTGTGGGGATGGAGATGAATAATAAAATACACATATATCTTTGTTTATTTTTTCTGTCTAAAATTATATGTATTAGTGTGTACCCTTTTTATGTGTATTTTTTGTACTCTATCACAATGTTGTCCTATTTGAACCAATGGTAGTCAACCTTTGGTAGAGAATGCCTTGTGGCATATGTATTACTTTTATACATGAAGTTAGAATAAATAAATGAATACCAATATATTACATGGAGCGACTACCTATCTGACTTCCACAATCCAGTTATAAGTAATCATTTCACTCATAAATGACAGTCTATAATTATTTAAAAAATAAAAATATCTCTAGAGAAATATCAAATCTACATATACAGCTATATTTTATACCCAAACCCGCTATTTACAACGCAAATATAACAAGGAAACGACAATAACATAAATTCCAGCATTTAATCCGTGTTTGTGTGCCCTGATCAAATACAGCTTTTAAATAAATCTCGTGTTACACAGTCTTTGAACTCGGTTTTATGAATGAAAATGAATCATATTCAAAAAATATGGTATCAGGTCACTTTACTTACGGAGTCAGAAAGCCTGATTAAGATCAGTAAAACTTGTTTGGTTGCTATGAGATTTTGGGGGTATGAAGAACAGTAACAATAAATACGAATTAACACAACATCACGCCTTTAATCCTCGAAGGGCAAAGGTTTACTTAATAAATTAAACTTAAATTCTATGTAATAGGGGGCGAGCCTATAGCCATCAACCGGGCACAAATCCAGAATCCGGGGCCGTTACTAAGAAATCCCTGATTGAAAAACCCAGTAACAATTTGCCCGACCCGGAAGCGCACCCAGGACCACATGCTCAGCAGTTGCAATTGCGGCCACTAGACCAGCGAGGCATTTATAATAATGATTACAGTTGATCCCCAATATCTAAAGAGGTCAAAAACTACTACGGACGTTAATCACTAACCACGTTACTTCTTATCAGAAGAAGTTGTTGGAAAAAACTCGCAAACTATACTACGTACTACTACTAAAACACTTTTGATAACGTTGTTTTGAGCAGATTATTCGTCTGGACCTGAATAACTAGAAGACAAAACACATCTTCGTTATCTCTGAGTTGGTTAATGGCGAGAAAATATATGTTATTGTTATACTACAGTAATTTTAATTAACTGATTCATTTTTTATCAGCACCTACTTACAGTGTTTGTAAGTCACCTACTTATTGACGACTTAAAATAGGGTTGTTCGTAACGTTTTTAAAACAACAATATTTTTCTCCTAGTTCATTGATACGTCATATTGTGTGATTGATGCGGACTTTTGACTCACTCCCAATTTCATAATGAATAAGTAGCTCTTTTATATTCCAAAATCTTTGAAATTGGAAAATAATTCGGAACACATGTAACCATTCGAAAGTCTCTTCAAATTTTTCTCTTCATCTTCATCAGCGTGTAACAGTTCAGTACTGAAAATTTGACGCCATTCCAACAGTAAATCTTAAGCGGAGAGGCTTAGGAATACTCGTAACTGGCCATCCTTCTTCATTTCTGATGGCCTCAAGGTTCAACAATATCACATCAAACATCATCGTCAACTGCATAGCCTTTTTGCAACTATGTTGGGGCCGACTTCCAGTCTAACGGGATGCAGCCGAATACCAGTATTTTACATGGAGTGACTGCCTATCTGACCTCCACCACCCAGACTTTCGGGCCAGCCTACTTAACAACTTACTATCAAAGATCTACAATTGACAAACAGGACCTACGGCTTAACGTGCTTCCGAGGGACGGAGGAAACTCGGTATGTATTGGATGGTCACCCATCCACGGACCAACCTAGGCAAGCGCGGCTTAACCTGAAGATCGACCCGAGTGACCGTTATTATTTAGCCACAACTTCCTCACATCAACCATTTCTACTAAAACTTTCTTTCGCTGATCAAAATCCCAGTCGATTATTACCACTTTCCACAACACGCTGAACAAACAGACAGTTCCAACAATAATCCCAACTGTACTAGATATGAAACTGATATAAACTTTCCAAAGACATTTGAAATGAATTTTCATGCTGCTACAACTTGGCCAAGAAAACCAATATCGATAAGATTCAATATTTGTAGTTAGTAACACTGAGAATAATAGTTTTAGTTGGGGCTGCCATATATATTCCTTAAGGGGTAAGTAGGAGTTTACGTAGTTGAACCGTATTGGCTGCGTCATTTATTATGGGCCGGAAGGGACCAAGATGTTTACGGCTCAGATCTCTAGGGGTCCAAATCGTGATGATAATCTTGCCCTTAGGGAGGTGTGCTCCTTAATCACTGTTCTGAACTGCCCAATTTATTTTCTTGGCGAAGGTTAACTTGTTAACTTCATCAGCTCCTCTTTTAGTAAACTCTGAATTTTATGGTTTATTGCACGAACACGTATTTTGTTATATCTTGCTGTAGCGTCTGATCATATGAATCTAAACCATGTCTAAGGATAAATGAAACAGAAAAAATGTCCCGAAGCTATTTGTAAAAGACTGACTGCAGTTCATCGGAAACAGTAGCAGAATTTCTTAACTTTTTTTACGCTCAAACGATTTCCGGAACTCGGCAAATCTCATCATCATCATTCTCTTGCCCATTTGGCGTCGGTGCAGCATGTCTTTTCCTTCCATACTTCGCCATTACTCATCATCTCATCAGACACCCCCTTTCGTGCCATATCATTCTTCACACAGTCCATCCATCGTTTCTTTGGTCTTCCTCTACTCTTATACTCATCCACAATCATTCTCAAAAATTGATCTCAGCAAATCTGTGACTCAATAAAATGTCCCATCACATTGGATAGTATAAGTTCATGTTCAACACTAAACATTGACGACTCCACTGATATAACTGAAGATTTTACACCAAACATAACTGTCAGTGATAACACCGATACGGTAACTCACTCCATTCCCGAACTCCGCGACAATCAGGACAAGCATCGTAAAATCACAGCCCACTCCTTTATCGCTCACAAAATGCATTTTCAACTACTGAAATTTTACGGCAAAAGATATCGGTAGCAGCAGTGGGGTCGCATCGAATCTCGTTCAAAAAGTCGTCAGCTGTCGAGTCGTACTGATTGATATATGAAGCGGAACGTGGCATGTGTGTAGCAGTATGTTCAATGTTGCAATGTAGAAAACATTATGATTTGACGGATTTGAGAACAATTGGCGAAGGTGCTTGGGATTTCCGGGGTTATCCGAGCAGTGTGACTAGCCTCTGTACATTTGTGTGCTTAAAGGATTTGGGAAGAGTAGCACCAACGAAAATGTTGAGGAAATAATGATGCCATCTTGATAATTTCAGTCACAATAATGACTTTGGAGTGGTTGCATATGACTAGCACATCTAACTTGGGTTGGAGGAAACACAAGATGATTGGAATTAGTAGAAACGGTAGACGAACTTGGCGGTAGTTACGTTGAGAGAAATGCAAATGCTGTGATATAGACAAATAAAGGTCTACGTTGTTGTTCAGGAAAACATCGCTAGAGGGAGAGATCATAACTACGCTAAAACTAGCTCCGAGTCTGTTAACAATTTGTTACATCAACCATTGTGCAGTAAACTGAATTCCGACGCACGGTGCTTCAAACAATGTGTTTATATAAAAAAATTGTGCGTGGAGTCCCTCCGCGCGGAAGAAGTGAAACTTCGTAATGTGGGAATGAAAATAGGAAGGTGCAGAAATTGATTTTTAGTGAACTACAGGTATACTACGCGCATGCGTTCGAGTGCCACGCATTCACTCTCGCTCTGTCTCTCTCTATTCCTCCTCCCCAGGAGCGTTGAACGTTTAACGCAACAGTGCTTTCATACCACCTGTATGGTAGCGTTAAACGTTTAACGCAACCTTGTTGGAAGTCGCATTAGAAGTTTTACTTCAAAAGAAATACATGAGAGCCGTGTACTCTGTATTTAATTACTGATACACAGCGATACTAATAAAGCATTTGTTGCAAATTATTGCTTTGAACTTTAAACCTTTTTTTGGACTAAACTTAAATCTAAATTGCTTGAATTTTATCGCGTCATAAAGGTCAAAATTGTACATTTACGTCCAAAAAACCAAAAATTTCCCTTTAAACGAATTGAAGCCCAAAAGCGTAATTCCGCAAATTCGTACCGTGTGAAATGAGAATATTCCAATTTGTTCGGCGTTACAAACGTGAATGTGTTGATCTCGCCCCAGGGTGCCATAACTACCCTGTCTTTATTGTGATTCAGCGCTTGGAAGCTGGATGCAGTTTCATTGAGGAATTCCCGAAGCACTTCTGTCGTTTACCTGAGTGGAGCGTGGCGTTTATTGAAAATTTTCGGGAGCAGATTTTTGTGAGGTGCAGTGCAAGTTAACTGTAAGGTTTCTTGTGATAGTTCAGATTTTATACGTCCTGTAGTTGAAGAGAAAATAAAGTTCTTGATAGTATCACGTCCATATCTTTATGGACAATAAATACTAGGGCTTTTTTCCGTGTGACACAATTTGATCAACTTTTATTCTCAGGTACGTGAATATCAATAAAACTGTTTCGGTACCCGAATAAGTTTATTACATCTTTCTTTTAGTCCTAAACTACTTTACTGCCTTTTTTTACTTCGCTACGTATGAAATCTTCAGGTTTAAAATTTACTTCGAAAATTTTATTTTTGAGGTTACATTCTAGCATCCCAGGGACTTAAATTTTGTATACTTTATAGTACCCGTTTAAAATAAAGAAGACTAAAATGCAATTTCACGCTCGCTGTAACATCTCGTAGCTACTTTAGTACTTATTTTAGCTGGTATAATGTTAGTTGCACGACTTGTAATTTGTGCTGACATGTCGCTAAATCTCCTGTGCACTGTTAGACGCCAGACGATTACACTTGCGTTCCAACATTTTGCACAGTTCAGAGTATGCTGTGACGTATGCTTGTATAAAGATGTTTTATTTTATGACTGTCGTGGGTTAGGGAATCTAGTCTGGTTTAAAATATAACCTTTTTATGTTGTTATATTCTGACATAACTCTCAGACATTTGTAAAGTTTATTTTATAATTTTTTACACTATCTTTTGAACATATTAAACATATATTTTAAACCCTCACTCTGTACTGGTGCCCAAGATACAGGCTTGCCTAGTTTGTGGCCAATGTAACCTTGTCTACTTGTGTATGTAATCTTTTTGGGAGTAAGTTTTCTTTTTTTTTACCTCCAACCTCAGATATGAATGACCTACTTTATGGCAATTCATCATACATTTGTATTTTTTCACTTTTGAGTGGAATATTTTGAACTCTAACCTCTGAATTGGAATGTTCTGAGTCCCATTCATTAAGGTCAATGATAACAACACTTTAATACAGAACAACAACTGATAAATTTGCAATATTGTTTCCTTTTGAATGAATAATGTCGTCACTTTAATTATTGGGGAGTCGAAGATATAACATGCCATGTTTGTTTACGTTTATCAATGAAGTCGTATAGTTAATTACGGACCACCCAAGTGTAAATGGCGACAAGAATATCGTTTTGATTAAGATTGTAGTTTAAAAAATAATATTGAGATTGGTGATACTGTTCTCATTGACCATATTGGTGATGTTGTTCAGCAGTATTAGTTAGGTTCGATGACAGCCGTCGTTGTCGTGAGTGTATGATCAGTCACCAGATATATGAACGTGCAGGAAACAAAAGAAGTGTGTAGCTGGTAGCGTTCTTTAGTTTCTGATTACTCTCATACCCTGATTGGTAAACGGTGTCAGTTTATGTGTATATCAAAATAAATTAGTGTTGAATCGCGTAATAGAGAGAAAAGACCAAAGGATAGACTATGGGGAAAACGACATGGTTTGGAAGGATAGCTGAACTGCGAGCATCTAAATGTGAAAACATTTACAGCTACGCTTTTATTTAACCCATCTTTTTATATGGAAGGAGAATATAGCAATGACCAGAGAAATCTAACCACACGCACACACACATACATATAATATCAAAATACTCCGAAATATTTACGAGAGAAGAAATATAGCTAAGTTAAACAAAAGTAAATGTACAAATTCTCACAAATCATCTAATTTAATAGCTACGTACTCACGGCTATTGATATAACCAGAGTAAACAACAACAGTGCGGAGATGAACAAATATTTGTTATTTAATTTTCTTCTAGTCAATTAAATTAATAGCATCTTATATGCTAATAAGCTATTAATTTAATGTTATTGTAAATCTCAAAGGGTATATGCTGCATATATGCCCTTTGAGATGTACTCAGAAGTGTTGTGATATTAGAGGCTTAAGTAGTATACCTGTACGGTGAAACCATACATATAATGCCCTAATGCTTATTCGTGCATTTTCACCTCAATTCAGTAATAACTACTAGTCGAGCATTCAGTACACGATTAGCGGTCATCGTGTGCTCCCTCGCTCCTTTATAATTCTAAACCTTTGGTCCGCAATATATTTAATTTCATTTTATTGGCAGCAGTATCATTTAGCCATCTTCCTAGCCTTTACAATACCTAATACTGGTATTCAGCTGCATCCGGTTAGACTGGAAGCCATAGTTGGGAAAAGGCTAAGCAGATGATGAAATAGGTAGTATAATTACTAGATCATCTTCATCCTCCTTCACCCTTATGCTAAACCATCCGAGTTTTGCGCAGCATGTCTTCAATCCAAAAAGATACTGGCATATATATTTTTTTTAACTGTTCTTTTATCTTCGAGGTCATCGTGTGTCCAGAGCTATAAGCTTTTAACACTTTCGAAACCACCTCATCTTGCTCTGGTCCTATGTTACATATACAAACGTTTTCTTCTTCAATTTCCTCCGTTCGTTGATTCGTTTGAGGCAGTTCATCTTCGTCAGCATCATGCTGTTGATCTCGTTTCGCTTCGTCCTTGAGCTCTACTTAAATCTTTGGTTCGACGCAGTCGTTGACCACCTTGAAGGGCCAGTGTTTAATGTCTTGCTGAATCTTGGGGTCTTCGAACTTCCTGCCGATGAGTCGTCTGATGTCGAACACTGTGCTATCAGCACCGAGTAATGTCTCAGGAATTAAACCTTTTGAGCGCTACGATATAACCGACAAATGAAAACGTGCCCAACACGCCATTGTCGTAACTGCTGTTTAATGATAGTATAATACGAAATAGTATCAAATAAAAGAAAAGTATCACAACTTATGTTATTTTAAAAATATGAGACGAAAATCTATCGATAAGATGTTGGAATATTTAGGTATTTGCGCTGAATGATGCGTAAAAGATGCGTTTACGCTTTGGCGTTCAAAAGGTAACCCGTTTCTATCTACTAAGTCTACCATTGTTCTTTCCATATTAATTCATCGACTCATAGCTTTTGGCTTTCGCAGGTCACACTTTTTGGTGACGTCATCATTATGGTCTGTTTAAAATATTATTATGTAGGCATTTATATTATCTTTTCGGTTATCCCTGGCGTCATTTCAATACATGTTTTTCTATATTATTTTCAATATTAATCTACCGATATGTTTTCTGAGATTGTGGGTAGTAAATATTTATTTGCTTCCGGGTATTTCCGGCAATTTTAGAATGAGCATATATAAAGAATCAGTTGTTTATCTGTTTACCTAAACAGGCTTCCACTTGATCTTAAACTTAAATATTTTTGGAAAATTTGCTAGGATTCAGAGTTGACCGCAACTTTTCTGATGTGAAGCAATGGCGCGGCCGAAGAAATCGAGTCACTCGAAATTTGAATAGATGCAGATTATAATGATCAAGGAACAGAGCAACTGGTATACATATAGTGGGCGCCAGTCTCCGCAAAAGTTTGAACATTGAAATATGAATAAAATGAAAGCCTGTTTTCTATTCTATTACCTGTATTATTCTATAACCTGTATTCTAATAACTGTGAAATTCAATTTCCATTTATGTATTGTGAATTAAGTACACATATTGCGCGTTGGATATTGTGGTGAAGTTTATTCATGTCCATGTTATTGTTCTAGCATAATATTTAATAACAATGCTTCCCTTGATTAGGATAAATAATTATTGGCAATGTTTTTGTGATCATTTCTGACGAAAAGCTAGTTTTTTTATTAATTTAATTTATATTTCAGGTTTAATAATAATAACTGTAGCGATTTCTAAAATCATAGTAATCTTTTCGTCCACGCTTATTTTCCTACTCTGCCGTCATAAGGAAAAAGGGCACAAATAACATTTTTTTCGAAATTGAGTTAAAAATTCTGGCAGAATTGCCTTTTTTTTCTGATTCCGAATATGTATATAACTCAATTTCGAAAAAAAATGTTAGTTGTGCCCTTTTTCCTTATGACGGCAGTACTCATGAGATGTATATTTGTGGCACTAAAATACTAGATTTTTTCAACAGTTTCCTCATATGAACTCATATTTGGCGTTGTTGTTGTTTTGTAGTTATTATTATTTAGCGTTTCGTATCTAAACTTTTGGCCTTGGACCAACACAGTATATTTTTCAGTAATTAGACGAGTTCTATGAAACTGTTTGATTAAGTACTTCAAAACTTTTTCTAATAATTCAAGATGTCATATTATTATTGTGTGGGGTGAATCGTGATCTTAGTATAATTCCGCAAATCTGACGGCCTAGCACGAGCGCGCGGTATAAACATAAAGTAAATGCGTCGAATTTTGAATCGAAAATTCATTTTTTCTGTAGCATTTTAGTTAAATTGTTAACAACAAGCACAAGCAGTTTGATCCACATTAATATGAATAAATTTTAAAATCGACGTAATTTACGATACGTTCGACTATCGCAAAGTTTTCGTAATTGCAGGGTAGGAGTAAATAAGCAACAGCCTATAATGTATACACAGTGTAAATACCCGGCTTAGATCCGAACCCACGACACTTAACTTGAGGTCAATGCCACAAACCACCACTGTTCTCATGTGTGCTTTTTAGGGTTCCGTACCCAAAGGGTAAAACGGGACCCTTTTACTAAGAGTCCGCTGTCTATCTGTCCGTCTGTCACCAGGCTGTATCTCATGAACCGTGATAGCTAGACAGTTGTTCAGATTAACAAAAACTAGCAAGTCTTTTCTTATTAACAGTATACGCTTTTATAACAATGGAAAGTTCAAAACTACATCAAACGTGTCCTTTTCAAAAAGCATATTACAAAATCAAGGACTACGTTGAATATAAAGAAGTTTGGCTTTAGTGCCTTCTGCGCATGCGGCTTCCCTGGTAGCTCATAAACGGCACAAATATGTGGATGTCTCTAACTTTTCTCAATCTCATATTTTCCCTTCTTTCTAATCAGACTTTTTTACAATAGTTTTCAAATCATTTGTACGTCTTTTGCTCAGAATAGTTACAGCACTGATAACAATATTTGTGTCACTTGTTTATTTATAGTATTTTACATTATTTTCTTACCTTTGTATAGATTCTTTTTTACCGATCGTTTGTGAATGTGTGAACACTGTAGACTTTGTAGATCATCAGCATCTTTACCTTGCATCTTTATCTTGTATTACATTTCTTGTGTAATACGCAGATTAAGGACTAATGCTGTACCATGATGATATTGTAACACCAAGTGACTTGAAAAGAGTAACCATGGAGTTTCTTGCCGGTTCTTCTCCATAGGAAACAACCAACCGAACCGTGCACCTTTTTGTCGACGTTTTATAAGTGCCCATCTGGGCCTATGTGAAATAAAATATTTTGATTTTGGTTGAAATTCTCACAGATGATGTATTTCTGTTGCCGCTATAAGAACAAATACATACTAAAAACAGAATAAAATAAATATTTAAGGGGGGCTCCCATACAACAGACATGATTTTTTTGCCATTTTTATAGATAATGGTACGGAACCCTTCCTGCGCGAGTCCGACTAGCACTTGGCCGGTTTTTTATTTTATTTATCATATATGGTTTTACTTGATGAGGCTAGTGTTTCGTAGCTGACTACTCGTAGATGAAACAGCCGAAACAAACTCAGAGGTCATAGTCTCTTTTAAGGTCCAGACATAATCTTGGTCAACTCACATAAGAGCTATTCACATTCGTACCTCAGATGATATTTTGAAGTAAAAACCACACGGATGGCCGGTTAATTTCGGCTTGAAGATAATAAAAGAAATGCGCCATTATTCTGACGGTCACCTTTCTTTTAATTACCCGGAAACAAACAGTCTTTTGCCGACATTATAATTAAACCCTGCACATGTTTCGGGACAAACCGGCGACCACCTATAACCCTGATTAGTCTAATCAGTTATTAATATGTAACTAGAATGTTTCTAAGAAACATGTTTATGTATCTAAACATCTAAAACGTGTCGCATTTATCATAGCATCGGCGTCACTTCCTTGTCTTTCGATCTTATGACCCCCTGGTACTACCGAGTCCACTGAGAGTCTGCACTTCTCACCCTTATATTCTAAGTAATAAGGTTGAAATGTAGAAGTGGTCGACCGTTAGTGAACTCGCTAGTACATAATAATACCGGGAATTTGATAGAAATGCTCGTAATTAGGTATTTTAATGAGATGTTGGTTCATTCAGATTGTGTTCTATAAATATGATTGTTATTTCGACTTGTTGAATAGCTGTAATATCTAAGGAATATAAGTTGTCTGTGGTACCTTAATTAGGGTTTGGTTTTTCATGTGTAATTAGTTGAAACATGACAGCAAACTTAATATATAAGAAGCTTTGCTATTGTTTGTTAGGAAATAGTAATAAGCGTTGGTCTAGTGGTCGCAAGCGCGACTGCTGAGCATGAGGTCCTGGGTTCTATTCCCGGGTCAGGCAAATTGTTATTGGTTTTTCCATGAGGAATTTTTCAGTAGCATCCACTGGGAGTCTGGAATTGTACTCGGTTGATGGCAATAGAACGATAGACTTAAAACATAATCCTCCGGGGATTACAGGTGTGATGTTATGTTAGTAATAAGGTTTTTGTTAATAAAAATTACAGTCATGGGCACATGTGCTAATTTTGGTCTTTTTGTAAGGAGCTCAAACGCTTTTTCAAAAATATCTTGGTTTTATAGTATCTTTTTTTTTGTTTTCACTTTACTTACCGTAAGATCGGACCGATCTAGACAAGCACAGCTTAACTTTGAAGATAGACCCATTAATGCGGCTGTTATTATTTAGCTACGAGCTCCTCGTAAGGTTTATTTGCCGAAACATTACACTATTCTTAGCTTCGTCGGACCTCTTGGGTTGCCCTTTCCGGCTCAGTGTAGAGGTCAAATTACTGATTCCCATATCGGTTTCCATAACATCCTGCTGTACTTAAGTCCTCGGGGCTCAAGCATCGCCCAAGGCAACATTGCCTAATAACGGATATATTAAAATATGTTATATTATGATAAGTCGAGACTGAATTATGTGCAACTTAAAATTGTCAAAATATGCAAAAAAAATTGTATTCACATTTAAAAAAGAGCGCGACTACTCTACGTAAACTTCTGAGCCATAGCATTCAATTTTAGTTGCAACCTATTCTGTCTCGATTCAGGACAAGCACATAGAGGCACTTCACCGTTTGTTTGTCATAGATTTAGGAATTCTGGGATTTCAACGATTGCTCTAAACCCGTCGACGTGATTATTCGTGTATTCGGTAAACAATGTCCAACTCATTAGTTTTATGATTTGTGATACAAGGAAGCTAGTTGAGTTTTTGTCTCTTTGAAAGTGCTCTCGAAATAATAAGCATATCTTATTCATATAACACAATGGTGACCAAATATTTAAGAAGGAAGCGCCAGGGTAGCCCGCGAAATTTAAATTTTCTTACGTTTTTTGCAATTTGCCGTTCAGTGTCAGGCTATACTCGTATGTTGAACAAAATATGATTTGCGGCCGTAATACGCATGTATTACAGAATTATAATTATTAAAATTATCAATACAACCCTCTCATGTTCATTTAATCCCATCGGACAACCTTTTCATGAAATAGTCATTCAATGAGGTCATCACCCAGTACTAACTGTTGTGGAGGTCAGATAGGCTGTCGCTCCATGTAAAATACTGGTATTCGGCTGCATCCGGTTAGACTGGAAGCCGACCCCAACATAGTTGGGTAAAGGCTAGGCAGATGATTGTGCTGGGCATGGTAGGCATTATAAACTAGAAGTAAGAAGGGAAGTAGCTCTCGCCACTTACTTATTTAAGATTATGCGTGGTGAAATACACAACCCAGGCGTTTTAAGCACGGTCGGGTTGTGTACCTGATGGGCACGTGGGGCGACGGAGGCGGCCGCCGCTGCTGTGGGTGCCGCTCGCTCGCACCAACCTGCTGCAGCACGCGCCGCTTACGCGCGCGCTGCGTACTCTCCATATGGTGTCACAACAGATTGACTGCTTCAATTGTACACTGACTGAACTCACACGGGCCGCATTTTACAAAATTACTCTTGGTTGTCAAAATAATTGATTATAGCCTATTGTAATTTTAAATATAACTACGCTATTGTATTAGGTACCTAAACCTGTGATAATAGCTCTATGTATGGTTTAAATTAATAAATGATAATGATGAGTCATTCAATGGGGTTACTGGCACGAATCATATTTTCATCAACATACAACCTGACACCGGAAAAATTAAAAAAATATACCTACCACGAACAAAACTTCGCATGTATATCTACACATGTATCGGGATTTTCTCCCAAAGGTTAGTAAGGTTAGATAGAGTCTAGCCCTAGTTGATGATTGATCTTATGTGACCCGATGAACGATAATGACCTCATGACGGCTGATCATCAAACGAAAACATCCGTTATCTATCAGTATCAATATACCACGAATAAGACTTACTCAGTGTAAACAGACTCTTCACGAAGCCGTCAACCAAGCATTATGTACATCAAACTAAGTTACTTTACACAAAAATTAGTGCTGGGAAACGACTTTTTTTTTGGGCTGAAAAATCACATTTTACGGTAGGACTCAATGTAACGCACTCAAAACATTGTGCTGATGGATGGATTGAATAGTAAGGGGGTCCTGGAGGTGTTTAAAGTAAAAATCTTACATTAAAAATATGTATTCAAAAAAAGTTGTGAAAAAGTTCGAACTGTGACCCCCAATATCTCCGTAACTAGAAGGTTTCCCAGGTATGGTGTAGAAAAAAAAAATGATCGCAATGACGGGGAAAACAAGTGCCTATCGGCTTCGATAAGAGTCTGTTTACACCCTTTATGTTTATCGATAACAAATTGCTGGAAACAATTTGTCATCAATTTTCCATTTAGTAGACAGTATTGAGAACGCTGTTGCTTGCAAGAGGGCTATGTAAGCTGTGAAAATAAAACTATTCATTTACTAAACAAATTAATCACTGTGCATCATTTACACGTAGCGGTAGCGAAGGGTCAATTTTTGTAAGAGGTAAGCCGGAGTATATACATATCTTTAATGTGATTATATTATTTGTCTATAGAATACTGACTGTGCCATTTTTCAAAGGGAAGCCGGTAGGAATCGTGTTCTACGGAACCTTCGCCACTGACACGTAGTTACTTAGTATTACTTAGGTACCTTTAGCGACCTTTTTTATGATTGAATCCAAACTTTTTTTTTCTTTATTTATTTAGGGACATTTATAATCGCTACGCGTATGTCAGTCCCATCGTACCCTAAAAACACATTGTTCATATCTGGACCATGAACCTAAACAGACTTTTCACATAAACTTATAATTATTCTTATTTATCTCGTTGGTCCAGCGGTCACAAGCGTGCCTGCTGAGCATGAGGTCCTGAGTTCGATTCCCAGATCGAGTAAAGTGTTATTGGGTTTTTCCATCAGGATTTTTTCAGTAGCAGCCATGGAGTCTAGATTTGTGCCCGGTTGATCGCAATAAGCTCGCTCCCTACTACATGGCACTTAAACATAATCGGCGAAAAGCGGGTGTACTATTTGGTGCACCTCTGCAGAGCCCTTCGAGGATTACAGGCGTGATGTTATGTTATAAATTATGAGTTAATAGAAATAAACAGAAAGCTACACTTTTA
Source organism: Lycophotia porphyrea (assembly GCA_950005105.1). NCBI lineage: Eukaryota > Metazoa > Arthropoda > Insecta > Lepidoptera > Noctuidae > Lycophotia > Lycophotia porphyrea. The sequence continues at coordinate 17,656,429 of OX465384.1, forward strand.
TCAATTGTCATAAAATGTTTCTCCCACGGACAAAGTCACGGTCCAAACTAAGATGATAAAATAACGACACGTCATACAAGTTAACTTCAATAACAATTTGATCACTTTATTGAAGTAACATTGAGACCTTGATTACGAATGTACCTCGGTTATCAAGAGAAAGGTAATTAATATTGATTACCATGTTCCATTTAATAACAGAACAACACTTTAATTAATTATAACACGGATTAATGGAAACAACAATAATGACGTAAGTATATTTACACTATTCATAAACGTGTTGTAAGTGCTACGAGTGTACTGTATGGTGTCGGACGTAAATAATAGCACCATCCCATATCTTCCCGTGGGTGTCGTAAGAGGCGACTAAGGGACTTACCAGAGAATGGGCAGCAGCGTTCTCTGTGCCTTTGTAACAACCGTACTGCGATCGACAACCCGCCTGCCAAGCGTTGCGATTATGGCAAAACCCCCCCTTTCGAGCAGGCCTATGTCCAGCAGTGGACGTCTTTCGGTTGAAATGATGATGATGATGAAGTTCTACGATATCAGTTAGTGTTACCATAGATTCAGCTACATGATCCTAGTCTATGCTATTTAATGCTGGTAGGTTAGCCGTGCCAACGCAACGTACAGTGGCTAGTTCAGCGCATCAAGTTACTACAAGGCAGACTGTCAAATTGTCTCATTCGATTTCGAAGTTAACCGTCAACATGTTATGGTTTAAATTCATTTGGCGACTGTACCAGTATTGAAATTCTTTGTTTTTTTTAAAAAAAAAAAACATTACGTTTTTAGTTTCGTTTGGAAACTGACACAGCCCACTGGTGAGGTAGGTGAAAATCCGATTGAGCACGGGTTCAATGACCAGGTTCGAGTCCGCCACCTCCTGCCTGATTTATCCAAAATTATTGCTAGGAAAAGCCTTTATTAAAAAAAAAAAGGGTGAAATATCATGTTTTATGGTAGTACTAGATGTGACACACTCTCTAATGGATACATTGAATAATACATTAAAAACGAATAAAAAAAAATTAAAAATAAAAACTTGTGAAAAAGGTGGAACTTTGAACCCCAATATCTCTGTAACTAGAAGGTTTCCAGGTATGTTCCAGAACAAAAAAATGATCGCAATGACGAGGAGAACAAGTGCCTTTCAGCTTCGCTAAGAGAATATCTACTCCCATTATTTAGCTGAGTGTTCACCGATATCTCACACAAAAATCTACCCTCACAATTGAAAACACAATAACTTCAACCACAATCCCATTGAAGTTACTGTTTCCAGTTACGTGTGCCGAATAGAGGCCACACCTTATACAATACCCTCCAACATAAAACCAACACAAGTTCAAGGGCATCAACATAAAACGTCCAACACCAACGCAGGAAGCTAAATGATCGTCCCTCCATCATCCGGGGATAGGCAGACAAGTCCCTAATGAGTTACAAACACAATCACTTGGAATTCGCGTGATTGTTCGCCAAGTTGTGGGTAGCCTTGTCAACAGGGATGGAAGGAACGTGGGAACATTCGTTTAATCTTAAATTGTTTATGGTTTGGGACCGTTGGCTGGTAATGTGAGGCTCTTGTGTGTTCATGTGAGCCTAGTACTCCGATAATGATCGATGTTTTGGTATTGTTTTAATCAGCTTTAAGATACCGAGCTGTTTTATTGGCGACTAACAATTGATCGCGTAATTGAATATTAAGTTTTCTATCAATAAAAAATGTCTGAAAACGGATAAATAGGTAATTTCGGGGATAAGATTATCCCCTACATATAAACTTACAAACTGAACCTCTTTATAGTATCATCGTAGATAAATAGGTATAGGTTCACGTCTGACCACTGTAAGCAATGATGTGGTCGATGTGGATGACAATGAAGCACGTTATCCATATAAATATTATAAATATGAATTTAATCAATAATAAAAAGAGGAATTGAATCTATACAAATAAATAAAATTGAAGTATCTGTTTGTTATTTCAAAAAACAGCTTTTTTCTGAACTTGTATGAAAGTATATACAGTACTTATAACAACATTTTGTCCATCTGTCTGTTTGTTCTAGCTACTCTCCGAAAGACTGGTCCTATTTTGAAGGTACTTTTACTGGCTAATAGCTGATGTTGTAGAGTAACTAAGGCTACATTTATTTTAGAAAAAGGAATAGGGTTCATATCAAAATTTTAATCGGGAAGTCATATTTTTACAATAATATTCACGCGCACGAAAGTCGCGGGCAACAGCTAGGACCCAATATAAGGCACTAGAATTTTTCATTTCGAAGTATTGACCTACAATACAAAGCGCCCACCCTTCTTTAACACTTCATTGAACTCAGCATCACGTACCACCCTGAAAAAATACAAAATCCTAACGTAGTAGGTAGACAGACAAATAAAACTTACAATACAACACTGAAGGCCGGGTTTACACGTCACACAACCTCGTAAAACAATAAAGGTGGGGCTACAGACACCTACCCTCAGGGTAGACGTACAGTTGACGGAACAGTTGGGTGTATAGGCAAAAATATTCGTATTTTCACCAATTGTTAACAATTTCAAGGGTTTAATTTTTTTGCACTGAACCCTAACCTTTTTTGTAAAATAAAAGTAAGCCTAAGTTACTCCTTATAACATCAACTATCTCCCACTTAAAGTTCTGTCAAATTCGATCCAGTCGTTTCGGAGATGAGCCGAAACAAACAGACCGACAGACAGACAAAAATTTATAAACATTTTTTTTTTGTTATAAGTACCGTATATATTTCATAAACATTCAGTAAAAATCTGTTATTTTGAAATTACAAACAGACACTTTAATTCAATATATTTAATAAATACATGTGTAGCTGATGCCCGCTGCTTCGCACGCGTGGATGTCGGTTATCGCGACTAAAACTAATCATGAAATTTTGATCCCGTTCCCGCAACCCATGGGAATTATAATTATATTTTAGCCAATGTATACAAAAACTTGACAAATTATATACTAAAATCTTCCTCGCGAACCACTCTATCCATTGGTGAAAACAGCATCGGTGCAGTAGTTTTTGAGTTTATCGCCAACAGACAGTAAGACGCAGCGGAGGACTTTGTTTTATAATATGTAGTACAGGGTGTAAATAGACTCTTCACGAAGCCGTCAACCAAGCATTATGTACATCAAACTAAGTAACTTTACGCAAAAATTGGTGCTGGGAAACGACTTTTTTTTGGGCTGAAAAATCACGTTTTACAGTAGGACTCAATGTAACGCACTCAAAACATCGTGCTGATTGAATAATAAGGGCGTCCTGGAGGTGTTTAAAGTAAAAAAAAATACATTAAAAACATGTATTAAAAAAACACTTGTGCAAAAGTTGGATCTTTGACCCCTAATATCTTCGTAACTAGAAGGTTCCCAGGTATGGTCTAGAACAAAAAAATGATCGCAATGACGAGGAGAACAAGTGCCTTTCGGCTTCGTTAAGAGTCTGTTTACACCCTTTATTATATGGTCCAGTCCAGTCTGGCTTGAACTTTCGAAGTCATCGATCGATGTGGATTGATCAGAATGTGGCTGCACCTTTTATGACACAATTAAAAGAGTGACGGAAAAGACTTGACTTCTCTGCACAACTGCAATATTAAAAAAAAAAAAAAGAGGTTGCAAATTAATAGACACTAATCGTTTTGTTCGACTGTACCGACTGAATGCGGACATACAGGGGGAGCACAGACAGCTCGCCCTCTTGTGACAACACTCTGTATAAGGACTGGAATACGTCAAGCGTTGCGACTGAGACGGCTCTCTTTGTTTGAAGTGAGTTTATTTTATTTTATTTGTAGTATTGTATTGTTTTAGAAAATTAAATAAAATAATATTATTAGGTTAAACTAACTATATACATTGATAATTAAAAACTATTAAACTAAAATAGATAAACTAACAACAAACTATAAAAGGGCATCGAAAAACTCCTCCTCAACGCTGTCAGATGGTAATGTGCCCAAGACACTGGCGGCGTTGCCACGTTGTATGGCAACACTTAGCCTCTGGCCAAAGTAAAAGCCAGCCCTTGGGTCACGGGAAGCGTCAACTAGACGTTTCGAAATTTCCTTAAATAGGCTATGAGCACTCGGACCCCACAGCCCTAGAGTTTCAACCCCAAACGGCTCGAAAATATAGTTACCACACAGGTTTCTATATTTACGCCGCTTGAGGTTCTCTGCAGCCGCAACGGCAGCACCAGCACAGCACGATGAGCTTGGAAGATGGGATGGCGCAAGAGTATCGACGCATGTTGCGTCCCACACTAAAGGCCTACCCATCTTCCAAGGAAACAAAGACTTGCCGTCCGGTCTCTTGCCATCGTCGCGTGCCAAGCCATTGGGTTCTAAAACAGCTGGAACGCCGACGGTGACAAGAGCTCGTCGGATAATGTCGTTTATATTTGCGTGCCGTGTAATAAAATTAATTAATAAATATTTCTCCAATAACGATAATAATTATTAGAGTTAGTTTCGTAGATCGTTCATTCAGTGTAGTGTGTAGTGATCAGTCATTCGACGACTGAACACTGTAACTCGTATTAAAAACAAGAAATTCTATAAAATATATAGCTCAAAGACCTACGTTTACTGTTTACTTTTCCAGAACTAAGGGAAGATCGACTCAATGGTATTTTTTCGATAAATCTATACAAATAAATTAAATTGAAGTGTCTATTTGTAATTTCAAAATAACAGCTTTTTACGGAATGCATATAAAAGCATACGGTACTTATAACAAAAAACATTATTTTTAATTTTTGTCTGTCTGTTTGTTTCGGCTAATCTCCGAAAAAGTCTAAACCGATTTTGAGAGACTTTTCATGGCACGTAGCTGATGTTATGAGGAGTATTTTTATTTTAGAAAAAGGTTTCGGGTATGTTGAAAAAAAATTAAAAACCTTGTAATCCGATTCAATAATGTTTCTTTAATCATTTCACGCAGACGAAGGTACAGCTAGTACTGTAATAAATCATAAGACAAAAATAATGATAAGAATATTTTCGAAGCAAATAATCTGTTGGCTGTATTGTTATTATTCTTATACAAAAACTTTGAACCATTCAAGAAGACGATTAAGCGCTAAGTCTACGCCATTTACAAAATGAAAATACAGTGTAAACAGACTCTTCACGAATCCGTTAACCAAGCTTTTTGTACATCAAACTATGTTACTTTACGTAAAAATTATTGCTGGGAAACGACATTTTTTTTGGGGTGAAAATCACGATACCTATACGTTGTCTCAATGTAACACATTCAAAACATTGTGCTGATGGAACGATTGAAGTACGGGAGCCGACAAAGTGTCTTAAGTAAAAAAAATACATTAAAAACATGTATTAAAAAAAAAAAACTTGTGAAAAAGTCGGAACCTTGACCCCCAATATCTCCGTAACTAGAAGGTTCGGTCTAGAACATAAAAATGATCGCAATGACGGGGAGAACAAGTGCCTTTGGGCTTCGTTAAGAGTCTGTTTACACCCTTTGTCATCATCATAAGCCTATAATGCTCCCACTGCTGGGACACAGGCGTCCTCTCTATGAGAGGGATTGGGCTATAATCCACCACGCGGGACCAGTGCGGATTGCTAGATGTCACATGTCTTCGAATTTTTGGTTCTAGGACATGCCGGTTTCCTCACGATGTTTTCCTTCACCGTTTTACACCCTTACACCCCGTTTACACCCTTTGTACAAGCAGTATATCTATTTGTTTAACAGTACTAAACGAAGTAACTCCTAACGCGAATATTTACTATTGAAAGTGACTTGTTATAATTACATATACTAAATACTCCCGTCGCGAGTTATGACACCTAGTTGCTACGATGTAAATGGAGTCTCTTCGCGAGGATACTAACTAAAGTATGATGTACAGAAAACTTATTTATTTAGAAGTGAAATATAGTTACCTCGGATTTTTTTAAAATGTTTATTAATTAGATAACAAAACAAAATATAAATAGAAACATCACAAAAACCTCAATAGGTTTGTCCGGATGTTGAAACACTTAAAAGCTATCTTAATACTAACCTGGCAAATAAACATTGTTAATTTAAGGTTAACACATAAATAGTTTATAATAATAAAATTGTAAGGTAGTTCGTAAATAATGAATAAGATAATAAAAAACAACGATGGTGCGGGTTTTGATGGTTATTGAAAAGGTTTTTATCTCAAACCATTTATTTCAATTAGATCTTTACATGCAGTTTTGAAAGTCAAAAACAAAAGGATGAAGCTACAGCCACAAGGTATAATAACTTGTGAAAGTACTGTAATTGCCTATTCCAAAGGATAGATCTCTATGGAGAAGAATGTGCAAGAAACTCCATGGACGCTCTTATTTTTACAAGATATTGGCTACATCATTCATGTTGAGATGATACATATCTATGTGAAAACGATCAAAGTAAAAGATTAAATCAACAAAAATAAAGTAATTAAAATAAACCGTGGCAGCTAAGAGATGATCAGTCCAAACTGACAACACCCGTTCACGAACATGACGCATGGATCAGCACCATTCAGCTCAACCGTATTGTAGGGAACTAAATGATCCGACACACCCGCCAACTTTGCATTTAGTAATTAAAACCTTGTTCTTAGAATGCTTTATGTATGAGTTTTGCTCCAATGGTTTATATGGAGATACTTGACTACCCTGCCTAGCTAACTTTTTGTAGCACCACTATAACATTTCAGTTAGGCCTTGAACGTCCATGCCAGCATCATCTGCACATAAAAGACCTTGGGTACGCGTTAATCACCAATTTTAACCTAAAGAAAATGCTGAAACTAAAACAAAAAATCAAATGTGTCACTTGATTCAAAAGGCTGTAGCCTCGTAGCAGATGTGCTACGACACTCGTAGCACTTTCGTAGCAACTGAAAGTGTCCATCTACGTTAACACGGCTACAACTTAAAAAGTTGTAGCCGTGTTAACGTAGATGGACAATGTAACATTAATCATTAAACTGTTTTTTACGTCAAGGCTTTATGACGTCACTTATAGTAAAAAGTATTACGCTTTGTTTGACATAACTAAACATCACGCCGGTATACCCTGAGGGAGCCGGCAGAGGTAAATAGAAACACGCACATTTTGTCATTTATATTAAAGTTCATATAATAAGGACCAACCTATGATATGATGAGGGACGAATCGTATGTGATTAAAAGAGTGATGAATAAAAATTTGGATGGATGGAGAGGGAGAGGAAGACCAAGGATGGATTGTGTGAGGAATGATTTGAGAGAAAAAGGAGTTAATGCTTGCGTGCCGGTTGCCAGAGGAGAGTGGAAGAAAAAGCGCCCAGAGCGGGAGAAGTCATTTGATGATTTCTAAGTCGAAAAAAAAGGGCTAGCCTATTGTCATTACAAGTACCGGGAACAAATCCAAACTCTATGGGATTCCTTTGGAAAACCCCAAAAATTGACAAACTCGTTAACATTTTGCTCGACATAGTAATCGAATGCAAGCCAGCCAATCGCTCTCGGCACTTGAAGTCACTACAACTGCACCAAACGAAGCAATCCACTTAATTATTCCACGTAAAACCAACCAATAATCTTAATTAACGCTATCAACATTATATCAGTATTAAAATTAAAACGACACTTTACGTAAAAGTTCAGTATTTTATTTAACAGCATAATTGGATTATTGGACATTTTAATTTAGAGCTCTGGGACAGCTATCAAACGATATTGGTCAATAAATGTAATACTTTTAAAGACCAGTATGGCACGTCTGACCTGTTTACGTTGGCTGATACTGTGTATATTAATTTTACTTTATTATGTTTGTCTTTTTCAAGTAATCTTCTTTTGTTTTGTGTACTTGTTTTTTTAGGATTCATTTTCGGCGATTGAATTGTTGTTTTCGTAACACCACGCCTGTAATCTCCGAAGGGTTAGGCTGAGGTGTACCTAATAGTACGTACATTTCGCCAGTTATGTTTAAGTGCCATGAAATTGGGGGCGAGCCTATTGCCATCAACCGGGAGCTAATCCAGACTCCGTGGTTGCTACTGAGAAATTACTGATGGAAAAACTCAATAACACTTTGCCCGACCCAGGAATCGAACCCAGGATCTTATGCCCAGCAATCACGACAGAAACGAGGCAGTTTTGTCGTAATTATTGGAATTTATTGCTGGTTCTGTAACATTATTTATGAAATTATGTTTTAGGGCGTATCATCATCTGCCTTGCCTTTTCCCAACTATGTTGGGGTCGGCTTCCAGTCTAACTGGATGCAGCTGAATACCAGTATTTTACATGGAGCAACTGCCTATCTGACCGCCACATCCTAGTTAGTTCTTGGTAAAATACGATACCCCTTTGGTAAGCCTGGTTACACGCACAATGGTCCACCTTTAAGGACTAAGTGCGGAAACCAAACCCTTATAGATAGAAGCCTGGTTGTCAGACTTTCGCCACTGACTACCTGTAACGACTGTCAAAGATCTACAATGGACAGCCGGGACCAACGACTTAACGTGCCCTCCGAGGCACGGAGGAAACTCGGTATATAACTGCCGCTCCTTCGCACGGTGCCACCTATCGAGTCCAAAACCTATCTTTCAAACTGGAAGCAGCCATACAAATTCAAAAAATATTGTAATCAGTTGAATGGTTTCAAAAATTAGCATGTACGAACATAGTGACACGTAATCTTTATAAAAGATGTAAAAAGACTCTTAACGAAGCCGAAACGCACTTATTCTCCTCGTCATTGTGATCATTTTTTGTTCTAGACCATACCTGGGAACCTTCTAGTAACGGAGATATTGGGGGTCAAAGTTCCAACTTTTTCACATATTTTTTTTAAATACATATGTTTAATGCAAGATTTTTACTTTAAACGCCTCCACGACCCCCGTACTATTCAATCCATCCATCAGCACAATGTTTTGATTGCGTTACATTGAGTCCTACCGTAAAACGGACCGGAAACCTGATTTTTAGACTCAAAAAACAAGTCGTTTCCCAGCAATATATTATTGCGTAAAGTTACATAGTTTGATGTACACATTGCTTGGTTGACGGCTTCGTGAAGAGTCTGTTTACACCCTGTATATTAAGATTTCTCTTTATAAAATAGCTCCTCTTCGAACGAAATATATTATCTACGTTTTCAAGCCACAAACTGTACAAGCAGTTTACCCATCACTCCTAAACTTGCGAATAGTTTCGGCTACAAATCTATCGGGTAACAAATGCCGTTAATAGGCTTCTATGTAACCTTGCTAGGCCGTTTGTTATGGCTTCGTCGGCTTGTACTGACGTGCGCTGTGTAGGGCTGTGGTTAGAGATTACTGTTTATTCTCCTGTGTTTAAGAAGGAAAACCTTTTTTTATTTGGCCTTGTGAATGGTGACAATGCTATTTCACACAGTTTCCTATAACAAAACTATAGGAAAGTTTTTTTGAAGTTATACTTCTTTAGGCGCGTTATGAAAAAATGAGAGTGAAATTTTTAGATGCGTGAGCATCACTGTAACACAAAAGTAGCAGGTTGAAGTTAGCTAGTCAACATACACCCTGAAGTTAGCTTAGTGTCAGATATTGACAAGCCTAGGTTAGTATTTTTAATCTACTGCTGGAGCTAGGAGGTTAGGTTGTATAGGTAATTGATATTAGACCTTGTTTCTACAAACGTAGGATAAGGCGAACATTTTTAAAAATAATTTTAAAAAGATTTTTATCTTTTTACGCCAAAGAAGTATAACTTCTAACGCGTGTACATAAGTACACACACGCTTTTTTTATTTACAAAAGTCAGGAAACGCTATAACTTTTCTACTTTAAATATTACCTTATCTCCATGTTTAATAGTTGATTACTTATCTCAATTTAATTTCAGTCAGTTGATTCATGATTATCATAAACCATTGTAACCCTGTGTGGCTGAATTTTAAATTACACTTACATTTCAAAGGTTATCGTTAATGCATATTTATGAATGGGGGAAAAATCTCGACACACAGTCATTAGTAAAGCATTACTTCGGCTGCGGTATAAGTTGTAAGCGATTAGCGGGTGATACTTAGTAATATTGTGTCCTGGCCAGAGTGATCACTTAGACTCGTAGTAGATCCGGTTTGTTTTCAAAATCTCGGTTTAATTAGGAAAAATTCATAACTTACAGTCGAATCAACATTGCAAAAAATTCAACTTCGTCATTACAGCTTTGTTGGACCCGCTGCTGAGTTCAGGCCTTATCTTTTTTCTGCAATACTTTCCTGTTCTTTACAATTCTTAAACAGCCAAGATCTTCTGAATGTCATCCTACTCTAACTGTGCTTAACTTCATATAATCAGCCTGTAAACAACTGGTGGGGCACAGGCCTCTTCGTAGGAGTAAGTGGGCCACGCGTGCCAGTTAGTGTTTGTAACTGGTCTCCGAATTTTTGGTTCTAGGACATGCACGATGAAAAACTTACTAGCGGCTTATAAGAACACCTTGGCAATGAAAACGCTGCAAAACTGTACACAGACTCCAACCCGCTAATCTCTTCTACCTTGTACCGTAATATTACTAAGGGCGGAGGCATAATGGGCGCGTGCGTTTGACGGGGCACGCCCCTCTCCGCTCACTTTGCTCCAAATGTATTGGACACTGTTCGCGTGTTGTTTTTGCTATCAGTGTGTACCTTTAGTTGTTATGACTGAATAAGCACAACAACTTTTATTTGTTAGCACGCTTTTTTTTATAACTGTGGTACTTACTGGCCTTGCGTATAATCATGCTTTCAGTATTGAAATATGAAGTTACTGGCCCAAGGCGTCACCTATGTGTATGTCAGTACTTATCCGATCTGAGAGCAGCGGTGGCCCAGTGGTAACGACCCCGACTTACGAACACTGAGTCGTGGGTTCGAACCCAGGCAGGCGCATTACTTTGTGTAATTTATTTCATCACCACTGCTCTCAAAAACGGTGAAGGAAAACATCGTGTGGAAACCGGCATGTCCTAGAACCAAAAATTCGAAGACATGTGACATCTACCAATCCGCACTGGGCCCGCGTGGTGGATTATAGCCCATTCCCTCTCATAGAGAGGAGGCCTGTGTCCCAGCAGTGGGAACATTATAGGCTGATGATGATTATGTGTATCCGATCTGAACAGGTTACCGGGTCAAAAAGTATCCTCTGCCGTAACCACGCTATGGTCCACCTTTTCATCAAAATTGCTGGACTGGTAGACATATGGATGGTGAACGTGTAGAACGAGAGATAGAGGGCTTTGTTGTTAATTGGTCCCAATGAAGCATGCATTTTTTATGCAGATCTACGTATACTAATATAATAAAGAAGAAGAAAGATTTGTAATTTTGTATGTTACTAATAAACTTAAAAACTACTGGACCGATTTAAAAATCATCTTTCAGCAATGGATAGCTACATTATCAGCGAGTAACATAGGCTATATTTTATCCCCGTACTTCCACGGGAACGGGAACTACGCAGGTGAAACCGCGTGACGTCCGCTAGTCTGTGATAAAGAAAGAAAATTAAGCACAACACTTTTACACACCGACCTATAATTTAATTCACAAAAAATAATTTCATCCATCAATACGAATCGGATTTCATTACACCCAACCTAAACCACCCACATACAGCACTAATTGTTTAAATTAATTAACAAACACTTATTTGTTTCATTGTTCCAGGTATTTAATGCTGATGGCAAGTTGCGGGTGGTTCGATGAAGCGTTATCCATTAAGGGTGTCGGTTGACCACAGTCGTTAACGTTGTGTGGCGGTGACCACGCTGTGGTGGCGTTAGGAGGATATAGTTTAGTGCATGTGTTTTTAGAGAGTGGCGATGTAATGTCGTTGGTGTATGGTGCAGTCGTGAGATGGGGGCCTAGACATGCAGACATTCATTCGCAGGCCAACCTAAGAGGTTGCGCGACCGGACTATCCCGTGGGCGCCTTGAGTGTAAGGCCTCCAGCCAGGGGCGAAAAACTTACAAACTAAGCAACTACACGCTAAGGGCATCCCTGTGAGCCCTCGGCTTAGGGCGTCGTTTGGGGAGCACAGTAACGGGACAGGCTAGATCGGAGCATTCTGTCAGCGATAACGATGACAGATAAATCAAAAATATACAGTACCTATGCACTTGAAGTGTGTAGTTCAAGGTGGCGCTGAAAATTCGCATCTATATGTCAAACTTGGTACATTTATTCCAGTTCTGTTTTTTGCCACCTGCACAGATAAGTGGGTTGAAGGGATTTGGTTTGACTGAAAAGCTTATTTTGATCCTGATGAATGTCTTGGAATCCTGAAAATAATTGCTTTTGGTTCCTTAATGGCTTCAATTCTAGTGCAGAACAAATATTTGAATGACCTACAAATAGCTGTGCCAGGTCTAGCTATTAGTGAATGTGAATTTTATGTTTGTAATGTAACCTATAGCCACTATGCAGGAAAATTCCTCAGTTTTGAAGATTCTTAATGACATCGTGCCTTAATCAGCCATGAGGCTGTTTGTTTATATAAGTAGCTTGTAGAATTCACCAGATATACAGGTAGATAAGGAGGAAAAAAATCACTATTATCAAGTATAAGTCTAAACCACACGCAATAAATCTAAATAAAAACAGCAAAATCAAAACAAAGCTGAACCCCGTCAGCGAAATTAAAAACGAAAACCATTACAACCACAATTTTAATCAATCAAGCGCCCACAATAAATCACTCTGTATAGTGACATGAAAAAAACTAATGAATGAGGAAAAATCCTGTAAAACAAGCGCTTGATTGTCGCCCTACACTTAATTGTGTTCAACCGCGATAATACAGATTAATGATCGTTTTGTACAGCGTTTATCATAATTTATGGATACCACTTTGTGTAATTTAAAAGTTTTATTCACTGGCAAGTTTGATGTCTTTGGTATTGAGTTTGGGGTTTGTGTAGTTAGGCAATGAAAGAAGTTTTGAGTATATTTGAGACTAATTCAGATAGATCTGCGTTATCTTGTAGTTGCATTTAATACATAAATTGCATCATTTCAGTCTAACCTACTTTGGCTGGCCTATTTTAAGAGTTATTTTATTGTCTTTAGTGTCGTTGAGTACTTATAAAGGGTGTAAAGACTCTAACGAAGCCGAAAGGCACTTGTTCTCCCCGTCATTGCGATCATTTTTTTGTTCTAGACCATGCCTGGGAACCTTCTAGTTACGGAGATATTGGGGCCCAAAGTTCCAACTATATCACTTTTTTTTTTTCAAATCCTTTTTTTTTTATGTAATTTTTACTTAAGAGCCCTGCAGAGGCCGCGCGGAATTGCAATTCGAAGCGAAGGAAAAAGCCGTCAAAATATTGTTATCTCTGTTTCACACTTCCCGGCACATTGCGAAGCCACGCGGGAGCATGTGTGGATAGTGTTTACCTAGCTACTATACTTAATTATCATTCATTCATATCACCGCTGCACATATGTGATTAATTTGAATGTGTACCGTAATACCAAAAATTATGAAAGAAAACTCAATGCTTTTCCATTTTTTTTTAATATTGTGTAACTTAACAATATAAGTCATGTATTGAAATAAACAAAATTAAAAATATTACCGCTTTTAATATAGAACAGATGAGATGAAAAAAACTTATTTATACTGTAAAAATTATAAAATAAAATAAATACAATTGGTTTACAATTCGTTTTAGGTAAATATTTTGCAAAAAAAATGAAATTGAAACCTAGGTTAACACTGTTTTGTTCCGAATAACAGCATAATAAGGTCGAAATATGCTTAAACTGAAAATGATTTTGGTATTACGTTTGTATGGACAATTCATCGTCCGCCGGCCCCTTAAGGCACCTTCACGAGCCCCGTACTATTCAATCCATCCATCAGCACAATGTTTTGAATGCGTTACATTGAGTCCTACCGTAAAACGTGATAATTCACCCCAAAAAAGTCGTTTCCCAGCAATATTTTTTGCGTAAAGTTACTTAGTTTAATAATGCTTGGTTGACGGCTTCGTGTTGAGTCTGTTTACACCCTGTATGTACCTTTATTTGTGAGACTCAAAGCAAACTCATCTTTGTGAAATAACGGTTTCAGTCAAAGCATTACTTAGCCTTTTAAATATCCTGTATTCCTTTTCCTTGCCACAGACAAGTCAATTCGATTAACAACTTATTAACTTTTAAGAATCACACTAGTCCATCTCACTGCATTTCTTCTTTCTCCGTCAGAGAATCCACCAATGTGTTCCTAACACCTGGCCCCCATTGTCCCTGAAGACCCAAGACATATCCACAGTGCAGCCATTTTCACACGGCACGTTTTATTCGGCCGTTTTTATCGAAACTTCCACTTGGCTGAGCAGCCTAACCGTAGGAGCTATCGATCCGATATAAAATTATCTTTTTAAAGGCAATGTGAGGGTAACACGTTGCGTAGATTTTATTTGTAGTTGGAGCTTATAGTTTAATACAGGGTGTAAACAGACTCTTCACGAAGCCGTCAACCAAGCATTCTGTACATCAAACTAAGTAACTTTACGCCAAAATTAGTGCTAGGAAACGACTTTTTTTTTGGGCTGAAAAATCACGTTTTGCATTAGGACTCAATGTAACGCACTTAAAACATTGTGCTGATGGATGGATTCAATACTTAGGGGGGGTGTTTAAAGTAAAAATCTTACATTCAAAACATGTATTTAAAAAAAAACTTGTGATAGAGTTGGAACTTTGATCCCCAATATCTCCGTAACTAGAAGTTTCCCAGGTATAGTCTGGAACAAAAAAATGATCGCAATGACGGGGAAAACAATTGCCTTTCGGCTTTACACCCTTTATAACAAGGAAGGTATAACCCCAATCGGAAAAAATATTTTTCCTAAAATAATCTCGAAAAGACGCCATATATTAAAGAAAAAAGAAGTCTTATTCTGAATCTAGTTTTATTCTTTCTCGAGATATTTTAAATCGACCTCTTGGTATAAACCAGAAGTAATACATAACCTCGTGTCTTGGGGGCGAGCCTATTGCCATCAACTGGACGTAAACACATCACACGGACGCTACTGAGGAATTCCTAATGGAAAAACCCCATAACACTTTGCTCGACCCGGGTACCCAGGACCTCATACTAAGCAGTCCAACGAGGCAGTCGGTTATTTTTTACACAATTCCTATGACCCGCCCCGGCTTCGCACGGTTGCAATGTAGATATAAACCTTCCTCTTGAATCACTATCTATTGCTGGTGAAAACTGCATTAAAATCCGTTGCGTAGTTTAAAAGATCTAAGCATACATAGGGGGACAGACAGCAGGAAGCGACTTTGTTTTATACTACGAGTATGTTAGCCAAAGAAAATTAATACTACCACTACGATAGTCAGAACCTCGTTAACAATGATAACAAACTCCAAACGATATTAAATATCCCAGGCAATCTATTATCCATATAAGAGTAACAATGCATTGATCAATATAAACAGTTCATACAAGCTCATACTGCGAATGATTTACATAAAACTTCATACAGGAACAATATTTCATGTCATAATAAAATCCGCCATATTGTCTGAGACAATCTTAAATATCCACAGAGCATATTTCGTCTACCTTAATAACTCGCAGAATAATCCTCTGGAAGAGTCATTCAGGGAGATTTTTACAGAGCTCTTCCATATAACAGACTCTGTGTCAGGCTTGGCTTATTTCCTGCGAATTTCGGTGAAAAATGGGAGTATTATTATTTTGAAGTTACTTACTAGTTCGATTTTTGGGGCACTGTAGTATCATTTAGATTAAAAATAAATAAAAACGTGTAAATTGATGCCTGATTGAATTAAAAAAAAAAACTGGCCAAGTGCGAGCCGGACTCGCGCATGTAGGGTTCCGTACCATCGTGGTAGGGAAGTCCCCTTTATTTTTTAAATTTATTTTTCTTATTTGTTGTTATAGCGCCAATATAAATACTCATTCTGTGAAAATTTCAACTGTCTACCTGGTAGGGATCATGAGATACAGCCCGCTGACAGACAGACGGACGGAAGAACGGATGGACGGAGGCTCGGATACGGAACCCTAAAAACTATCAGAACGAAATTCACCACTGGCTTTCTCGCTTCCTTGAATAATCCCAATATTATTTTTCGTTTCGCCAGGTATGTGTAAGGGGGCGAGCCTTTTGCCATCAACCGGGTACAATTCCAGACTCCTTTGCTGATACTGAGAAATTCCTGATGGAAAAACCCAATAACACTCTGCCCGACCCAGGAATCGAACCCAGGACCTCATGCTTAGCAGTCGCGCATGCGACCAGACCGTTATACCAACGAGGCTACCTTCTCCTTCAGCATTAGACATAATTATATCAAAAGTAAATTATATGATAATATTACATTCAAAATACTCACATTGTTATCGGATGTACGTTTATACGTTGATGGAAGACTGATGTTCATGGCTGGTTTAGTAAGTAATGTTCTGGAGGACGTGTTATGTAACAGAGTAATGTACTCATATATGTTTCTCTTTATCCGTGAGATCACTTGCGTTTTCTGCTTACTTACACAATCACTTTTAGGCTTCTTACTCAGTCTCACGTTTCTCAACAGTCAACATTATTTTTAGTTAGGGGTTATTACCACGAAACATTTAATACAATGTAAGTACTAGCGTATTTTCAATTAGAATAATAATATAAATTACAATAAAACTTTTATTTATTGAATACTTTCAAGACAGAAATTAACAGAGGCGAACTTAATGCCAAAGGTAGGTAGGTCATCGTTTGGATGATGCAGGGAGACGTTCCTCCTCTTCACAGATGTATTTTCAAAATATCTTTTATTGGGTTCACTTTCATTACAAAAGAAACTCTAGTCCGTAGTAATATGCTTCTAGATCGAACGGTTTATGCTGGCAGCTGAATCCAAGATTTCTATTACGTAAAGACTATAAGGTCCCATTAAAACAGATGGACAAAATTTTAGAAATCATTCAGACCACCAAAATAAGGATAATGGTAAAAAAAAAGAACAACGCATTAGGTAACTTACAAGAAAAGAAAAAACAGCTAACGAAAAAAATACACTAAAATGCCGGCCATTTATTATTTTAGGTCAAAATAAAATGTCTTTAATCAGTGTTTTTTTTTGCGTGGATATCTTTGGTTAGACATACTGAACGCTGTATTAAAGTTTGTCCATCTATTTGAATGGGACCTCATATTATTTGACACCGTGTCTAGCGGTTTTTAGTACTACTAACCGGTTTACACAGGTGTCTACACCTTTTAAGCGTAACACCATGTATTTTTATACACATTAAATTTTGCAGCTGGTTTAGACTGTCTAGTCAAAGTTGCAACCGTTGCGGCACGGTGTCAATTGTCTAAAAGCCGGATTTTGCACGTGAAAGCTCTAGTGTTTCAACATTGTGAACTTCGTTCTCTAACTATTCTCATAATTGTCTCGGCAACAATACGAATAAAATAATAATAGTTTTCATTCTAAAACCGGTTAATTGGAAACTTTAGTACACTTACCGATATCAAACGCTTCGCTTTGTTTTCGTATTTGACTTTTAGTCGTTACGTTGTGTTTGAATAAAAAACCGGCCATGTGCGAGTCGGACTCGCGTATTAAGGGTTCCGTACCATTGTTGTAGGGAAAATAAATAAAGGGGGCTCCCCATTAATTTATTTTTATTGTTTGTTCTAATCGCGGGTACCGAAATACACATTCTGTGAAAATTTCAACTGTCAATTACGGATCAAGAGAAACTGCCCGCTGACTGAATGACGGATGGACGGACGGCCACCGGAGCCTTAGTAATAGGGTCCCATGAATGAATGAATTCATGAGTGAACCGATCCTACGAGGTTGGACATTGATTTATTTCTATTTGCCTACGACATTATCGTATGTAATCGGTTCCACCTACCATTGAATTCTCTAAAAATATCCTTGGCTTTTGGCTGAAACTCTGATAGTGTTACAAACTCACTTTCTTATAAAAGATAAACAAATCCAAATAGCTGCGATAGGCCATAGCGGACGCAATAAAATAGATGATCCTCTATAAATTACCATACAGGGGTCGGCTGAACCCGTCACAGAGATTATTCACAATAAAACATCCGATTTCGCGTGAATAGTGAGGGTTTTCATGGTTTTTGGCTGTAGCTATAAATATCATATTATTATATTTTATGGCCAGTTGCGTATAAAGACTGGAACTCTCAATAGCGCAGTTTTGACCACCCTCGATTTGTGCTATAATAATAAAGTAAATCCAAGATGCGTGGAAATCAGAGGTAACTTCGTGATGTTTTACCATTAGGATTTTTATTTTATTTTATGCCTAGCTTATGCCAACAGCTTCGCCCGCGTGGGCATTGGTACTATCCCACGGATCGTACTCAAACTCAAACTAAAAAGCATTTATTTCAATGACCATTACAGGCACTTTTGAGTATCGGAAAAACAAAGAAGGCTAAGCTACAGTCACAGACATAAGGCATAATAACTTGTGAAAGTACTGTAGATGCCCATTCCATAGCGTAGATCTCTATGGAGAAGAATGAGCAAGAAACTTCATGGACACTCATTTTAATCAAAATATTGTTACAAAATCTTGGTTGCAAGGGCGTGCAAATTAAGAGCGTCCGGAGTAAAAGAGTAAATCAACAATTAAAAAATAAAGTACTAAATTAAAATAAACCGTTCCTATGTACTACCGGGATAAAAAGTATCCTATGTGTTAATCCAGGTTATAAACTATCTGTGCGCCAAATTCATACAAGTCTGATCAGTATTTTTTGCGTGACAGAGCATCAAACATCCAGATATCCATACATCCTCACAAACTCTCGCATTTATAATACTACTGACTACTGACTCATACTCATACTTGATACTGTTTTATAATATTACTAGCTGACCCGCGCAACTTCGTTTGCGTCACATAATGCAACTAAATAATATTTCGACTACCCTACCCTACCTACCCTACCCTACCCTACCCAACCCTACCCTACCTACCCTACCTACCCTACCTACCCTGCCTACCCTACCTACCCTACCTACCCTACCTACCCTACCTACTCTACCTACTCTACCTACTCTACCTACTCTACCTACCCTACCTACCCTACCTACCCTACCTACCCTACCTACCCTTTATTATATTAAGTATATTTACAGATTTTCAAAAAAATCTGAGTTACTCCCTAATCGCGCCTAAAGAAGTTTTACTTTAAAAACTTTGACTTTGACTTTATTTGCCTGAAATATGGTGTTTTACAGATTTTATAACACACACATAGTTCTTTCGCCTACTAAAAACGGCATGCAAATAATGCGAGGAAATGAATTAAAATTTTCAAAATCAATGATGCACACAAACAACAATATTTTTTCTCGCGTTGATGAGTTCATTTGTTTTTTTTTTTTCAATAAACTGCTTTCTATTTGCAAGCCAATTCGATATTTAAATAAAACCTTTGATAAGTTGGCTCCTTGGTTGCCATGCTTTTGAGTATAAGATCGTTCCATTTTTAAATATAACATCTGTTAGAATCATTTGGAGTTAACAGATAATTGTGACTGTCAAATAATAACAGACAAATAATTAGCAATAAATTAAAATTGCGACTATAATTTGAGATTTAAACTATCCTATCTCTCAAGTTGGATCGAACTGCACATGGTGTGCGAATTTTATTATAATCGGTTAAGTGGTTTAGGAGTCCATTGAGGACAAACATTGTGACACGAGATTTATATATATTAAGATGTTCCTACCTTGCCAATATCGTGAAAACTGTAATCTCCAATTTGAATAAACTTATCGGTGAACTTATTTCCACCGTCTTCTCTAGCTAGTCGGTCCCAGCCACCTATTCCAAGAAATCAAAAGAGTGTCAGCGAGTATTTTCGCTCGCTTTGAAATGTCGCTCCGACAGATTAATGGACAAAGTATCATCGTCGCACCGAACGAATACTTGTTTGGCCTACAGGTAGTTGTTCAGGGTCTGGCTGTTTGTGTATATGACTTTAAATGTTTGTAAACGCACCCACGATACAGGACAAATTCCTAGTGTGGGGCAACGTTTTCAAAAAAACCAAGGGTTCCGTACCATAACCTTGTATGGGAGCCCCCTTTAAATATTAAATAATTTATATTTTTTGTTATAGCGGCAACAGAAATACATAATCTGTGAAAATTTCAACTGTTTAGTTATCACGGTTCATAAGATACAGCCTGGTGGCAGACAGACGGATGGACAGACGGACGGACGGACGGACGGACAGCGAAGTCTTTGTAATAGGGTCCCGTTTCTACCCTTTGGGTGCAGAACCCTAAAAAGCAAAGCAATTGTCCGATACTTGC
This sequence comes from Lycophotia porphyrea, assembly GCA_950005105.1. Lineage (NCBI taxonomy): Eukaryota > Metazoa > Arthropoda > Insecta > Lepidoptera > Noctuidae > Lycophotia > Lycophotia porphyrea. The sequence continues at coordinate 17,676,865 of OX465384.1, forward strand.
AGATTAGTCATGAAAATGAACGACTGACTGAATAGCATACGGAGGTATAATATTGTGTTCGATTCGTCATTCTTTGGCGGAAAACCCACTCTTGGTGTGAGCGTGCATTTTGCTAGGCAATTGAAGGATAGTGTTTGATCTAACTGACACATTTGCCTTGCGGAATCACCAATCTCTTTAATTACCAGGATTTAGTAAATCAGGCATTACAATAACCCTTTAATGTCCCACTACTGATACACAGGTCTCCCGCGTGGTCCTAAGTGGGGGGTACATCCACCAAGGATGTCAAAAGGATGTTCACTGTTTTTACGAACATTCGTAAATAATCCATTGCAAAATATATAGGTATATTATTTTGTTAGCCTGTCGCACTCCTGGGCAAAGGACTCCGCACCATTCCTTTCACTTTTCTCGGCGGCTTTTTGCCCTGAGACAGCTAGACGGGTCGCGGCAGACCGCGGAGAAGATGGCAGGTCGCCTTATTTTTATTTATTTTTTATTTTGGGTATTCATCAAATGACTCCTCCCGCTCTGGGCGGAGCGGAAGGGAGTGCCAGACTTGTACTGACTAAAACCTTTCCATGTTCCTTCCTTGCCCTTTGCGTTCCAGGGCCGCGGTATCGAACAGTTCCGAAACCCTGGCAGGCTCTCTCTGTCTCTGTCTGTTTGCTGACATCTCTTTGAGGCGCGCGTGGAACACGAACGCGCCGTCAACACGGCAAGGCAGGTCGCCTCGGATGGCTTTCTCGTTAATAGGCGGGAATAGGCGTAAAATTGCTATATGTGTCTATTCATTCTTTAGAAACTGATTGCGAAAATAGTCAACGTCCTGTCGCTTATACTCCAATAAATATCAATCTCAACAAAATCTAGTTTTTGACCTATTCCATGTAGCACTACCTCCCGTACATGTGCTAGCCAACGAAACCAATTTAGTGTATCGGTTTCATAAACTATTTACGGTCCGTATCTGGATTCTTGTCACGTAGAAGGCTCCGAGATATTGCGTGCTGGTGTTGCCATATTAAGAGCGTTTGTGCTTTAATTTTAGGAGTTTTCGCGGCGTATAGGTGGGTATTTTCTTTAAAAATATGTTACGAAAATTTTGGCTGTGAACAGTACGCTACAGTTACTTGGTTTAGTTCTGAGAATGGAAGCGGTACAAATTAGTTTACTGAAAACGAAACCATTACATACCGAGTTTCCTCCGTGTCTCGGAAAGCACGTTGAACCGCTGGCATTTGTAGATCTTTGACATTCGTTATCGATAGTCAGTAGCCTGAAAGTCTGACAACCAGTCTTTCCAAGGGGTATCGTATTACCCTAACTGGGTTGTGGAGGTCAGATTAGCTAAGATACCGGTATTCAGCTGCGTCCGGTAAGACTGGAAGCCGGCCCCAACATAGTTGGGAAAAGGCTTGACAGATGATGTTGAAAACGAATCCAAATAAGATCATTAAAAATAAAGAAACATTTTTGTTGGATTACAAGGCACTTTAGGATTTTAGGCGTTTTTTTTGGTCTGGCAACACTTCACAACGGGGTCACTCATACCTACGCCGTAAAGTTTCCGCACTATAGGAACGGGAACTCGATAACTTACTTTTAGCACCTTTTTGCTTCCTTTTCAGACCTTTGATATAGAGACTTGATTTTCCGGGATTATTTTCAGGAATTTGGCAGGAAAATCTGAGTGTCTGATTTATAAATTCGCTTAGTGGAATATGAAACTCTTTGAGACATAAGATAGTTTTTTTACACTATGTAGTAGGTAGTAATAGTATGACCACTTTCAGGTGGAAGCGTCAGGGTAGCCCGCGAAATTCAAATTTTCTTACGCTTTTTGCAATTTGCAGGTCATTGTCAGGTTGTATGTTGATGAAAAATCAGACGCGCCAGCATCACGTGTGTAGTTACAGAATCACAATCATGAAAATCATAAATATAACCCTGTAAGTTCATTTAACTATTGAATGATGTTTTCATGAAATATTCATTGAATTGGGTTACATGAACTTATAGGGCTGTATTGATAATTTTAATGATTGTAATTCTGTAACTATAAACGTGTTACTTGCGCGACTCTTTTTCATCACCGTACAACCTGGCATTGATCCCTATATTTTGGCACAATTGATCTCAACCCGCTTTACACTTTACACACATCGCGTCCAGCCAGTCGGCTTATGTAGATATTGTACGTAACACAGCAAAGCTTTGTTCCGTATAGCCCGACTATTAACTAAGAGCAATACATCCTACGTGGTTGTAACAGTTTTATATACATATGTCGCAAGATTTTAGAGGAGTCTAGTTATACTTTGGCGGCGATTAGTTTCTTGAAAATTTCAAGCATTCATATCAAGCTTATGACAACCTGTAGTTAATGACTTGAATGCTTTAAGCTATATGTGTTGGGACAGCGACCCCGGAGATGAGAGGCGAAAAAAATGGCTTAGACCATGCTACGGGTCACAGCAACCCGACTTGCGAATCGATGGTACCCACGTGAAAGAATCAAGTGTGAATTGGCTCATGTCTCTTAACACATGTTGCATAGTCTGAGGTCGTGACCGGTCGTGAAACTTCCTTTTCGCTCCGAAAACTGTCGCACACTGGTTTTATTTTCAACTCGAATCAATTGCAACCCAAACATTCACAAATTGAATGAAAAGGAAACTCTCCACTTATTGACAGCATTACGATTTAAAATCGATTAATTCGCGAAATCGCGAACCTCATCATTCAAATTAATGTGCACTTAACGAGATCAATTAAAGCGACATTCATTCGACAAATCGATATTCGAGTAAAGCGAGTACTGATTCTGATTACGGGCAGGGTTGCTAGATCAAGTTTCTGATTTTTTCCCCATATTTTGTTTCTCCAAAATGACTCCTTTTGTAACTTAATTCTCCTTTACATTTTTCAAACAGGTGGCCTACCTCTTATATTATAGCATTATTGTTTCAATTTTACTCCAATGTGGGACAGAGACGGTGCTAGATGTTAGGAATAGCTTCATCTTTTATTAACGCTGAAGTCATGTTAAAGTAATACCTACTGATATGATGTACGGGCCCAGAAAATGAAACAAACTGATAGATACAAAACTGTCACAAAAGGTACCGTTAGGTATCGAATTTTTGAAGTGAAAACTTCTTTAGCGGCGTTGTGCACTTTTTGGGATGGGTAAAAACTGTTAAACTCGCGTCAGATCGTCAGATTGAGCGAGTGTGCATGCAGTTTAAGCTAGATGGCGTTGTTTCAATTTTTTTTCTACGGCAGCGACATCTTTCGTTCTTGCAGAAAGCTATTGAAATTTCTGCCGGCACTCGCGGAGTGCATCCAGTTTTTTTTGTTTGTGCATGTATTGCCCATTCCCGTAAACGCACGACACGAAGCAACGGCATATTAAGTATATGCATGTTATTATTACAAACGTCTCTAAATTTTCTTAATTTTACAGTGTTTTTCTATCTATCCTTGAAGATTTTTATCCAAAAAAATTGCTTTACTCAAAATTTTCCCTATAAATTTTTTTCCCCAAAAAAGAGAATATCGCCCCCATTTACCAACACTGACGCTCGACGCGCTTGTGGTCGCAACCGAGTGTTTCGTATCGACGTATGCGATAGAACTGAAATAGTCTGCTTTGAATCGATAAGCCTGTTTTTAATGGTTATTAATTGTTGTTTGGCTATGAAGATATGGTTTAACGTGGTTTAACGTTTTGTTTTGATTTTGTGATGAGTATTGGTTGCATGGTTTATTTATTTTGTCTGGATTTGTTAACATTGCTGATCGAGTCGTTAAACAAATGTATTGGGATACGATATGCACAGATCATAATTTAGATTGACTTTTTTTCGGGTTGTAAATCATTAAATGACTTCTCCCGCTCTGGACGGAGCGAAAGGGAGTGTCAGACTTGTACTGAATAAAACCCATCCATGTTCTTTCTTTGCCCTTTGTGTTCCAGGGCCGCGGTATCTCTTTCGAGCAGTCCCGCAGCTCCGGCAATCATCGGCCCTTGCGGACTCCTCCCTGTATGCTTAGGTCAATAAAGCCACAATTTACAGTCATAAGATTTGAAAAACATTATTCATCGTTATCTACTTCGGGTCGACGCAACACGATTACTTCTTCCATTCTCCCATGTCAGACGTCACGGCATCATTTACTCCTTTCCCTTTCATACCATTCCTCACACAATCCATCCATATTTTCCTTGACCTTCCTTTACCTCTCCATCCATCAAAAGGACAATGGCAGCTACCCATACATTAATTTAGCTGAGATTAAAATCTTGCGTCTTTGAATGAAAAATATCTTGTTTAACTCGGCATCAAATTCTGAATCAGTTTATGCAAGAATTTTTGTTCGAGAAGGCCGAGAATAATAGAAATTCAGTGATGAACTTTTCTAGCTTATGTCTATGGTAATTCCAAATCGAGGAAGTAAAAGTGCCACATTGCATTAGTATTTTCTTTTCTCAATTATTTAAGCTTGCAATGTCTTGTAAACATGTCACTCATGTCACTCTGTGTGTCACTCTGTGACATGAGTGTCGAGTGATGAGATCTTTTTTTAGATTTGGGATATTAGTCTTTTTGCCAGTCATTAATTTAAAGTAATCTAAAGTAATCATTTATTTTTACGGTACAACATTTTTCCTCCCTGCAAGGAACACTTCCACTTAGAAATAAACAGTATTGTTAATTCATTTATTTAGTTTAATTTAACAATAATAAATTAAAACTAGTTATAATACAATAGTGCTGTACTTACTGTCACTAAGCAGAATGAATATAAAATGGAAGCACTAAACGTCAATGAAAAAGTCAAATAACTGTTCATTTAAAATATTTTTTTTATCCGGCCCTATCTAGTTACTGTGATACTTTGAAAAAACGTAGAAAAATAATGGAATTGCCTTCGTATATAAGTCACCTTTAGACGGTCAAATTAAATTCAGCTAAGATTTCGCCATTGTCCTTTGAACAGTTGCGAAAGCACAACTCAATAGCATGGAGCTCTTTCAGCGTATGGAGATTCTTCAAGCGGCAGACTGTATCTACGAACTCTTCCCAATTTGTCGCAAACGCAATGTAATACCCCGTATAATCAAGCTACAAATTACAATAACCTCATAAACTCCCCCAACATATGTACTTACGAGATAATCAAACCGAATAACACAAAGTGCCATAAAAGCCGTAAATTCAAACATTTCGCTGCATTCTGTAGGCGCACCCATCCCTTTCCCCAATATTACAGCCCGTCAGGCTCCCCAAATTAACTAGCAATATATACGCACATCACGCGATCGGTTCCCGCTTTAGTTAAGCTAGGGGTACACTTTGGGCTCTTAGAAATAAATGTGTGAATGATTTTCAAAATTTCTAACCTAAACGCTTGGCCGCGAGCTACACGTACAAGCGATACGTGTCATGATAGCGAATGGGCGTCCGCTAAAACCCGCGCGGTTTAGGGCACGGAGCCCGCTCGCGTGTTTTATTGAAAAATAATATGAGCAGCGCAAAAAGAGGTGGACGGGCATGGCGGCATGCCACTGGTCTCCGCGACACGTCGGTACTCACGTAAAAAAAACAAGTGACTTTTGCTTCACTAGCTGAACTTATGGGCATCGGAAAGCACGTTAAGCCGTTGGACTCGGCTGTCATTTGTAGGTCTTTTGCAGTCGTCACAGGTTACAAGTAGTCAGTGGCCCAAAAGTCTGACACTGGTCGTCGGTTGTTCGGCTTTCTTAAGAGGTCAGATGGCAGTCGCTCCATGTAAAATAGGGTATTCAGCTGCATGCAGTTAGAAAAGGCTAAGGATGATGACTAATATAGATACTAAGGTCGTTGCTTTTGCATAAGTAGATGGCACAGAAGAGCCGTCAAAATCAAACCAGGAAATATTTCTGGCTACGGGGCTCAATTTAAAAACACCCATATAATATACAATCTGCGCTGTGTACAGACTGACATAAGATAACAAATTGAGCAATTTCCATTAAAAAATAAAGACAATTTCGTAACAACAGAGCATCATATTATTTAAACACCGGCCAAATTTAGTCAAAAACCCTGGCGTCACGTTGGAGCCTTGAATTATGGTCTGGCAATTAAAGTTTGAAACACTAGGGCCATGGGGTCCGAGTACCCACCTAGTGTTTCGGGAAATTGCCAAACATCCAACGTGGCAATGCTGCCAGCCTTTTGGGCAGTTTTCCTGTTGACAGCGATGTGGACAAATTTTTTGACACCCTGTTAACTTTTTTTATTACTTGTACTTATTTTTTAACTACAATCGATTTGTAGTTTGGAAATAATTTATCAGCCTGAGTAAATAAAATCTCAATTAAAGTTTTGTTGCAAAACAAAACATGTCTATTTACTTTGTCTGAAAAGTTTTGGCTATGTCTCTAACGTCAATCAATTATGTAAAGTGTTGCTACGTTAGGCTGGAAGTTCAGGAATAGTTTATAAACCAGGCCTCTGGGATCTGGAATAGTCTCAAATAGGCTGTATATTAGTATCCTCTTGTGGTTGGATATAGATCTTGAATCGATAGGGTGACAAAATCTTTTGTAACATTCGATAGTGTGACAAAATCTTTTGTAACATTTTAATGATAATAGTAAATAGTGACGACTAGACCGCTTTAGCAATTTTTTACTGAGGCGTTTTTAGTTTATGTTACCGACGTTTGCTTCAAAAATTGAATAGAAAAAAAAAAAAATGCACTCTGGGAGTGCCGGCAGAAGTGAAAACTTCATTATTAATTAACGTTGAGCATGTTTGATATTTTGGAATGGTTAGGGAATAATTTTGCACCAATTGCTTTATCAGTATAAAAGTACTATCATTTATGTGGTAGAATACAATATTCATTTATTGCGCTATCGTACACAAACATGACAATTTATATTACATTAAAAATTTAACACTTTAAAACTATTACAATTATTTTACATTAAAAAGTTTATCTCTCCGAAAAATCAACTTTCATCCATAATTTCAACGACTTTTTCACCATCATCATTACCAGAACTATCATCGCCAATCTCTAAAACTGATACGATAGGTTTATGGTAGCTGAAGTAAGAAACGAACAGTTTTGAATCAATAAAATTAATATAATTATATAAACAATAATTTAATATTGTAATTGTATATACATTGATGAAATTTTCGCCAAATTGATTCACCAGTAATTTTAATGCATAAAATAAAATAAATAAATAATAAATTATTTTGTTGGGATAGCTGTCTACTCTCCATCCGTCTTACGCTTTTTCGATCAGGTCACGTGTCCTGACGCGAGTTTAAGATTTTATACCCATACAGAAAAAGTGCTCAACGCCGCTAAAGAAGTTTTCACTTCAAAAACAATTTCTCAAACCTTTTTTGTTCATAGATGTGGATATTTATCTCGCATCGCAGTATTTTTTGCATGTGTGATTGAATTGTACTATTTACTAGATTTTAAAATGACTTCTGGTCAAAAGGGGCCAGTTTTCGAAAGTAGTCTGGTACTTAAGATAAAAGGATGAGTTAACAAAAAAGTACCAAGGTCCTATGCTAACTGGAAAGAATACCATAGTTTTGTGACAAGATAATTGTTCTAAAATGCTTAGTGAATATAACCTTGATTCATTCAGGAATATTAAAAAAAGAACTTAAACCTCTAAAAACTTTTCTGTTTCACACCTACAAAAAGAAAAAGTGGTTTTTGGCAACACTGCCGTTCGTAATGAGGGCTTGTCTCTTTAGGTGAACCTCAAGTAACCCTGAGAGTCTCGCGACTCGCGCGTTCGCGTCAAGTGTAGCCCAGGCTTTACCGCCAAGAGTTCGTTAGGCGAGAATCGAATCCCGAGGGAGCAGTTGACCTTAACTGTACTCTGTTAGAACGTGAGCTGAATCAAGGGAAATGAGTACAATCGAAGACGAAAGTGTTCATTTGGTGTGATTGTGTTAGGCGGTGTTCTGAAAGAAATGTTTTATTTGAAAAAATCTGAAGCTAAGTTGTGGCTGTCTTCCTTTTTAGGGTTCCGTACCCAAAGGAAAAACGGGACCCTATTACTAAGACTTCGCTGTCTGTCCGTCCGTCTGTCTGTCACCAGGCTTTATCTCATGTACCGTGATAGCTAGACAGTTGAAATTTTCACAGATGATGTATTTCTGTTGCCGCTATAACAAAAAATAATAAAAATAAAAATTATTTAATATTTAAAGGGGGCTCCCATACAAGAAACGTATTTTTTTCGTTTTATGGTACGAAACCCTTCGTGCGCGAGTCCGACTCGCACTTGGCCAGTTTTTTTTTTTAGGTCGGGAAATCATCAAATGACTTCTCCCGCTCTGGGTGGAGCGGAAGGGAGTGTCAGACTTGTACTGACCAAAACCCATCCATGTTCCTTCCTTGCCCTTTGTGTTCCAGGGCCGCGGTATCTCTTTCAAACAGTCCCGCACCCTTGATGGCTGTCTTCTTGTTATGTGATCAATTTTTGAGTTATTTATTTAACTTTGTCAAACATCTTCTGTGCATTTCTTTCTCAATAAGTTTTAATAATACATTTTTAGGTGCGGTCAAACTAGTACGGAAAATTTGGGGACGCTCCGGAATGGACACGTCTATTCAAATATTAAGGTACTAAAGTATCTGTGTGTGTCCGGTTTCTGCCGCCGATCCTTACCAGTAAGATTGACCATTTACTAAATAAGTAACACTGAACAGGTGCTGAAAACCTCAAAGGGTGCAAATACAATAACCTAATTGTTAGTTTTGTTTTTGAGCCGTTTGAGGTTGAAACACTGGGGCCATAGGGTCAGAGCGCCCACCTAGTATTTCGGAACATCGCCAAGCGGTTGGTCGACTCTTCTCGTGACCTATTTCTCGGCCAAAGAATCAGCATTGCCATCGAACGTGGTAATGCATTCAGCCTTCTGGGCACTTCTCCTGTTGACAGCCATGCGGACGACCTTTATGACGCCCTTTAACGCCTCCTTAATTATTATTTTAGATCTGTTATAATATCCAATTTATTCACAGTCGAAACTTTATCTTCATGTTAATGAAGAAGAAAACCAATTTTAAACGTCAAGTTTTGATGTTGCTACATTTATATCTCTTTAAGTTAACTGTATTTAGGTCTGTTTAGTTAGTTAATAATGTATATAAACTAAATAATAGTAATGCAAAACTAAACATGATCACCTTGACTTTCGGCCATATTTAGCTTCCTCAAAGGACTAATCCGAGTATCCAAGTAACGTGTGCGATCTTAAATCTATCTGTATTGTGAACCACCTTTTAAAAAACTCCTCCCATTAAGGTAGATTGTCCAAGTTCCAACAGTAAAGTAACATTGGATATTTCTAAAGCAATACTGAAGTGGTTTGAAGTCGCAGCTTTGAAATAAAATTGAATGGCGGAACGTCTGCCTTTTACGTTTTTTTACCTCGTAGATTGTATTGCAGACCAGACCTCTAGGTTTACAAGCTTCTGCCGATGGATAACTTCATATTTTATATCTTTTTCCGTTACTGTTATATTGCTTTCAGGGTTATTATTGATGGATGAAACAGATTTTTAAATATTTTTAATGAAGTAAAGTTTGGCTTAGGTTGAACGAACCACCAGATTTAGTAAAATGTAACGAAAATCACTTTTGACTACCAACTGTAAATTATCACCAAAATTAATCACCATTTTAGCGTGAAATTAGAATCAAAAATAGTTAATGACTATCAAAAATTTAACTGTTATGCTCTTACATCCGAGAGAGACCCGGTCGACATCGTGGGACTCCTACTTCTGAATGGTTTATAGAAATATAACCACGAAGGGTATGGCGGGGTCTATTCGCTCGCCCATTCAACCCCGCCATACCCTTCTAACCTAATCTATTCGTGTCGGTGTGCCCCAAGTCGGCCTAGGCAAAACTAGTTTGTAATCAACCACCTCATTCAAATTTGGTGCTCATTTACTAAATTTGGTGATCAATTGATATTTTAAGTGATAGATAATAGTGGTCACAAAGTTATTTTTGGTGGTCATTATATTTATCCCCGTAAAGTTTTAAGGTTTTTATTCGGTCTACCAATTCTAATACCACTATGCTTCTTCTCGAATGAGTCAGATTTTGTCCGGCCAGTATGTAGCAACCTGGACAGCTCTGCCGTTCGCCTCATTCAAGTCCTCATTTAACTCTAAAGTCTACGAAATCGCTCCATGTAAATACAGGTATTCAGCTGCATCTGGTTAGACTGGAAACTGTACCCAACATAGTTAGTATAAAGCTACGTTGATGATGAATTCGGGCTTCCAATTATTGTTCCCTTTCATATAGTTAAATCCATAACATCACGCCTGTAATCTCCGAAGGGTTTGGCAGAAGTGTACCTAATAGTACACCCACATTTCGCCTTTATGTTTTTAAGTCCCATGTAATAGAGGGCGAACCTATTGCCATCAACCAGGCACAAATCCAGACTCCGTAGCTGCTATTGAGAAATTGCTGATGGAAAAACCCAAAATCACTTAGCCCGACTCGGGAATCGAACCCAGGACCTCATTCTCAGCAGTCGTGCTTCCGATCACCAGACCAACGAGGCAGTCAAATATCATAATAAAATCATAGTCATAATAAAATCCATCAGAATAAAATCCTTTAACCAGATTAAAATGGCAATTCTTTTTAAAATTTTATTGAAAAGCAGTCATTGTATTTTGTCGTTAAATTGTCGATAGTGCACCATACAATGTTTTTATTTTTTATTAATGTCCTGCCTTTAATGATTTCCCTGTCCATAGATAGAGGTTCACTTCCTGTGGAAACTATTTATATTTATAAGTGTCAAATGTCAACTGCGTTTATGGATAATCGTGTTAGTTCTTCAGGCATAAGGATGTGTTTGCTGCGGGAGGAAACGCCCGGGTGTTACCATTTCGAGGATCGCCCAGAGGACACGGTGGAGGTCTGCCCCGCTTGGGCGGAGCACCGCCGTGTCCTCGTAGCGGCGATCGGCGGCGGCGACCTATCGCGTCCGGCCCTGGTTCAGTCCATGGTCCGGAGCGAGAGGGAATGGGACGCCGTCACCTCCTTCTGCGAAGCAGTCATGCTAGCGAAGGAGGTGGCTGAGCGTGAGAGGGAGAGAACCCCATGTCCCAGCCGCCGCGGGAGACGCCCCGGGAGTCGGGGGTCACGTGGTGACTTCCGGCCACCGTAGACGCGGACCTGTGGACGGTGAGTAATGGGCTAGCTCGCCGTCCGGTCGTCTTCTGACGACAGGCAGTGTAGACGGCGCGCTCGTGTTCCACGCGCGCCTCAAAGAGATGTCAGCAAACAGGGAGGGCCCCGCAAGGGCCGATGCCTGCCAGGGCTGCGGGACTGTTCGAAATAGATACCGAGGCCCTGGAACACAAAGGGCAAGAAAGGAACATGGATGGGTTTTAGTCAGTACAAGTCTGACACTCCCTTCCGCTCTGCCCGGAGCGGGAGAAGTCAATTGATGATTTCCCATCCGTAAAAAAAAAGGATATGTTTGCTTGTGGCTTCAATAATAGTTTCCAGATAAAATTACAAGTATGTACACACGCCAGCACATCAAACTACTAAAATATGTCAATTTTTTTAAATATATTTTCAACTTTATCTCTAAAGCATTAGGTTCAAGGTTGGTTGGGAAAATCTGACAGTTTCGGGTTGATCTGCTGGCGTTTGTACACAAAAATGTGCAGTATTCTTTTTTAATTAAAAATACCAAGTTAAACTAAATACTGGACGTAAAAACAGTCCAATACTAACAGAAGCTCGACAAAAAGCTGCCATTTCACGAAACAAATTAAACCATTCAGTAACACCTTGAAACTCGCTGAAACTGCAACAATATTAAATCAGATTCGCGTCGCGTCGCCGGAAGCGTGAGAATGGACTCGTGTGTGAACTCGTCCTTCCTGTGAGACGTCAGGCCGAACAGAGCCCCGTGTCACTGCAGCTTTCATTTCATTTTAAATACTTATATTATTTATGCCTGCAATTACTTTATGTATATCACTGCCTCGTCTAGTGGTCGCAATTGCGACTACTGAGCGTGTGGTCCTGGGTTCGATTCCCGGGTCGGGCAAATTGTTATTGGGTTTTTCCATCAGAAATTTCGCAGTCTGAATTTGTACCCGATTGATAGCAATAGGCTTGCCCCTTATTAGATGGGACTGAAACATAACCTGCGAAATGTGGGTGGACTATTAGGTACACCTATGCCTAACCCTTCGGGGATTATAGGCGACCTTATGTAGTTCGTCGTAATTTTTTATCGCGCCTTTTCTCAAATGACTGTAACTACTTAATAAGTTATCATGAACAAAAACATAATTCCTACTTCTGAAAAACTTTAACGAAAATAAATTGGTAAAACTAACACGTTGCTTTAAGAAAGCCTCGCGACTTTTCCAGCAGAGTGACTTTTAAAATGCAGTTAGAGAAAAAGTGTTACCCTAAATTAAATCGAGTTACCGTGTAACAAAGCGAAAACTCCACCGTGACGTCAACGTATCCTGCAACGCGTTGCTTAACATCACAGCGTGACACGCTTCCAGGCGCGGAAAGCGTCAGCTGCTGAAAATATTCATTGTTTATTTTCTTCTTTGACGTTTTATAAAGGATGTAAACAGACTCTTAACGAAGCCGAAAGGCACTTTTTCTCCCCGTCATTGCTATCATTTTTTGGTTATAGACCATACCTGGGAACCTTCTAGTTACGGAGATATTGGGGGTCAAAGTTCCAACTTTTTATTTTTTGAAATACATGTTTGTAATGTAAGATTTTTACTTTAAACACCTCCATGACCCCCTTACTATTCAATCCATCCATCAGCATAATGTTTTGAGTGCGTTGCATTGTGTCCTGCTGTAAAACGTGATTTTTCAGCCCAAAAAAATAATTGTTTCCCAGCACTAATTTTCGCGTAAAGTTACTTGGTTTGATGAACATAATGCTTGGTTGACGGCTTAGTGAAAAGTCTGTTTACACCCTGTATGCATTCAGTAAAAACCTGTTATTTAGATATTACAAACAGACACTCCAATTTTATTTATTTGTATAGAAGATATAGATAAACTTGTTGTTTCATAGTGTCTCGAAGTAAAATCAGAAACTCCCATAAAACAAAATTCAAACGAGTTTCAAACTCATACAAGCGATACAAAAATCAAACTTGTATCCTCTTTTCTTATCTAAAGTCGATAGAATCAAACTTTGATCATTCACTTAGTGCACAAGGATCGTGGTATCGGACCAACTGAAGTTAAGAGAAAACGGGTTTAAACACAAGTGGATAGAGTCTATAAAACTTTCAGATTTCAGCAACTAACGTTATACGGTAAACTGCAAATTGGAGACTTCTGCTTGGTGCTGTGCGCCTGGTACTCTGGTTAATGGCTGATACCCAAGGTAAGCTGTATCTGATAAAGGAGGAGCTCGTGGCTAAATAATAACAGCCGTTTGGGTCGATCTTTAGGTTGAGCCGCGCCTGTCTAGGCTGGTCTGTGGATGGGTGACCACCCATTACATACCGAGTTTCCTCCGTGTCTCGAAAATCACGTTAAGCCGTTGATCCCGGCTGTCATTAATAGATCTTTGCCAACCAGTTTTACCAAGGGCTATCGTATTAGTCAGTCATAACTGGGTTGTGGAGGTCAGATAGGCAATCGCTCCATGTAAAATACTGGTATTCAGCTGCGTCCGGTTAGACTGGAAGCCGATCCCAACATAGTTGGGGGAAGGCTAAGCGGATGATGACCCAGGTAAAGGTAGGTTGACATACAAAATATTGGTTTAAATGAAATCTGTTATAGGTCATAATTGCTATGGACCAATGGTGTTAAAATATGTCTATACAAAGGGGATGATTGTTGCGATGGTGGCTAATAGAGATAAATGTATGATAATAAAGAGACGCTGCTGCAATCCTGAGTCAATTAGAATATGAAGACGAGGATGATGATCACCGATGTCAAAATAATGTGAGTTTTGTGATGAAATGATATTTTTTTCCTTAAATTCATCTTGTTGTTTGCTAAATGCTTGAAATAGTAGGTAACAAAACTATAATATTACTAGCTATGTCAATTTGTCTTCGTACTGAACATGCACTCACGACATTTGCATGTGAATGTGAACATCCGCACGTCTGGAGACCACCCAAGCACGCACGAGTGCACGGCGGATCAAGCATGCATACGTGCACGAATGTTACACGGATGTCAATGGGTTACATAAACACTACTAAACTACACTTACCTTGATGAATGTAACCAGCAAGTTAATCACAATAACCACTTGGGGTCGGCTTCCAGTCTAACCGGATGCCGCTGTATACCAGTATTTTACATGGAGCGACTGTCTGTCTGACCTCCACAACCCAGTTAGTACTGGGTAATACGATACCCCTTGGTAAGACTGGTTGTAAGACTTTTGGGCCACTGACTACCTAATGAATGTCAAACAAGTTCAAATAACAGCCGGGTCCAACGGCTTAACGTGCTTTACGAAGCACGGAGGAATCTCGGTATGTAGCGGGTGGTCACCCATCCACAGACCAACCTAGGCAAGTACGGCTTAACCTAAAGATCGACCCGAGCGGCTGTTGGAGGCAATGCAGGAGCTCGTCCATTGCCTCCAATGCCATTAATTGCGACTTTTTACCAATATTCATTCACATTGTTGAGCAGACGAATTTTTCAAGGAAATGAAACAAAAAAAAATCTTCAAAATCCTCCGAATTGCGATAGAAAGCGTGTAACGCAATAAGGGCGCAGTATACCACATAATGCGAGCTAAACAGCTCAAAGACAAGACATTAAGGGAATTGGAATTTTCTTAGAACGTAATAATATCATCTCTTAGTCAAATAAAATGAAAGACCACATTGAAATCAAAGAGATACACGTTACATCTATTACAAAGGACAAAAGAAGACATGAATGGGATAAAAAAAACATTAAACGAAGAAATTATTATGATAAAAATTACACATTAAACGACTGGAAGCATTTCCTTCATTAGGCTGTGGTACCTTTAACAGTGGCTGTTTATCCGCTTAATGTCTGCGATAGCTACTAACATTTTAACACGACCAAGAAACAAGACCTCAGAGGTCTGTCTAGTCTTTCCAACTTTCTAAGGGCCTGGTGGGTCTGTTTATGTTGGTTAGAAAACTTCTGTTGACACTCTTTAAGGCTCTATTATGAGGCTACCGCGGATCGGACGGACTAACGCTCTCCGATCCTCCCAATATTTGCACCTCGGCTTGCTTGAGAATTTTGTTTGACTTGCAATTCTTTGAGAGTCTGTCAAGTTTGGGAGTGGCTGGGGATGTTGTTGTTTGTATACGCTATAATGTTGATAAATTGTTAATTTTAATTGAAAATTTAATAGCTTTTGAGCGGATTATACAAAATAATTCAGCCACTTTAGCAATAAAATATGTGCTTTGCTATTCTGTAAAAATAAAGGGTGATATTCGAAACAAAATTTGGGGAACTGCAATAAAAACTGGTAGTGCGAGCACAGAAGTGACTTTTAACCAGAACAACCTTGTCAAAAGTCTGAAAGCCTATCGATTAATGAAGTAGATCAAACGAAACAAAAAATCTACATTAAAGTGAGACCTTAGAAATAGAAAGTAAGCAGATACATTCTAGATAATTAAAACGCAAACCGACACATAAATACACGGATAAAAGAGAGTTCCCATTCCGGTCATTACCTTTGACGCTAAAGCCATCCGGCGAAGCGTTGCGAATGCAATCACAGATGCGGTCACCGTCCATCCTTGAAGCATCCCCCCGTCCGGCGGGATACCCGGGCCGTGTGCCGTACTCAACCGTGGCACACTCGTTTGTCTGTTCACTTAGAACAATACTGTTTACCTTACTGCGAATATCTTGAAGCTTTTAGTGTTAATGTATCGGATTGGATCAATTTTATTCGACGTGGAATCTTTTTTAATTGGAAAAAGAAGATTCTTTGCTCGTGTTGCTTTCACTTATCGGAATTGCCTTTTCATTTGCTTTCTATTTGAAGAAAGAATATTCTTTATTACCTTCCACTGAATGCACACAGACAGCGATTTGAACCAGACAATCAATAATGTCTACTTAGCCTAAGTGAACGTCAATCACTTTCGTATACCTATAGAAGATGGTTTCAGGATTAGCTTGTATTTATCTGCATTATGAGCTTAAAACCTTCACTATCCATGATTTCGACTATCACACTTTTTTGAAGCTTGAAATGCCTATTCCTACGACCCTATTTCTAAAACTTTATCTTTATCTTTACATGGCCGCAAAAACACTACAAAGGTTTGAGAAAACAGTATTTGCATTACTTTCGTTATATTCTATGCTAGCTGTGTGTCTGTCTAAGCCACTAGGTAGAGTAGGGAATGCGCTGCGTTTGACCGCCGTCCTCCGGTATTTGTAGACACTACTGTGTCTACCCGCTTGGAACAATACTGTGTTTGCTTTATGCTTGCTATTGTGAGGTATATCACAGAAGCATCTGGTTTCTAAAGTGAATGATAACTAAGTCCTAATACCATGTCAACTGCTGTG
The DNA here is from genome assembly GCA_950005105.1 of Lycophotia porphyrea. Classification (NCBI taxonomy): domain Eukaryota; kingdom Metazoa; phylum Arthropoda; class Insecta; order Lepidoptera; family Noctuidae; genus Lycophotia; species Lycophotia porphyrea. The sequence continues at coordinate 17,693,501 of OX465384.1, forward strand.
TGTGTTTGACTAGATACGCACTTTTGACGTGGCTTCTCTGTTTCCCAATCATTTTAATCTGGATCTCTTCAAAGTTTGACAGGATCGGTTTCTTCTAGACAAGCGTGCTTAACCCTAGGCCGCATCATCGCTTGACATCAGGTGAATGGCGGCCAATCGCAAGCAATTCTAGAGTTTAAAAAAAGTTGTGGACTCCAGGCCGATATACAATACGTGTTTGAATCAGTTTGTGCTAAACACAACTTAGGTAATAGTGCGACAACAAGCGAAGATTTCCATTACCATCATTATATACTATGCAAGCTATGTCACTGGGGAACCTGGGAAATGCACTGCGCTGACCGCGCTGGCCTCCGGTATTCGTATCACTTTGATACGAAAGCAATAGCGCTACCGGAGAGTGTGTCCAGTCCCCCGGTATAATAAATACTGTTTGCTTTACCGCTAGTGTTTAAGGACGCAGTCTGGTTTTGTTTGAAAAATAACTGGTTAAAGAAGAATTACGGTCTGGTGAGTTCAAAGTTTAAAAGTTTTTTGTATATTACATACATACATACTTCCACTTCGGGTAGCTGGCACGCCAGTTTTTGTTCAATTTTGGTTCTTCCACGATATTGTCGTTGGTAGCGTAGGACACTGACTGCGTGTATGAAGGCTCAGAGAGCAAGTTCGTTATTTTGTAAAGGCTCCTACACACAATGCCGGCGGCAATACAGCGGCTGGGCCGCCGGCGCTGCCGCCGGCATGGCATGTTTCCTATATTTCTTGTTTATTTTATACGGCATGTGCGGCTTGGATATGCCGGTGGCATGGCCGCTCGGCAAAAACCAGCCGGCACTGTGAGGAGCCTTTAGGAAGTGGGCCAGAGAGAAAGAAAACAACATGGAGATTTATGATAAAAAGGGCTTTTGCATTGCATCATTACTTCATTTTACTACTAATCATCTGCCTAGCCTTTTCCCAACTATGTTGGGGTCGGCTTCCAGTCTAACCGGATGCAGCTGAATACCAGTATTTTACATGGAGCGACTGCCTATCTGACCTCCACAACCCAGTTACTACTGGGAAATACGATACCCCTTGGTAAGACTGGTTGTCAGACTTTTTGGGCCACTGACTACGTTAACGACTGTCAAAGATCTTCAAATGACAGCCGGGACCAACGGCTTAACGTGCTTTCCGAGGCACGGAGGAAACTCGGTATGTAATGGGTGGTCACCCATCCACAGACCAACCTAGGCAAGCACGGCTTAACCTAAAGATCGACCCGAGCGGCTGTTATTGTTTAGCCACGAGCTCCTCCTCCTTCATTTTACTACTAATATAAATCCGAAAGTTGAAGGATAGATGAATGGATGGATGGCTTGATGTTATTTTTTCACGCCAAAACTACTGAACGGATTTGGAACACAGTTCTTTTATAACACACACACACACACACACACACACACGCAGACACAGCTTGTTTGTTCGTTGTTGTTTATGATAGTTTTTATCCCGGTAGCACGATCCGTCGTACAATTACCGAACTCCACTAAATGTCTGATTTGTAATGTATGAGCGTGAGAAAATGTCTATATTCATGTTTGTAATATATGAGCGTTGGGAATGCGTTGCGTTTGATCGCTGTCCTCCTGACCGCAGTCCGGACTCACTAGAGCAGGGATGCACAGACTTATTGAGACCATGGGTCACTTGAGCAAATGATGAACTAATGGCGGGCCACCAGCACAAATTCAAAACATAAAATAGCCAAAAATTTAATTAAAAAATTAATAGACTAGTATGAATCGTGGCACTGTATTGCACTTTGCTGGTTTACAATTGAGCGAAATGTTAAAAAGATTGTCTTTTTAACATTTGGTTCATTTATAAACTCCTGGAATATTTTTACTTCAAATGTACCCGGGAATATTTTTGCTGGCGGGCCACTGGCATATTGCCGGAGGGCCGCATGCGGCCCGCGGGCCGCGGTCTGTGCATCCCTGCGCTAGAGTGTCCACTTTGTCCACTCGCTCGGAACAATACTGTTTGCTTAACTCAGAGTGCTTGCGAATACTTGCAAGTCTATGGGGACCAGTCTCAGGGTTCTAAAGACCAGTAAAGATATCCTCACTCTGGGCTTGACTGACTTTTACTCTAAGAAATGTTTCGATTGTTAGATTGCGTCCGCTTACCTCCATGGGAAAAACCTAACGTAACATTACGCCTGTACTTCCCGAAGGGTAGGCAGAGATTTATCTAATAGTACACCCATATTTCGCTAATTACGTTAATGGCCCGTGTAGTTCGGGTGAGCCTATTGCCATCAACCGGGTACAAAGGCAAACTCCGGGGCTGCTATTTAGAAATTCCTGATAAAAACTCCATAACACTTTTCAATGGAAAAAGGTGTGCGATGTTATGTTTTGAGCGATAATGTCTTCGTATCTTATGTTTTTTTTTTGTTCTGTTTCAGGTATGTTCATCTCGTAATTAAGGTAGAAGAATGTTGATCCACTTCCAAGCTTCCTTTGCATTGGTAAGTTTAATTGTCATCCAACGTGGCAATGCTGCCAGCCTTCTGGGCACTTTTCCTGTTGACGGCGATGTGGATGGATTTTTTGAGGCCTTCTAACTTTTTATTTTTTATTTGTACATTTTTATTTTACTAATATAGATTAATTTAAGTTTGTAAATAATGTAAAGATTTAATAAAGTTTAAAAACAATATAAATTTTATAAAGGTAAGCCTCTATACAGCGTGTCCCAGAAAAAAATCTGGTGTACCATAAATTTGGGTCGAGTAGGTATTGAAGTTTTGTACTGCATAGCTGATTTTCTTTCTCGATTTCCATGTAGGTCCCATAGAGAAAGTTATTCAGTATGATGGTGTGAATCCCACCCTGAAATATGAGCACATCTTTCTGATACATGCTGTATACGTAAAGCATATTATTGGTTAGTGAAATTCCCAGTAGACGAAAATACATTATAATTTTGTTTTCACTAATGTAAAGTACATTAGTATTTACATTTCAGGTAAGTATCTACTCGTAAAAGCCTTACCAAGTCCCAGATAAGTGCTACCCAAATCTGCTGTCAAATCGTTATACAGGGTGTACCTAAGTAACAAAGTAATAAATTGAAACCTTATTTCAAAACCCAAGGGTTATTACTTCATAAGAATAATAAAATCTTGAAGATATAAGTATAGAGATACATAATATAACGTCACGCCTGCAATCCCCAAAGCGTTAGGCAGAGGTGTACCTTAGACCCACATTTCGCCAGTTATGTTTAAGTCCCATGTAATAGGAGGCTAGGAGGTGAGCCTATTGCCATCTACTGGGCGCAAATCCGGATTCCGTGGCTGCTACTGACAAATTCCTGATGGAAAATCCCAATATCACTGTGCCTGACCTGGGAATCAAACCCTGGACCTCATACTCAGCAGCCGCGCTTACGACCACAAGACCAACGAGGTAGTTCATATAAACAGATACAAGTATTACATTTCGGGCCTGCGTTTATTCTATAAAACTCATAAGAAAGTGAATAAATTCTTCCCAAACTTTTGCAACATAAAACTGATATCAGATTCATTATGCCTCGATGAAATATGGAATCCTATTGTGGACTCAATATTCTTTAGAAAATAATCAACAAAAATATAAACGAAATTGATTGAACACAGAGTGAAAAATCACCTGCACTGAAATGAAAAAAAAAAGAAACATTTTATTATTTTGATTTCCCTTCAAAACGAATGAATGGATCCATTCTCTCTGAGACATTTCATTTTTTCACCTTGATATTTCATACTGATTTGTTTATCCAACTTGCTGTGGGATTCTAAACCTTACTGCGGAGAAATATGGTGTTTATTGGCTGTGAAAGGAAAATTTCCATTTGAACGAAGCTGCGTCGAGTCTGAAGGAGATATATGGCTTTGAGAACGCGAGAATTGACTTAATATTGTCCTTTGAGGAACGTGGAAGCGTTAGCCTGTGAATGGAGGGCTTTAAAGCGAAAATTTTCTAAATGCCATAAAATTCGGGCGTGGTACGGAACCTGGTGTTACGATGCAGCTCTTTCTATCAAGTGTAGAAGTTTTATCGTAGTTTAAGTGACTTCTGGTGTCGAAGCATTCACTATGATATTTTATAACAATGCTGTGTGAAATTTTTAGGAGTTAGGACGTTTGATTTTTGAATATGTTTTAAGGAAGTCTTTCTTTATCGAAGATCTGGAATGATGCTAATACTAAATTCTGAATATAAAAACTACGTTTCAGATAGTGGCGGTACTTTCGTACAATCTTGGATTGCCTTTGTCACCTACCTCTTCTTCATGATGATAGGTTTTTGAACAGTTTGCTGGCCTTATTATTAAAGGAGGACTCGAAAAGTGCCTAGCACCATCAGCTTGTTGCGTTCCCTCATCTGGGACAGACCATCAGATGATAGTGCTGCACTTTTCGAGTGATTACTTAATTTTTCTACTTACAATAACTATTTATTTATTTAAACTTCATGTATGTACAAGAGTGGTACATCATCATCATTTCAGCCGAAAGACATCCACTGCTGCACATAGGCCTTCTCCAAGTGGTACAGTGGTGGACAGGCAGTGGTGAGTACGGTGGTGGATAGGCGGACTTAATGCCACGAGGCATTCTCTACCAGTAAACCTTTGGGTCAAATAGGACAGCATTGTATTGTATTAGTACGTACAAAGAATAATAATAAGAAAAATACTAGTTTGTTCACATAAATTGATAACTACACCACCTATAAATAGGTACATAAGACATATATATATATACTCATAAAATAAACTAATATAATGCTACTATTCGTACATAACATTTTTACTTCGTTTCTGGTTCTATTCCGACTTCATAATGAACGTTTCCTGCTAACCAAAAATGACACCATCTACAACCCAACATCTAAATTAACAAAATAAATCCTATATCAAACTACCTACAACAAAACGAATGCTAATTTAAAGGTATACAACTACGCTATATATTAAGCCGTCAACAACAGCGATCATGACCCGATAACAAATGTGTTGTGACCCAAATAACTAACATTATGAGTTCTGCTAATGTGCGGTGGCTGTTTGTTGCGGGTTTCAGGGATACTTCCTGAATTTTATGAGATTTTTATCGTTCCACCAAGTTCTTAGTTGAAGTTAGTAGTCTTATAGTTCGCAATATATGCCACGATGTGGTTTTTGGTTAATAGAAAACACTGCAATAAAGGGTGTAAACAGACTCTTAACGAAGCCGTAAGGCACTTGTTCTCCCCGTCGCACGGTGGGCTGAAAATCGGCTTTCATAGACTTAGGGATTTCAATTTGCAAGTGCTTGTTTTTATGCCGGATATCGCTTCTATTAGTCATTACTATGTACAAAAATGACACCCGAGTTAATTCTACCCAAAAACGAAGGAAATATAATTTTTTTACGAAAAATTTGTATGAAGCTAGTATGAAAAATCGAATTATCTCCTAAACGGCATGTTTAACCGTAATATCCTTGGAGATGGTCTTAGTGCTAATTATTTATGATTTTTTGGTTGGCGATTGGACGAAAAATTTAATGCCGTTTTTTTTTAAAAAATCGTCAAAATATTTTTATTTATTTTTACATGTAAAACGATCCCTTTTAGTGTCTAAGTTAAAAAGTTCGATATGTTATTAACCCAAATATTAAGAACACACGAAACAAGAAAAATAAAATAAAAAAATTGCTGTTTTTGACACATTTATATTAATTTAAATAAAAAAAGATTTATATTGAAGTAACATATGAAGTTATATTTTATACAAAATAAGTTAATTTAAGGAATTAATACTAAGCATTCGTAAAATAAAGTAAAATAAATAAAAAAAATAAAACATATCATTAAATATTACAAAAAAACCCAAACACACTCAAATACAAATTTACAAATATGTACATATATATCTTTTTTACAAATTTTCCTTATCACTCTCGTTGTCAGACTCCAATTCTGAGTCAGCATCCAGATTGGATATATCCAAAAATTCGAACTCAGTTTCCTGAAATTGAATTAAGTCGAGAGTTTCAGCAAAAAAGCTCTGCTTTTTCTTGGCATCTAACTTAGGCCTTTGTGCACTTAGCAAAGGGTCCGAAGAAACAACAAGCATATTTAAAATCTCGAAACAAAGATTTTAGGAGGTTTCGAGAACATCATTCGCGGAAAAGAAGCAGGCAGGATTCCAATCAAGACATTTTAAATATGCTTGTTGTTTCTTCGGACCCTTTGCTAAGTGCACAAAGGCCTAAGTTAGATGCCAAGAAAAAGCAGAGCTTTTTTGCTGAAACTCTCGACTTAATTCAATTTCAGGAAACTGAGTTCGAATTTTTGGATATATCCAATCTGGATGCTGACTCAGAATTGGAGTCTGACAACGAGAGTGATAAGGAAAATTTGTAAAAAAGATATATATGTACATATTTGTAAATTTGTATTTGAGTGTGTTTGGGTTTTTTTGTAATATTTAATGATATGTTTTATTTTTTTTATTTATTTTACTTTATTTTACGAATGCTTAGTATTAATTCCTTAAATTAACTTATTTTGTATAAAATATAACTTCATATGTTACTTCAATATAAATCTTTTTTTATTTAAATTAATATAAATGTGTCAAAAACAGCAATTTTTTTATTTTATTTTTCTTGTTTCGTGTGTTCTTAATATTTGGGTTAATAACATATCGAACTTTTTAACTTAGACACTAAAAGGGATCGTTTTACATGTAAAAATAAATAAAAATATTTTGACGATTTTTTAAAAAAAAACGGCATTAAATTTTTCGTCCAATCGCCAACCAAAAAATCATAAATAATTAGCACTATGACCATCTCCAAGGATATTACGGTTAAACATGCCGTTTAGGAGATAATTCGATTTTTCATACTAGCTTCATACAAATTTTTCGTAAAAAAATTATATTTCCTTCGTTTTTGGGTAGAATTAACTCGGGTGTCATTTTTGTACATAGTAATGACTAATAGAAGCGATATCCGGCATAAAAACAAGCACTTGCAAATTGAAATCCCTAAGTCTATGAAAGCCGATTTTCAGCCCACCGTGCGTCGTTGCGATCATTTTTTGGTCTAGACCATAGCTGGGAACCTTCTAAATACGGAGATATTTGGGGTCAAAGTTCCAAAAGTTTTTCAAAAGTTTTTTTTTTTTTTTTAATACATGTTTTTAATGTAAGATTTTTACTTGAAACACCTCCAGGACCCCCTTACTATTCAATCCATCCATCAGCTCAATGTTTTGAGTACGTTACTTTGAGTCCTACTGTAAAACGTGATTTTTCAGCTCAAAAAAAAAAGTCGTCCCAGCACTAATTATTGCGTAAGAAACTTAGTTTGATGTACATACTGCTTGGTTGACGGCTTCGTGAAGAGTCTGTTTGCACCCTGTATGTAAACTTACACTGAGCTTCCGATATTTCGACGATTTTGATATCGGGAGCTCAGAATAATTGGATAATTACGGAAGATTTCCCGTTAGTAACAGTGTAAGTATATTTACAAACCGTGAGAGCTTAAAACAGTGACTACAATAATGTGTTTTCCACAGTATCCGTGAGCTGTTAGCGAACTCGTCTTGTAGTTTATGCACATGACCCCGTGTTAGTTTTCTAGAAATATGGTTTTCGTGAACGCAAGACACTGTCTGTGTTTTGTTTTATTTATGCATATTTAATTTTTTCTCGCCTGTTCGCTTGCCCATCTACACGGTGGAAGGAGACGCGTCAACTGTGCCTGTGTGCGAGATATTTCACAGGTTATAAAAAAAAAACAGCCTTTTTTTATTCATGTACTAAATTCATGGCAACAATTTGTCGGTACTGATTTTTTTTTCCACAGGATTTTCTACAAAAATAGTCCGTATACTGTTTTTGTTTTTTTGTGTCAGTTTCTTTTTTACTTACGAGGTGGTATTCCTAACCGAGGATTGCGAAGGAAACCCACTCGTTGCGGGAAATTAACGGTTACGTTCACCCTTAAATATTACACTTTAATTGCTGTTATTTGTTGACGACGTACACATTTAGGCTTCCGTTGGAAATAAACTCTGGCATGTAGACTTGTTCTTGTTTTTTTAATATGATTATGAAACCTAGAAGAATTAGGAGGACCTGAAAACACTACATTTTTCATCATGGTTGCGCTTTAAGGAATAAACATATAATATTTTTAATTTAAATTTATGAGTGCAACTAATGTTTGCGCTTCGAGGAATAATTTAGTTGCGCTTAGTTAATTGCGCTTAAAAATAGGTGCGCTTTGAGGAATACCCCGAATTTTTACCCGAATGGTTGTTATTAATTAGCCACGAGCTGCTCCTACATCCCTCTCACATCTTCTGCAGATTTTCAGTAATCTAGACATATCCAATACAGTCACAAGGGCACATCGCCCATGCATCCATCAGCACAAATAACAAAATCTACGCAAAAATTCTGACAAATGTTTTGCAAACGGTTCCGCGGTCCGCCATCATTAATTTGAGCTGACAAGGGTCCGTCACGGGACCTCAGTGATTTATTCCGGTGTCCTCTTTGATACCTAACACTGACTGTAAAGTACCGATCTTCAATATGGCGGCTGTCATTAGCTTTGTAATGGAAGGGTTGGAGTTTTTTTGCTGCTCGTTGCTAAAGTAATCTTTTTGATTTGCAGGCGTCTAAGGAATAAAGTTTTGGACTGTGCTTATATTATGATTGGCCTGTTGGTCTAGTGGTTAGTGACCCTGACTGCTAGGACGGAGGTCGTGGGTTTGATTCCCACACAGGACAAATCTTTGTGCGATGAGTACGATTATTTGTTCTGTATCTGGGTGTATAATTTATCTATAATATGTATGTATTTAGAAATATATAAGTATGTTTATCAGTTGTCTGGTTGCCATAGTACAGGCTCTGCCTAGTTTGGGATCAGATGGCGGTGTGTTGGTTGTCCCAAGATATTATTATTATTATTCGTGGCTGAGAATCTCAGCTGTTGACTTTGACGCAGTTTGTCAATCTGCAAAACAATTGTTTTCTCTGACAGATATTTCATACTACAAAAAAAAAAAAAACCGGCCAGGTGCGGGTTGGACGCGCGCATAAAGGGATCTATACCATCGTAGTAGGGGAGCTCGCTTATACCTATTACGGATCATGAGATACAGCCCGCTGACAGACAGACGGACCGACGGTCAGCGGAGACTTACTAATAGGGTCCCGTTGGTTGCCCTTCGGGTACGGTACCCTAAAAAGCTCCATATTTTCATACAAATAACAATTAGTAACCATATTATTGCAAGAACTACATCTTCTCTCTCTCTCTCTTCAAATCTTGACCACCCAATGCTGAGTGTAGGTTTCTTCCAATTCTCTCCACTTATGGCGGTTTTGTTCTACATCTTACTCGCGAGTAAAGACATAAACATTAAAATTACCAACAACAAGAATCCCCCGTACGCCAATCAAGATAACACAATTTCCCACTAACAAGCATATCAAACTCGGCGCACTGGCTGTCACGGACAGCATTAATTGCTGGAACCAGCGAAGTATCAAATGTTAGCGATATATTGCTTACTAACTACCACTCGTAACATAACCTCTGAACTAGGCGTTTAATGCCAGCCAAGTGCATCGTCTCAATGCGGTTTCTGAATCGCGAGGATTTCGGGGAATCTGTTAACTATACGATATTGGTTTGGGGTTTGAATTAACACTCTTTTATTATCTTCATCTTTAAGCAAAAAAATCTTAAAAGTTATTTTTGATTCACTTCCTTGTTCCCGTTGGAGCTGAAATTTTTCATACATTTTTAGTATAGATGACAATCCATGGTTAGCCCAGTGACGACATTGTTAACCCAATATGGAGGACTCCCAAAGATCGCAGACTTACGACGTTATTTTTTATGCATTCCCATGCAAACTAAAGCCAAACAAGGCTTTGCTGAGAAGAATACGAGAAATAAAATGACGTTACTCTAAAGCGTGTTTTATGTTTTTTTTTATTTTATTTTTTATTATTATACTGTTCATAGGCCAGTGACATTCACTGTCAAAGCGACTCATATTTATAGGACTATTACAACCTTCAACATGAAATATCCCCTAAATAAAAAATGAATAAAAAAAACAATAATAATAATAACAACAACAACACAACAACAACAATAATAAGCACACAGTAAGAGTAACAGACACAACTGAACTGAACTGAATTTCCACTTGAGCATAGAATAACCTGTCATTGAAGGAAAAATACAGAAAAAATCCAAGCACAGCAAAAAGTATCGTATCAACAACCTACAATCTTTACCTACTTGATAAATCTCTCTCTATCATCAACATTTCTCCACCATCGGAACACATCGGCGGTGTACAGTCTATTTACTCCTAGACTTCGATAAGTAAATATTTAACGTGTTGTACACCACCCCTTACCTCATCCTTATCACTGCACGGAACGGGGGCTAATTTCCTTTCACCATCTTCTCCCTATGCCATTATTTTGTTATCAGTTATCAGAGATCTAAAATATTATGGGGAGTGTTTTGGAAAATCGTGTGATTTTTTTTTTGTTAGCGATTGAAGTGGGAAGAGATATGCCATATACGACTATTACAATTAATGTTGGTGTAATCAAATGAAGTATTCTTTAATGGGTGTAATAGTGTCTACGATTTTCTCTACTTCGGGTTTTCCTTTTTTTATATAAACGCTCTCACCTGTTTTCTTTCTGGTTTATGACTTTAAAGCTATGATTTCTTTTACATGCCCCTATGTTTATGTTTTCCTTTTTGATGATACATAATCTGTGTAAGCACTAGAACCTTTACAAAATGCTCAAAATTGCCTATTTACATCGCCTGTCAACAGAGGCCCTAATGTACAAATTTGACAACTATTAATAAAAAACGAAAAACATAGGGACACAGTATATATCCTTTTTATTCAGTTTATGAAATATCTTTTAAAAATTAAAAAAAATATACCCATTACATACAGAGTTTCCTCCGTACCTAGGAAATCCCGGCTGTTATTTGTAAAACTTTGACAGTCGTTATGTAGTCAGTAGTAGCGAAGGGTTAAATTTTTGTAAGAGGTAAGCCGGAGAATATATTTTTAATTCGATTATATTATTTGTCAATAGAATACTAACTCTGCCATTTTTTCAAAGGAAAGCCGGTAGGAATCGAGTTCTATGGAACCTTCGCCACTGGTAGTCAGTGGAACAAAAGCCTGACAACCAGTCCTACCAAGGGGTATCGTATTACCCAGTGCTAACTGGTTTGTGGAGGTCGAGACAGGCAGTCGCTCCATGTAAAATACTGGTATTCAGCTGCATCCAGTTAGACTGGAAGCCGACCCCAACATAGTTGGAAAAAGGCCAGGCAGATGATGATTATTCATTTGTATAACCTACTTACAAATTCTTTAAGATTTATGAACAACAAGAGGATGCTACAGATGACTCTGTACATTTTCCCTTTACAGTCTTGTTTACTCGTTCACTGTTTACTGTTATCGTAAATGTTGTTGTAGCAACACTTTCGTTTATGACGTCATCTCGCGAGTCTCTTTGCGATGCTCGTTTCATATGATTTGTTTTTGCTTCCTCTGTTTCTGGGCTATTAACTGAAACACTGGTACTGATGAATTGTGTGTGTCGTTTTTTATTTGTATATATCTATTAGCTTTGGTACATAAAGCTTACTATTATGTTAAACTTTTTCTGACAGTAATTAACTATATTAAAATAGCAGTTTCATTGGTAAAAATATTAATATTAATACACACACATAAAAAATCTTATTGCCTGTTTACAATTTGTATTTTTTAGGAATATACAATTTAATCAAGTATTAAGTATAAATACTATAAATAAATATTTACAAAGTCATTCCTCTTTGAAACTTCTACTTCAGCATAACATACAGACTCAATACCATTAGATACACATTGATCACTATCGTGGCCGCTCCACCAGGACTCTCAGTGGTGGCAGCGGGCGTAGTAGTGTCAGCAGGAGTAGTGGTGTCATCAACAGCAGCAGAGGTAGAACCATCATCTGATGCAACAGTCGTGGAGCCATCCACTACGATAACTCCATCGTTGATAGAGTAATAGTGTTCTTGTCTGAAATGATTGGTAAAGATTTTCAGTGTTAATGTCTACGATTTTTATTTTATCGAAACGCTCTCTGCAGTGTTTAATATTGTAAGGCGTCTGGAGTCCCGAATATTTTTGAAAAATTAGATTATGGAATCGCTCTGCAAACTTGGAAGTTTCGTCACTCAATACATTTTTATGGTCGTTGTAGCTGATACAATAGCCCTCTGCTCCTTTAACAAATATTTTAACCGGTTAGTCAGTCACCGGTGGTATGGGAATCTTATTGGTAAGCATAAATAGACTAGCATATTTTTTAATCTAACGAATTACTAAAAGTACTCACCCTGCATTATTAATAGCATCAATAATATAATCAGTCACCAGCTCTTTAGCATCTGTAGCAACAACAAAATCTTCGTGCAGAAAAGTGGTTCTTGCCACCTGACGAGCAATAGCCTTGGGTATATCTGCTACCATAGCCAGTACATCCCTTTCATCCAGTAGACTGTCATTCAGCGTATAGTGCATGGTGACGAAGGCACTGATGTTGCTAAGGTCGTATTTTGGAGGTTCTGCAGTTCCATATTTGGCCTGGTTTCCTGCAGATCCGTAGTTGTACCTACGGAAGACTTTGTCTCTTATGTTTTGACCGTAGTGTGCTATTTGTTTTAAGGCTGCGCCTGGTAGGTCGTCTGCTGAGATGTAGTTGCTCTGAAAAAGATGTTGAGTCTAAAAAAATATATCTGATAGGGAGAGTTATTCTGTTTCTAAGTTAGTGACTAAAGCCTAATTATGTTCCTATATTGGTAAGACGAAGCCTAGCAATGGACTGCAGGAAGATTATAATCAAGATTATTCCCTAGCAGTTTTATTTTTAAACTTTCAAAGTTCGGACAGGTCAATGTGTTGACTGTGTGTAGAATGATATGGCCCGAAAGGAGGTGTCTGATGAGATGACGAATAATAGAGAAGTATGGAAGAAGAAGAAATGCTGCGCCGACCCCAAATGAATCGGACAAGGGCAAGTGAACAGTGATGATGAGTTCGGAAAGGTTATAGAAAACTGCTACTTTTGCTTCCAAAGCGTTTCGTTTCTCTACAATAACTTCCCCAGGTTACAGTCGCTTTTCATAAGTAAATATAATCCATTTTTGACTAATCCACTCTATACCATGTCGCATTAGCTGTAGGCCCCTTTTTTATTTTTCGAATTGTAAACCATCTAATGACTCCTCCTGCTCTGGGCGGAGCGGAGGGAAGTGTACTGAGACTTGTACTGACTAAAACGCATCTATGTTCCTTCCTTGACCTTTGTGTTCCAGGGCCGCGGTATCTCTTTCGAACAGTCCCGCAGCCCTGGCAGTCGCTGAAGGCCCTACGGGCTATTAATTATGAACAGAAACATAAGGAAATGTTACATAAACGTATTGTTTTCCCTCATAATAAGTATTTCTCCATCACAATAATTAATGTGAGCAATTGATTGGTTAATCACAGTCACAGCTGAACCAATAAAAACCAAAAGCGTATACAGTCATGCGAAAAAGTGCGAACATTAATAATTTACGCGTAGTTTAATATTCTATGAATGAATGTATGGTTTTAATATAAATATGTATTTTGTAATGTCATTGTACCAGCCTACATATGTATGTTGTAATGTTTATTCAATCACAGAACGCAGTTTTAATAATACGTTGAACTGTATCCAAGGTAATCCGATGAAAACAGATTTATCTTTTTATGCAAAATTAATGTTTGAGCTGGATTTTCCATAAATATTGTATGATTGTTCATATTTATGTAACTAAAACGTGCTCATATGAATTACAGATTCATTTTGTAAAAATATTTTGCGATTTTGACGCTTACATACGTATGCCAGCAATCTTTTTTAGGACCTCATCGGGATTTCTTGTTAAAAAATTACAATTTTTTCAGGCTTCCAGCTGGACACTGATTTAGATTTGAATTTGAATTTGAAAGTATGGCTCTATAGCCTTTAAAGTAGCGTAGATATATATTTTTTCTTTTGTGTTTATATTTCTATTTTATTTGTTATCAGGCCCACCTGAACATGCGGTGTCTTAGAAAATTTACTGCGATCGTAAAAGTATTTAGTATTATTTATGGTGACAATTACAATAAAGATTCCAGTCAGTATAGATAAAAGGAACATAAAAATGGAAAATTGTCGTAATCATTCGCGATCAAAACAAAAGATACTAACAATATAGAAAACTTGTAGTACTTGGAGAAAAACTTCTAAGAGAGTACCACCGCGATGCCTGTTCCTGCCACCAAACCTAGCTGTGTTTCCAGGTTCTAATATTAGTGCAGGGACATACGACATTTCATTTTTGACAAAGACCGCCGTAAGGCCTGGTTTTGACTAAAGCTCAGACGAGCAAAGCAGGGATGAGACTGGCGGGAATCCACTGATCACATTGGTTGAAATCACACATCACGTGACTCGTCTCTTCTGTGATTGGTCGAAAACCGAGCAATGCAATGACCCTGGTTGCGCAGATGTCCAATGGCGTTGGATATACAAGTTGTTTTTTATACAGGTTTTCCTAGTGCAGACTCTCAGTCTCTCACAAACTTATCTAGTTACCGTAATTTTCGCTCTATATTATAATACATAATAAGTCTTGTTTGTGCAGAGATAATAAATTATTTTGAATTTGAGTTGTATCTCATAACTCTAGGGTACGAATGAGACCATATCAAAAAATCAACTGGCATATGAATTATTTTTCTTTGTTTTCATTTTTCATACAAAATAATTCGACAAAGTTAATGTAAAACATCCTTACCTGAAATATGACAACGTCACATTTTCTTAGGTTTGGATATAAATGATTGGTTTGAATGATAATGAATTATTTGTATTCATCAATGAAACTTAAATTAATTATGATTGATGATATCTTCGAAACTATGTGTTTTTGGACCACATATCCTAAGACTTTTTGTATTATTTTTACTATAGAATACAACCCAAAGGTTATGGGTTATAAAAAAAAACACGTTGTATAAGTTACTATAAGATGGGCCACCTGCTTATTTAAAAAAAATATATATATGTTTATTCTATACGTACGTTTGTAAAATATGTGTATTCTTATAAGATATGTGTATTCTACTTACCGATTTAGGCAAAATATGACGTATACCGAAGATTTGACACATGTAACTCATCTCTATATTCCCGAGGCAGTAGCTACTAGCTTCTCGGGAAGGAAACTCGAATATCCCGCCAGGCAGCATCTCCGAAGAGCCAGGTGGGTACAGCTCCACTGCTCCTAACTGTACCGCTACAGCCTGGAAGAGGTATATACCATGGGGTCTATGTGATCAAATTAATAAATGATATAAACTTATCTATTACAATATTTTAATCACATATTATATTATAAAGGCGAAAGTTTGTATGTATGTGTGTGTATATTTGTTACTCCTTCACGCTCAAACGGTTTAACGGATTTAGATGAAATTTGGTAACAAGATAGCTTATATGCTGAAAACGAGGTAGATAGGTAGGGTAGGTAAGTAGGAAGGCAGGCAGGTAGGTAGGGTAGGTGGGTAGGATAGGTAGGTAGGCACTAGCCGCACTAGGCAGGAGAATGAGGTAGGGTAGATAGGGTAGAGTAGTAAAAAGTATAAGTAGGTTGTGGGGTAGGAAAAGTGCATTGGAAAGGTGCAATGTAACGCTTACTTTTACCACCTTTTAGCATCAAAGTATCAAGAAAATGAAATAAAAAAAAAACTTGATTTGATGTCATTTTTTTTCCAAGTTTCAGTTCGTTTACAAACTTTATCACCGCGTTTAACACCGCGGGCGCAGCTAGTAACTACATAAAGGGTGTAAACAGACTCTTAACGAAGCCGAAAGGCACTCATTCTCCCCATCATTGCGATCATTTTTTGTTCTAGACCATACCTGGGAACCTTCTAGCTACAGAGATATTGGGGGTCAAAGTTCCAACTTTTTAACAAGTGTTTTTTTTAAATACATGTTTTTAATGTAAGATTTTTATTCCATCCATTAGCACAATGTTTTGAGTGCGTTACATTGAGTCCTACTGTAAAACGTGATTTATCTGCCCAAAAAAAAAGTCGTTTCCCAGCACTCATTTTTGAGTAAAGTTACTTAGTTTGATGTACAGAATGCTTGGTTGACGGCTTCGTGAAGAGTCTTTTTACACCCTGTATAATAAAACAAAATAACCTGAACTGACCACAAACTAAAACATATCGTCAAAAAAAAACTTTCTGCGAAAAAAAACCGACTTCCAAAAAAACTAATTTAAAAAAAGTTATTTTAGTTTTTTTTTTTGAGTTTTTTTGGAAGTCGGTTTTTTTTTCGCAAAAAGTTTTTTATTTTACCCTTTTTAGTTGTAGACTTTTTAGCATATCAAACAAATTCTAATCATGAATTAATTTTTATATTGTAACCAGAACTTTAAGGAAGTACTCGTCAAGACGAATCAAACGAGTCCAAACTCGATGGGGTTGTCGTTTTATAGCGGAGTTCTCCTTAAGAACTCCGCTACACACACAGCACACACACATCATCAGACCCTGGATACCATCTATAGACAAACTACTCATTTAGATGAATCAAACGAGCCGTAACTTGATGCGGTTACGTCGTTTTATCATGGAGATCCTATGGCCACCTTCCAGCTTCATCATCAGACCCTGGATATCATCTAGAGACAAAGTACTCGTCAAGACGAATCATACGAGCCCAAACTCGATGGGGTTATGTCGTTTCATAACGGAGTTCCTAAGGCCGCCGTCCAGCTCCATCATCAGATCAGCTCCATGTCATCAATATATTGTACTATCACGCGATATACATAAGCGTGCAAATTTTTAATTCAATCGGAAATCAGGAAGTGTGTCAAATTAAACACGCAAAACTTCAGGCGTCGTCGCGTGATATAGCTATTAACGTGAAAACATACCAAATTACTGAACCGATTTTGATGAAATTTCTATGGGACCAATCAGGAAGTATATCCTTTCACATAAAAGAAGAATTATTGAAATCGGTTAAAAAACGACGGAGATATGAGGTAACAAACACAAAAA
Source organism: Lycophotia porphyrea (assembly GCA_950005105.1). Lineage (NCBI taxonomy): Eukaryota > Metazoa > Arthropoda > Insecta > Lepidoptera > Noctuidae > Lycophotia > Lycophotia porphyrea. The sequence continues at coordinate 17,710,765 of OX465384.1, forward strand.
AAAAAAAAAACATACAACCGAATTGAGAACCTCCTCCTTTTTGAAGAAAGTCGGTTAATAATTCCTCCTCAACGCTCAAGCAGTAACATGCCGAAGAGTCTGGCGGCGTTGCCACGTTGTATGGCAATGCTAACCTCAGGCCAACGTAAAAGCCAGGTGGCAAATTAATAAAACCATACACGTTCGTGGAACGGATATCGGAACAATACAGACTTTATACACGTTTTGTGACCCTAAACTTTTTATTCCACGACTGTACTTGGTGACGATTACAAGGCACAGTCGCGGCCTTATCCGCCTGATCACTTTAAAAATAAAAACATGTCTGCAATTCACACTGATAAACACTGTATAATGCTTCCTATCTTATTTTCTCTCACGTTAAATCTTATGAATTTATGTGACTGTCTCTTTTTACTGACGATTTTTCGTTTCATCGACTTTCATCACAACGACGTTAAAGAAGTTTTCACTTAAAAAATCGCCTAAACTATGTGGAGGCGCCCCGCCCGGCTAGTGAGTGCTTCATGGTGTGAGAGCAAGCAAAAATGAGCTTAGTGGTGACCAGGCGGGAGTGTCCGCCATTGTACCTACATGACATGTCCCTCTTCTGCGACGACTGTCAAAGACTGAAAGGATGATTGATCTTCATATTTATTTCATTTCACAAATAAATAATTAACTCCATTCTAGCTGACTTGACTCATGAATGTGTTGGTGGTTTCAACTCTAGCCAGGTGAAAAATAATCAATAATCTCACCATTTTATTTCATTAAATACGTTTTTACCTTGTGTTGTACGTATGTGTTTGGTAACTGTGTTGTTAGTCTTCTTACCTCCAATGTAAAGGGAGGACGCTATAATATGATTTATTATATTCTAGCGAATATATTTTGTATAGCAAGGCAGGTTAATGATAATGTCTGGTCTCATTAGAGTTACGGTTAGGGCGCGTACAGACTCGCGACTGGATATAATATACCGTTAACGTTATTATATTTTAAAACACCTATACACACAACACGGCACGGTTGGCGCAGTGGCTGAGCGATTGACTGCTGCGCTGCGTGTCGCGGGTTCGATCCCCGCACGGAACAAATATTTGTATGGCCTACAGATAGTTGTTCCGGGTCTGGCTGTTTGTGTATGTGAGTTTAAATGTTTGTAAACGCACCCACGATACAGGAGAAATTCCTAGTGTGGGGCAACGTTTTAAAAAAAAAAAAAAAAAAACAGGCTTGTTAACTTTTGACAACTTTTTATCTTGTATTACATTTTTTGTGTAATACGCAGCGACTTATTGTCAGGCCTACGCTGTTCCCTCATACTTAACTACTAATGCTGTAACATGATAATATTGTAACACCAAATGATTTGAAAAGAGTAACCATGGAGTTTCTTGCCGGTTCTTCTCCATAGGAAACGACCAACCAGAACCGTACACCTGTTTGTCGACGTTTTATAAGTGCCTACTATCTGGGCCTACGTGAAATTAACTATTTTGTTTTGAGGCACAATTACTAAAAATTTTTTTAATTAAGAACCTAATGAGCCGCTTCTCGTGACCCAAGGGCAGGCTTTTACCTTGACCAGAGTTTAAGCGTTGCCATAGAACGTGGCAACGCTACCAGTCTATCGGAAAGTTAGTTTTGAACTTATTAACTTACCCCAGAATCGTATTCTATAAAGAAAATTATCAAATCGTGAAAATGGTTTGGATAAAACTAACATGATTTGCTAGTACACACACAGGGTATCCTAGTGCGGGATCCAGTGTCATACCTAAATATTGTAACACTTTTTTATAATTTAATAAACTTTATTACTATTATTCCGTTTATTCATATATATACATATTTTTTAACATTTTTAAATATTTCTTAAAACAAACCATATAAAAACATTTAAAAATATAAAAAAATAGCGGTCCGCCGGTGTCGGGAACAGGGTCCAAGCTACCGGTGGTTAGGGCTCCAGAGACAGGAACCTCCTCACAATGCGAGCCGTATCGAGGAGTACTGCTTTCTGAATCAGGCCCTTGATCCAACCGCCTAAGGCGAGCTTCGAGAGATGGTCGTCGAGGCTCTTAGCCATAGCCCATAAGGCCATTGGCCGTCACGACAATCGGCACAATGATAGCCGAGTTCACATTCCACATGTCGACAACCTCGTGTGCCAAGTCGAGATATTTTATTTGTTTCTCTTTCTCAGCTTTCACGAGGTTCTCGTCATGCGGGATGGTGACATCGATTATCATTACGCGGCGCGCTGATCGGTCTATTACCACTATGTCAGGCTTATTGGCTACAATAGTCCTGTCAGTAATGATAGACCGATCCCAGTACAGCGTGACATGGTCTTTCTCGAGAACTGGGTCGGGCACATACTTGTAGTACGGTACCTCAGATTCCACAAGTTTATATTTCAAGGCAAGTTGCTGGTGAATAATCCTGGCTACTTGGTTGTGCCTGTGCAAGTACTCGCCGTTAGCCAGACGAGAACAACCAGAAATAATATGTCTAATTTACTATTATTACTATTACTATTAGTGATTTTAAAACTGTTATAAACGTTACAAAAAGAATAATATAAGGATCTCACTGGACCCTTGCCCACCGGTAGCTTGGACCTTGTTACCGATACTGGCGGGCTACTATTTTATATATTATTATTCTTATTTTTTTTATATTTTTTAAAAAAATATGTAAAAATATAAAAAAAAATGTGTGAAAAAAATATATATAAACGAAATATTTGGGTAAACAGTGCAGTAGCTGATGTGTTTGTTTTTGTTGTTAAGTATAAATAAATAGTAAAAGATAAACTTACATAAATAAAATCAGTTATCAACGCAGCCTGTGAAAGCTCGTCGTTAGGGAAATATTCTTGATATCCAACTCCTGCTAAGAGGTGGACAGAAATAAGCTTCTGATTGTACTCCGGCAGCATTGATGCCATCACCAGGAATACTGTTCCACCCTAAGAATAAACAATCATTCTTTTAAAGACAGATACACCCAAAAAAGTAAAAATATTCTGAACTGTGGGTGAGAAACGCAATTACTAAAAGTCGAGGTCAAGAAACTATGGCAGCATTTCCTATAATGATTTTGTTAGAATCCATTATACCGTAGGCGTCTTCGATCGCAATTAGCGTTGCCAGGCGTCCGGATAAAAACGGACATAGTTAGACTTTTGTTAGGCTTTTTACATTTGGCAAATGAGCGAGCAGCGAGCGTCGACTGTTTATTTATAGTTATTTTATTTATATTTCATTCGAATTTAACAAGGTTTATGGTAATAATGAAAAAAGCTTGATTTTACATACAATTTTTCTGTCGTACCTATTAATACTGAGACGCAAAATCCTCAATAGTGTAGGGTGTCCGGCCTTTTCACCCAAATGTCCGGCCAAACTGGCTGGTCTGTCCTGCTATTAGGTTTGGCGACCTGGCAACCTTAATCGCAATTAATAAGTTTCGAAATAATGTTCCTTTTCAAGACACTTCAATCACTATAAATGCCTAAATAAAATCGTGCTGTTTGCTTTTCAAGCAATAGCATGGTTTTATAATGGGCATGTATGTTTCGGCTAGTATTAGTGAAAACTAACAGAAGACTATGAAACCGCATAATTCCATAAATACCTGAGAATGTCCAACATAATGCAGCTGATCTCTCTTAGTATACTCCAGAACGTAGTCGATCATAGCCGGCAAGTCTAATGTGCCTATCTCTTCGAAGCTGTAGTCAAAGAACTGAAGCTTCTCCTGAGCATCATCGGGGTTCAAGGTGGTGTGGAACCTGGAGTTCTTGTTGCCTCGATTATTTCCCATCCAGACGTCGAAGCCGGCGTCTGCGAGATTGTATGCTGGAAGAAGAAGGATTTTATTGTAAAATCTTTTGGTAATTTAGTAATCTTTGGTATTTTTTCTTTCGTTATGCATCCCCGTTTTAACCAGGAACTGCTGTCTACCTTCTTCCAAACATTGTAATCGACAGTGGAAAATGGACAGTTTTTTTTTGTACAAAACGATAAAAATTGGCCTCTATACTGAGCCAATAAAATGTGAATCAAAGTCTTTGTAGTCAATCTAATTACGAAGTATATTTTCTGGTGTCTTCTCTAAAGCACCCAATGTGCTTTTGGAAGAACACATTCACTTTTGTATCTTGAGTTGTTGAAGCATACTTGTGTATAACGTGCTTGCGCCATCTTGACGATATTTATAATATATATACATATTTACATTCGAATGCTCAGATTGTTTTCCAATACTTACCAAAACTAAGCTCTGGTCCAATTTCAATAAAAGACTGCGAGGAAGACATGAGTCCATGCATCAAGAAGACCACCGGCCTGTCTTCTAAAGTATCCTTCACTCCTCTTCCGTGTGGTATCCTGTGCATCTCCAGGATATAGCCATCGGATGTGGTGACTTTGTGGGTCTCTGCTTCGAAGCCATCTGCTGTTATTTTATCAATCTGTAATTGTTTAAAAGATGAATAAGGAGGCTTTAAATTAATTCCAACGTTAGTGTTAACGTAACTAAAAACAACACAACGTAACAACAGGCCTGTTTTACCTAAAAGGGTTGGCAGAGATGTCTTTTTGTACATTTCAACACCCAAATTTCGTCTATTTTAGTCCCACGTAGTAAGGGCCTATGCCAAGTCTCACTTTATCTTATAAATCACTCCTACGTTTCTAACATACATTATACTTGAGATTTCTCAAGTTAAAGGGCTGGCGGACGATGAATTGTCCATACAAACATAATACCAAAATCATTTTTAGTTTAAGCATTTTTCGACTTTATTTATGCTGTTATTCGGAACAAGACAGTGTTTACCTAGGTTTCAATTTCATTTTTTTTTTGCAAAATATTTACCTAAGACGAATTGTAAACAAATTAAATTTCACACATTTTTACAGTATAAATAGGATGTTTTCATCTCATCTGTTCTATATTAAAAACGGTAATATTTTTAATTTTGTTTATTTCGAAACATGTCTTATATTGTTAAGTTACGCAATGTAAAAAAAAATGGAAAAGCATTGAGTTTTCCTTCATCATTTTTGGTATTACAGCATACATTCAAATTAATCACAAATGTTCAGCGGTGATATGAATGAACAATAATTTTAGAATAGTTGCTAGGTAAACACAATTCACACATGCCCCCGCGCGGCTTCGCAATGCGCCGGGAAGTGTGAAACAGAGATAACAATATTTCGACGGATTTTTCCTTCGCTTCGAATTGCAATTACGCGCGGCCTCCGCAGGGCTCTTAAATACATAACATTAAGAAATGTGGGACGACATTGTGGAGTAGGTAAATTAAGGAAACACTTATTATTAACTTCTTCAGTCGAGCGTTTTTGCCGCTTTATTCTAAGTAGGCTTTAATTTATTAATCTAGGACGTTATTTTCTTTTCAATCCGGGGTAACAAATCTAGGTTTTCGGTGATTTAAGTAACATAATGAATTTAAAACTTGATTCGGACATTGAAGCAAGAGATTTTTCGCAGAATTAGCTATAAAGAATCTTAAAGATAGGTACCTTTTTTTTTTTCTTTTTTTTTTACGGATGGGAAATCATCAAATGACTTCTCCCGCTCTGAGCAGAGCGGAAGGGAGTGTCAGACTTGTACTGACTAAAACCCATCCATGTTCCTTCCTTGCCCTTTGTGTTCCAGGGCCGCGGTATCTCTTTCGAACAGCCCGCAGCCCTGGCAGATCTTAAAGATACCTTGAAAATAAAGATGATTGTGGTAATCGAGAGGGAGTATCATAATCCTCCTGTTTATGTTTTCAATGATAAAAAGACACTGCTACCACTTATCTTACTATCAAAGCTAACTACTACCGCGTACGTACTTGCCATTCACTGAAGGTAGCCTGTAGTGTTTAACTACTGAAAAATTTTGATAACGCTGACTATCACTTTTACTTACAGTTTGATATACTGAATATGTTGGGTCAACATCTGAAGACGACACCAGCACACACAAGACGCAAACTAGAATCAAGCGTCCCACCACCATTGCTAATGAAACTACTGGAAAATACCAAATGATCCACCATACTTATACCTTTTGCTTTATCAGTTTGTTTTACAATACTATTTCTGTTATTACTATGAGCCGTGTAAATTCCTTTATGGAGCTAGATTTGCCTATCTACATATTTACGATTTTCGTTTAATAACGATACATATTTAGGACGGGTAGTAAATAATTGTATGTTGTTCGATTGAGTGGAACATCCAGGCATTTTGTTCAATCGATTTGTCGTGTTTATGATAATGTTTCTTTATCTAGATATTTGCTGATAAGTGTTATTTATAGAGAAATAACCTGAGCCTCAACGTCCGTATTACTGTCTTCGCGCTTGCCTCGTGTTTGTTGTAAACATTGTTGTTTGTGGCCACACGAAGAAAACTGCAGATGGAAGTCTGGTGTGGCTCATCAACATCATCCATAGTCCGACTCCACCCAATGGTGGGCAAAGTATAAATAGTCTGGTCAAATGGGGTATCATCGAACTGTCCCAAAGACAATGTCAGTGTGGAGCCTCTGCGGGATATTTTATTCAGTGCTAAAAACGCGCAGGCGCGTCGAGCCGCTCTCGCCAAAAGTCCGAAAAACAAGCAGGACTTTTAGCGAGAGCGGCTCGACGCGCCCGCGCGTTTATGCGAAATATGCCCACCTCCTTTCTTGCCCAGCCAGCACACCTGCACCTTCCAGGATTTAAATGAGGCCAATGACTGAGCGGTGCAGGTGGCAATATACTGGTCGGGTATTATTTGAGTCTATCGACACGCAAAGAAGAAGGTGGGCAAAGCTCTCTCTTTGCTTGGCTAATATTCACGTTACGTGCTAACCTCATTCAGATTTTACAATGTCCATACCTCGAGGATGTTCTGGCTAAATAATAACAGCTGCTGAGGTCGATTAGGCAAGCGCAGCTGCGGTTGTTCCGTGGATGGGTGACCAGCCATTACAGGTATTCAGTGCCTTAAAAGACTAACTACTAGTCTAACCAAGGGGTATTGTATTACCTAGTACTTACTGGGTTGTGAAGGCCAGATAGGCAGTCGCTCTATGTAAAATCCTGGTAATCAGCTGCATCTGGTTAGATTGGAAGCCGACCCAACATAGTTGGGAAAAGGCTAGACGGACGATGGTGAATAATGTCCAAGCTCTTCTCGCTGCCATCACTGCGCCTTGCATACTTGCTCTAAATCGAATCAGATATTCTGTATAAATGCAGTATTTTATAAAAGAAAACTATCTTAGCTTTGAGTGTAACATCTCCGGTAATTGTCCAAATTTTTAGCATATCATTACCGTGCGTGCCGATAATCTAGCCGCGGGGTAATCTCGTTACCGGTTAATGTTATCAGGACATAATAACAGGGTTGAGAGCACGAGCCAATGATTTAACTAGTAATTCAAGCTAACAGGCCCGAAGGCACCTAAGAAGCTGATCCCGGCCGGCTTCCATTGGGGAACAAGGCTCTGTACTGTAATCAAATAGGTAACGTGAGAAAAGTGGCAAAAACTAAATAAATTTTAAGGAGTAATCTTCTTTTTCGTGTCGCTGCTGGCATGACAGTATTTTTTTCCCCAGTTCTTGGCGACTACTACGGCATTATCGCCGTTAGCGGCAGCACAAAAGTCACTGACTGCATGTTTTGGGGGAAGAGGTCAGGAAAGGAGGTTGAACATAGTTTGTGACGCAGTTCCACATCCACACCCTGCAAGCGTTCCGTCAAATAGACAAAGAAGTGTGATGCAGGCATAGGCGTAGCGTTTGAATTGTTGAAATCGATTCAAAAGCTATTTGGCAAAAAGTCTTATTACAGCTTTTAGTCAACAGTCGTCAACATAATTTATATGATAACATTTATTTAGCAATGGGTTGTGGAGGTCAGATAGGCAGTCGCTCCATGTAAAATACTAGTATTCAGCTGCATCTAGTTAGACTGGAAGCCGACCCCAACATAGTTGGGAAAAGGGTAGGCATATGATGATAATTTATTTGAGCAATGACGCTTGTTACACACTGACAGCAGAATCTGGGTCTTATCTCAAGGGACTATCATTTACAGACTTATTCTGGTAACTCCTGACATTCACAGTGCTGACATCAAGAACTTTACTTCGCACTCGTTGTGTTAAAAGGTATCGTTATCCCGGCATAGGGCTGTCTCATTAAGAGTAACGTCTTGAACCTGAGTAGTATAATGTTTTAGTACTTTCTACGTGTGTCTACTTCGTATAAGTACATAGGGATTACTTTGGTAAGTTCATAAGATTAAGACACTTGTGTTTTGGTTACTGTTGTAAAAGGTGTCCTATGTCATGTGAACTGCGATATATAATAGGTTGAACTCAAGACAAACAAGCACTTCAGCAATCATCATCCGCCGATCATTTTCCCAACTATGTTGGGGTCGGCTTCCAGTCTAACCGGATGCAGCTGAATACCAGTATTTTACATGGAGCGACTGCCTATCTGCCTCCACAATCCAGTTATTTTATTATAAGCCGGAGGAGCTCGTGGCTAAACAATAACAGCCGCTCGGGTCGATCTTTAGGTTAAGCCGTGCTTGCCTAGGTTGGTCTGTGGATGGGTGACCACCCATTACATACCGAGTTTCCTCCGTGCCTCGGAAAGCACGTTAAGCCGTTGGTCCCGGCTGTCATTTGAAGATCTTTGACAGTCGTTAAAGTAGTCAGTGGCCCAAAAAGTCTGACAACCAGTCTTACCAAGGGGTATCGTATTTCCCAGTAGTAACTGGGTTGTGGAGGTCAGATAGGCAGTCGCTCCATGTAAAATACTGGTATTCAGCTGCATCCGGTTAGACTGGAAGCCGACCCCAACATAGTTGGGAAAAGGCTAGGCAGATGATGATGATGTTGTCCCACTGCAGGGCAAAGGCCTCCCTTCCCTCCTTCCACATTTCGCGATCCAGTGCGATTACAGGCCAATCCTTTGCGAAAGAGTCCAGCTCGTCCCGCCATCTCCTTCTAGGCCTGCCGCGTTGTCGTTTCCTGCCATTTGGTATCCACTGAGTGGTAATTTTTGCCCATTGCTCCTCCGACGTACGGCAGACGTGACCAGCCCAGTTCCACTTCAACCTAGCAGCTGTAAGGCCAGCATCAGCTATTTGGGTTTTTGAGCGAAGTATCAATCCAGTTAGTACTGAGTAATACGAAATCTCTTGGTGAGACTGGGTGTCAGACTTGCGGGGCATTGACTATCTGTAACGACTGCCAAAGATCTACAAATAACAGCGGGAACCACGTGCTTTCCGAGGCACGGAGGAAACTCGGTACGTAATGGGTGGTCACCCATCCATATTTAACCACGAGCTCTAAAGCACTCCACAAATACTCTATGATAAGTAGTAAGTAGGGATATTAATAGTTGGTGTTTCAATTCTGCCTACACCCCCACAGGTAAAGGGTATCTAATTGACAATCAGTTAAAAAGTTGTGAATTTCGTGTGACCAGTTCGCCTTTTCTTTTTCAAATTACAACCTAAAACGGTCAATTTAAAAGTCCATTTTACACAAAATGCCAACCCTGCATATTAAAGAGATGATTATATTTAAGGATAGCGACGAAGAAGATCATTAGGGAGGCTGTGTTTCACGTCATTACCCTTGCCGACATGTGGATGTACCCGTTTGTTTCTCCATTTTGTTTATTTATCCCCAAATTAACTCTTAATTTAACCTTGTAATTTGTGTAATTGTTTCGATAAATGAAGCCTTCGTTTAGGGTTTAATCTTTTATGAGTGGTTTTGCCCCTTATAATGTTATTTCTTTAGTTTTTATGTAAATTGTCTTTATTTTTCGTTTTCCTTCGTTGTTCTTTTCGGATCAATTTCTTTATAATATCTAAGACAGTTGAATTGTTTCTACAGGACTCATCTGACTTCATTGCCTCGGTGCTTATCTGGTGGTCACTCCTGTTCATTCATGTGTTTTGTTGAATTAATTTAACTGCGTCTGCTGCTAGTCATCAGTTTCTCTCGTCTTCCATCTCCACTTCATTCAGTTTATTACTTTCTCTACACGGTTTTTGCATTTATTGCTAATCGTGATAAAATCTACCTGGCTCTTCATTTTCTTCCTGCCCTTGTCCCATATTATTTGGGGTTGGCGCAACACGTTTTTTTCTTCCATTCTCCCCTGTCAATCGACACGCTATCATTTAGTCCTTTTTCTTTTATACCATTACTCACACAATCCATCCATCTACCTGGTCAACTTTTCTTTATTTACCCTACCTGAAAACATTCAGCTATATCCAAACAATTTTCAGTTACATCCACAATCTCAACGAAAATCAATCCAAACTCAAACACCGTTGAGTTAGAAACCGCTCACAACATTATACTCAGAACTCGACAAAGTATAACAACATCAAAAACCCTTTAATTGGAGCAAGATAACTCAGATCAGGGAATGCCGTAGACCGTAACACTTGTAAATGAATCAAAACTTTTAATGGCAGAGGAAAAGAACTTGAGACCGGAGCGAGTTGAAACAAATAAAGTCGACGAATGAGTAACGAGGAAAGTTTTTGATGACGACACTCCAGGACAAGGTTGGGGACGATTTGGACCACTTCTAGAATTTATAGGCCTATTAATCTGTCGTACCCTTGAGGACGGAGTTGTACGGTTTGGTTTTCTGCCTCGCTGATGTAGAAGTGAGTGCGTTTCTTGTTTTGATGGGTTTCATTCTTGTGTAGTGGATGTATGACACTGCCTTGCTGACGAGCTAATTTGTTTACCATGGCTTTAGTTATTCTCGTAATGTCAGTTCGTAAAAGAGGTGAGGATGACACAAATATTACATGACTAGCTTATGCCCACGGCTCAGCCTGCGTGGAATTCCGTAATTGTCCCACGGGATCGTACTGCCGGGATAAACAGTATCCTATGTGTTAATCCTGGTTATAAACAATCTGAGTGCCAAATTTCATCCAAATCCGATCAGTAGTTTTTGCGTGAAAGAGTAATCATCCATCCATACATCCATTCATAATTCCAATATTAAAAAGTAGGAAACAGTGATATTAAAGCTACCGGAGTTTCCTACAAAGCCCATATAGCCAAAATCAATCAATAAAATCGCAGCAAACAATACAAAAGTTCACCATTGCTTAGTTATCGGACGCGGGTATAGCCAGGGTATGGGTACCTACGGGTATGTAGTGTCACGTCCAACCGAACTGCTCTCTCAGCACGTCCGCTCATTTCATCCGATCGGGAAGTTCCATTTAAAAATCTAAAGGGTTGCTTCTACAGGTTAAAATGTGGGATTTCAGGTGAGGTTTCGTTGTTTGAAATTCTTTTTGTGTAGGATTTTATTATTCCTTTCATATTCAAGACTTACGACAGTGTAGTGTGCAGGTCTTTGATTTCAATGTCGTCGAGAAATCCAAACTTTACAGGAAAACGAAAAAAATGTTTCATTCCGTCATGTTTAAAATATGTTTATGTGCTTTTGGCTCATGTCTTAAATGATAAAAAGAACTTACTTTTGGGTTCACGGTTTCGCCGTGTTATAAAATAAGTGGTATTCATTAGGTTTTT